>CM053759.1:722962-748969 GCA_028658305.1 Pachyuromys duprasi | reverse complement strand
TTCTCCCTTTGTGTCTTCTTTATAGTTTCTAATTCCGTTTTCATGCTTTGTACCATTTCCTTGAACTGATTGACTGTGTCTCCTATATTGGTTGTTTCCTCTCTGTTTATCTTTAATTGTTCCTCTGTGTTGGCAGTTAAATTCTTCTCCATTTCTTTGAGGGCCTTGTTCATGTCCTCTTTTTGTTCCTCCAATATCTGCATAATCATAGCTTTAAGATAATTTTCCTGTGTCTCTGCTGAATTAAAATCTCCACTGCTTATGGGTGTTTCTGGTGGGGCCATGGTGTCCTGATTTTTGTTGGGTGAGTTCTTTCGTCGATTTCTGGGCATTTGTTTATATATAATCAAGGAGCTGTTTGTGCTCTAAGGCTGAACTTCAGGCTGAAACTGTTAATCTCTTGTGTCAGGAGTATTCTTCACGACGATCAGGGAGTTCCGGTGGTTTGTTAGTGTGTGTGTTGTCTCAGTTGAACTCTGTTGTGGGCTTTGTGTGCCTGGCTCCGTGCTCTGTGCTAGAAGCTGTGAGCACTACAGGCTGGTCACCTGTCTGGTCTGGAGGTTTTGATCCTCTCTCTGTGCTAGATGCTGAGTGTCCCGTTTTGAGATGTCAGCTGGGGGCTCTGCGCTCCGCCCTGGGCTTGCTGCTAAGGGCTCTCCACTGGACTGGAGACCTGGTGCCCCCTTCTGAGCCAGGGGCTGTGCACCATTGTCTTAGATGATATTTGGGGCACACACAGTGGTTCTGGATTGGTTGCAGGCGTTGCCAAGCAGTGTGCATCCGCTGTATGTAGGCCTGTCTGAAATGGTGCCCAAGGCCTTCTCAGATCGGCCTGTGGACACACACACAGACTGAGGTTGTCTCTGGCGGACCTGCATGCGCAGGCAGGTTAAAACTGTCTCCTAGGCCCTCCTAGTCTGGGGTGTTTCCGGCAGACGTGATTGGTGTGCACCTGCTGAATGCCTGCCGGTAGAAGCAGAATCCCAGTCTTTCCTAGACTGTCCTGTGGACACACACACACACACGGACTGAGGTGGTCGCTGGTGGGCCTGAGCTGTGTATGCCCCGCCGTGTGCAGGCTAGTCAAAATGGTCTCCTAGGCCCTCTCAGTCTTGTTCTTGTACCCACACGCACACACAGGGACTGAAGTGGTTTCCGGAGGAAGCGATTGGTGTATGCCTGCTGTATGCCTGCTGGGTCTTTCTCTGACTCGCCCATGGACTCACACATGGACTGAGATGGTTATTGGCAGACCCGCAGTGTGCAGGTCAGTCAAAATGGTAAGCGGTTCCTCCTCTGTCTGGCCCAGAGGCTGTGAGACCCAGTCTGGTATTGGGGCTGCGGGCGCCCAGCGAGGCTGCTCGTTCAGATCAGAGCTGTGTGCCGCCAGTCACCCGGAGATTTTCCGGAGATTTTTCCGGGGAATAACTGGGTGTCCCTAGGATTTTTCCACTTGATTTCCTCACCGTAGGAGTTCCGCTCACCTGGCAATCACAAATGCTGGTGTTTTAGATCCCAGAGTTCAGTCTCCTGGTTGCTGCGTTGTTTCTGCTGTACTACTCCTCAGACAGGGTGTCCTCTCCTGGCAGCCATCTTGGATCTCTCCCCGCTATTCAGCTTTTAAAAGGAATGGCATTCTAATATGTGTTGCAACTTGGAACAACCTTGAAGACTTATGAAGAAGAGACAAAATGACAAAGGTTTTATGAGTCCAGACTTGTTTGTTACCTGCAGCAGACATACTCAGACACAGAAAACAAAATGGTGGGAGTGATGGAGATTTGTTTATTGGGTAGAGAATTTTCAGTTTGAGATGCTGAAAATGAACAATGATAGAAGGGGAAGACAATTACCCCACAATGAACATATTTAGTGCAGACCAGGTACATTTAAAGACTGCTAAATCATAACTGTGACATGTATATTTTAACACCATCACAATAAGAGTCCATTTGCCTGACATCAGCTTGGAAGCTGAGCTTCAGCTCCCTCACTTGAGATTATTAGGAAATGGGAGGGACCCATATATTTCTATCCAGTGGACAGTTTAACTACTCATTTTAAAAAAATGCAACAGAAGTTAAATTGTAGGCCTGTGGTTGTTAATGTTCATCCACTCTGACCCACTGGGATAGGCAGCCCTATGCTGCTGTGACAGGACACCTGAGCTAAACTCCTTAAGGAAGGAGAATCTATGTGGATTTTGGTACATGGCCTCTTGGCTCAGCTGCTTCTGAGCTGGTGTCTTCTGAGGCAGAGCAGCTTGCTGTGCAATGGGAAAAGTAGCTCTCATCCTTCAGGAGACAAAGAGGGAGACGAGATGGAAAAGACAAGATACTCAGGACACTGGCAGAACTGCCATGAGCTCAAAGCCAGCAGTGAGCAGCATAGTGAATCCCAGGCTTTGACTACAGAGTGAGACCCTTTTTCAGAATGAACAACAACAACAACAAAAACCACAAAAGAGATATCATCTTTAATACATCACACAACCTGCTATGATCCTAACATGGAAGCACAAGGAAAGGAATCACATAATTGAGATTAAGAAGCTAAATAATAGGACTAAATACAAACACAGAGCTGCATTCTATACAAGATCTCCATCCTTAACACTAAGTGTCTCAGGAGGTATGCAGTCTTGTTTTCCAAAAGTACTATGTGTAGGATAACCTCAAAGCTAGGGTAAAACAAACACAAGGAAAGATGCTGTCCTACGTGGCCTCTTCCCTACAGCTTGAGCTTGAATCACCCAGCAGGTTATTTTCTGTGGCACTCTTCAACCTTCTCATCTTGAGCCAAAGGATGACATAAAGTGGGGCTATGCAAACACTCAAGTGGGGCTAAGGGAGGGATGTGGCACTTAGCAGACACAATTCTCACAGACATTTTTCATTGTAGAGATATTACAAGTCTTGGCAGCTTCAATCTTTCATTGTAGAGATTTCTATTGATTGGGTAAAAATTGCACACATTCTGTCCCAAACCCAGAGCATTAAACGCAAACTCTCTTCTTAGAACATTTCCCTGGAGGATGGAAGGATGGGTATTTATGGATTCAGCTTCTAGAATACTCTATTGTCAATCCAGCCAATTTTCTTTGAAGGGAACCCACTCCAGTCCACTTTACTGTATTTTCCAACCAAAGCATTGAGAGAGATTTGTCATTTTTTTCAGTCAGAGAAGAATCTCCAATCTCCTCTCCCAGTTGCATATCCTTGTTTCTCAAGTTGGCAACAAAAGGGAGAAATCCAGGGGACAGGGAGGGGAGTGAAGTAAAGTTAGTGATGTCCATACACACACAGTCATCACCACCTCCACCACTAACACCCCCACCCCCCACACCACACACCATGTATATAAGGAAGAAGAATTCATTCCATCCCCTTTTAAGCATGTTTGGGTAATGTTTACTCTGGAGCTTTGCTTTGGATCAGAACAAGGAAACTCGCTACATTGGCTACAAAATTTGTTTGACCCCTCAGCTATATTTCTCCAAATTTTCTGTTTCTCATACTTTACTCTATGTTCCTAGGGCATTTCTAGAGTGAGGTATGGTGGGTAATAAAATGCTTTGCCATGTCAAGATTCTGTACTATTTATATAGATAAGAGTGTTGGAAAGGTGAGCAACAGTAAACCAAAGAGATGGAAATGTGTAGTAACAAGTGGCTAACACCAGTGCTTACCCATAAAAACAACAGTGTTAGTAGACCTCAGAAATACAACAGTCATAGAGTCAGTGCCTGATATTTACCTTTCTTCCTCCTCAATGATTTCAAAGCCCTTAGGGGAAGATCAGATTTAGAGCTTATACTCTGTAAGGCTGTATCAGGCAAATGTCACTGTTCCCTCTAAGGAGACGGGAAACATGGTTCCAGAGCAGTAGTGCCTTGGTCCACATTTTGTTTCCTTGGTCAAACTGAAGAATGACATCTCAGTCAAGTGGCCCAACAATGGAATCCTGTATCCAGCATCAGATGTCAGATATTTTGAAGGACACTGCTGATGGGATTGTAACCCATCCACAGAGATAGCCAAAGTGATGATGGATCATTCTCATGAAAGGGTTTGTGGAAAGTTGATCATGAGTGATAAAACTAAGAATTGCTGTCTTCAAATGTCTGAACAGCTTTCATGTGGAAAGAATTGAACTTCCCACATGAAGACTAAGCAAGTAGTTAAAGAATTAGAAAGAATTAATATAAACTTAAAGAAAGAAAGTCTGCCATTTTGAACTAGGAGAGATGAGCTTTTGAGATAAGTCCACCATCAAGAGTAGACTATGACCTATGCTGTGACTTGAGACTAATCACCAATTTAGAAATTCTTGCATGAAAATAAAAACTCTATGGGGTTCTGAGATCTCTTCCTACTCAGAGTTTCTATTGCTTAAATAATAATCCACAGCCTTAGAGAAGTTACTTCCCAATGTCCCCAGATAGATCTTCAAAATATGGGTAGACACCAAAGACCTTGCTGAGACCAAGAGTTAGTTTACACTATACTCATATGGCTTATGAATAATCATAAAGCCATTGTAATAAGAATTAAGATGTGCTTTCTGCTGGTTTCCATTTCCTTCAGTGAATAAAAGCATAACCTGACATGTTACCCTAAAGCAGTTATGAGTTTAAGTTGAGGTGACAAGCTAGTAGAGAAATCGAACCATGGCAAGATATCCAGTGTCCTCTTACAGCTCCTGAGTACTCAGCAGTGCTGTTTGTTAAAAAAATCCCCAATGCACAGACAATGTATACTATGTGACAGACATTGTGCTGAACACTTAATATCCACCCTTTCATTTGTTCCTCACAAGCCACTAGGAGATGCGATTATTATGTGTTCAATTTACTAGGTTAGAAAACTTCAATGCTGAAGTCACAAGGAGCTTGCCAAAGATGACAGACATGGGCGCTAAAGCTCAATTCCATTCCTTGGTGACACAATTCCAAAGACCACAGCACCAACAATTAGGCTGTGTGTTCTATAGCCATTTTACCTGCTTTCGCTTTTACACATCACAGTTTCTGTAGAACATTTTGCCAAAATAACCAAATTACAGATTTTGAAAAGACACAAAAGATGATATGGACACCAAATGTGGAAGCCTTTCCCTGCCTGGCCAAGATATCTTCTGTCCAAGTGAGAAACTTGGCAATAGGCACCTCTTCTCACCAGTGGATTGGAGGCAATGAGCTCAGCAAGTTGCAAACCTGAGAATCAGCAGTTCTGAACATTAGACTAGAATGTGGCCCAGATTCAACCCTACATCTTTAGGAAGGGGCACTCCCTCAAGGAGATGCTAACAGAACCCCCATCTGACCCTTAACTGGAGGAGGGAAAGACAAAACCGAAATAATGGGTACCACAGATAACTGTTTATTCTTTCCCAGCACAAGCAAATAAACTGCATTGGAGCCTCCAAACTTCATAGAGGGTAATATTCCTTTAATGGAATGCTTTTAGAGAAGAGTCATAAAAATAAATTGAAAAGTGCTTTCTGCTGGCTACAGCTGGTGTAAACAGCATCTGAGCAAACAGGATAACACAAGGCTGAACGCCGTATCGCCATTTTTATTACTCATCCTCGACAGGCCTTATAATAGTATAAATTCACTTAAAAAATGGACTCTTCTCCCACTGGTACCTTCCTTTTCCCAACACCGCACACCCAACAGCCTTCCATGTTAATTCTGAGCAGCATAATTACAGGTCTTTTTTATGATTAAGGTTTGAGACCAATTAGCTGATACTGCAAGCCCTTCAAATGCCAGCTTCCCTCTCAGTAGACACTCCTTGCTCTGCTGGGATTTATCTTTGTGCTTGGAAAAGGCAAATGTTTTGTAAGGAACAGAGAAATCAGGTTTGTTTGGGGACAAGTTCCTTCCTCCCCTCTCCTCTCCAGTTCTCATCTGCCTGTGTATAGGTGCACCTGGCTGCTAAAATGGCCACACACTCTGTAAAGCATACACTGAATATTCATGCAGGGTCCCCACATAGAGGCTGATAACAGGTAGTTGCTTCCTGGAGCTGGCAGTAGCTTTTTCCCTGCAGATGAATCTGGGACTGCTAGCTGCTACCATTTTGGAACCTGCTCAAAAGTAAGTAGTACCCTAGAATGGAAGTACTCTACAGCCCCACCCCTTTGCTTGGTCTACCCCAATATCTAACACCCTATACTCACCATCTAGCAAGAAGAAATGGTCCTTGAATCTTATGTTCAGGAATGATCTACACAGTCAGTTAACAAGAAGAAATCATAGACTGTCCCCAAATCACTAGGAACTTCAGGGTAAGCAAAGGAGATTCCATCTGCAGTATACTTTCAACAGCACGTGGGGCTGGAGATTCAATGACTAGACCATGGAGCATCTACTTGGTAACTGCAGTCCCTGCACATAAAGCATCTTTAATCCTCACATAGCCTTTCAGGGTATTTATCAATGTGACTATATCCCAACTGAAGCTCACATGATTAAATCACTTAACAAAAGTCAAAAGATGATCAAACTAGCACATGGCAACCTGGAATATGATGGCAGCAGACATCAAGGCTATAAGCTCTACTCTGCCCCTCCCGGCAATCCGGCAGATGGGGTAAACTGGGCTTCAGCTTGTACAGATGGTTGCAAGGGGAAACTTCAGAACATTTGGGAAAGAAAACTAGACTAATTTGTGCAGAGTTGAAGAATTAAAGTGACCATAAAATACAAAAATATTGGTTCAGAAAAGGATATACAGAGCTAACCCCAGATGTATTACTAAATCAACAGTTCAACAGTGCATTGGGTTATTATACTGCATTTAAATAACTGAGATGACCAGGCAACAATGTAGAAAACACCTGGGCTACAATGTTAAGTAAAAATAAAATAATAATCATCTCAAGAAATACAAATGGCCCTCTAATTGCAACTCTGAGAAAATCAGTATTAACAGTGTTCTCACATAAAACTTCTAGTTAAAGTTGTTTAAAATGAAAAACAAGTCTATCCCCTGGGCAGAACCTGATGGTGTTTACACAGTACTAAACAGATGGTTTTCTCTCCTTTTCCAGAGCGGTGTGGAGGGAATCCTGGTGCTCGCTCTGGTGCCTCCACACTACTCTCCTCAAGTCCATACTACCTCCCACCCATCCCCATTCCTGAAAGGTTCCTCTCAAGTCCAGCCCCTGTTCCAGGAATGCATCTCTCTTTAATGTCCCCCCTCCTCCTTCTATAGGGGCAACTTCAGCCCACAGTCGACTTCTGTTTTTCTGAGTGAGAGGGCTGCTGGCCTCACATATCTTACTCTTTGGAACCTTGAGATAAAGAAAGAGTGATCTTATTCTTCCTGCTTGCCTTCATTCTGCATACTTACTTGTAATACCTTTGATTTAGCTAAGAAGACTTGAGGAGAAGAGGTGTGGCTAATAATGACTGTCACCTTAACAATATCTAGAGTCACCTACAAAATGAACTCATGAATGTGTCTGTGATGGAATGCCTTGGTTATGCTAGGTAAACAGATCCACTGTTGCTGTGGGTGGCACCATTCCATGGGATGGAGAGAGTCACAGGCTGAATAAAAGGGAGAAAGCAATCTGAGCACCACCATCCAGCTGTCTGGTTCCTCACTGTGGATGCAATCTGCCCAGCTGTCCCGTGGTCCTGGTGCCATGCTTTCCCTACCATAATGAACTGAACCTAAAACTACTATCTAGAATAAGCCATCCCTTTCTTGAGTTGCTTTTGTTGGGTATTTTGTATTAGCTAATACAGGAGGTGATGCCTGAAGAGAAAGCCAGGGTTACAATTAACAAACCTAATATTTTTCTGTCTAATACTTCTCTTCCATGCTGTTCATAATGATTCCACTTCCTCTCCTAATAACATGTATACCTAATAATCTGTAAAAGTTCTCAGAACTGGAATCTGCTCCTCTCCTTACCTGTTTGACAGTGTCGAATGTGCCTACTTTCAGATCAAGCTGCTGTTGTGTTTGTCTCCTTCCCTATCCTGGCCAGCATGACTCTGTGTGAGGTCGCATCAACCACATCCCATCTTTCCCTGGAGCCCATATCAATGGTCCCACTGACAACAGGCCTTGGCTGGTCTTCTGTAGTCACCTGCTTCCAGTATATAAACCAGCATCACCAAACCTGTTTATTATTCTCAAAAGCAGAGTTTTGATTGAAATAGGATCTAACATAGGATATAATTAGTTCATCATGGCTTAAAACCAAGTAAATAAAAGAAGGCAAGTCTGGGGTCATAAAAGTGCCCAGTTGTTAAAGTATCAACCATGCAATCAGGAAGCATAAGGACCGGAATTCTGATCCTACATCCCATGCAAAATGCTGGGTTGACATGGTAGCCCACCTGCAATCCCAGTGCTTAAACATCAGGGAAGAACTTCTTTGGCACAACCTGGCTAGCTAGACTAGCTTTATCAGCCAGCTCTGTGCTCAACAGACAGTCCCTAACTCAATGAATGAGACAGAAAATGGTCAAAGAAGACTCTTGACATTAACCTTGGGCTCTCACATGCATGCACATACATGTACAGATACATACAACTATATTTATATATGTATGCATACCACAAACACAAAAGGAAAAGCAATGAAGACAGGTCTTCTAAACAGAAACAGGAACACTAGAACAGAGTTCTGAGTCAAGCTCCACAGCTGTGGCAGCAAAATAGAGCAGCAGTCTTGGTACAGAAACCTTAGCTGTAACTCTCTGTCATTTCCAAACAGAGATTAGAAGCCTACATTAAGCTAACCAGGGTTAGCTGGGGCATTGTCTTCCAAAGCTCTATGATTTCTGCCTTCCTTTCTCCTACCAGGCAGAAGGCACCTTGAGCCCAGTTTTGATCTTCATTGGAGGATCCCTAATTCTATTTTTATTATCCATTCCTTATTCTTGGTTTGTTTTCTGACTTTTCTGTCCCGTGACACCCTTGTCATTTCTTATGCTTGAGGGCCACATTTCTCATGCCTGAGGGTGGCTATATCTAACACATACATAAGCAGATGTACAGGAGGGTCAGACTTTGCAAGGCTGTCCCTTATAGTACCTAGTAATTTGTACTTCCATTGTCTAGGCTGTACTATCATTTTTTATAGGCTTCTGTCAGAGAACATATCCGTGTGTTTTAATTGCTTGTCTGCATGTCTCTCAGTGAGGTGATGCTGAGAGACCAGTGTGTTTTCTTGTCCAACTCTGTATCCTGTGCCAGAAACACTGATGGGCACAGCCTATATCACAGCACCCAGTGTGTGCTTCTGAAGTGAATACGCCAATCAATAAATCAAAGTTCTATTTTAACTCATTCTTTACAATCTGCTTTAAGATTTTGCAAACTGAGAGAGGCTAATGTGACACCTGTGTGTGCAAGGTGAGCCAGACAAGGTGCTCAGAAAGGAGACATAACTATCAAAGCCAGATGCTGGGTGACTGGGTGGCCCTTTGCTCCCAGGGCTAATTGTCTAGGTTGGGACTCTATTTCCCTACAAGCCCAGAGCACAGGAAAATACATTTTCAAGACTTCCTCAAGAGAAGCTGTAGGATTCAAAACACACCTGGGAAATTCAGGCAAGATCTCAATAATAAAAGCTGCAATCAAGGAAGAAACACTTACTTAAGCAAATAATTTGCCTTGGGAGCAAAAGGCTGAACACAATGTTCTTCTCATGCATGGACTTCAGCTGGCATTTCAGCTTGGTCTGAACAGACTTAACTGAACAAATTTCGAAAATAAAATATTTACACTATACCCAACCTCGCTAGAGATGGCCTTCAAATCAGAGGAAGAAGCAAATAAAACATGTGAGAACAAATCTGTTAAGAGAGGGATAGAAAGGAGAGAGAATAGGGGAGGGATGGAGGGAGGAAAAGACAGAGGGAGGGAGAGAAGGAGAAAGGGAGAGATTAAAATCTAAGCACTATTCAAAAGCTAATCAGTCTGACCAGAATTTTCTCCCAATGAAGGTAACAGGGTTAGTGATGAATTTCTTCTTATCTCTGCAGTTATGGGGATGACTTGCCATCGTTGGATGTGATGTGTGGTCCCCAACTTCGAAGACGGGACATTATATATTTGCTCTAGATAAACAATATCCAGACAACTGTATACCAAAGGGACATATAGTTTCAGGTTTGGAATAGATAGATTTCAAATAAACTCAAAAAGACAACTGAACCTGGAGATGCCCAGAAGATAACTCAGATAGTATGTTTAAAAACTCACTGTTTGGAGAGGGCAGAGCAATGTGGGCAGGACTCAGGAGTGAAACAAGCAGAGGAATCAGTGGGTCATCTAGACAGAAGAATATGGGCAGCTTCCCAAAAGTCTGAGTTTAAAAACACTGTAGTAAAGCAGAATGAAGCAGTGTGGACTGTAACAAGTATACAAGTTAGTTGCTGCTTAGAAACTCTGGGACTCTTTTCCAGAAGTAAGCAAAAGCCCACCCTCCTGAACTTAACAACCTGTACATTCATGATGAACAACAACACATAAAGACATTAGAGATCTCAGAGAACTGACTGTACAGAACCATCACAGTTTTCTAAAAACACTTCCCTTCCAGGATTCACTTGCCTGCCCACTTCTCTGACTTCTCATTTTAATGCTATGGTGACTTCTCTAGGGGATACATCTTCCCTGAGAGACTCCACTCAGTCAGCTGGATTTAGACATCACAGAACCATAGAACATAAGGACACCTAGATTTATATTCTGTAGACTTCTCTCTGCCACCTGACCTCTATAATCACTTCCCTGTTTACCCTGTATGTTCACTAGGCTTGCCACAGTCTTTAGAACCACCCTCATAGAGGATCTGCACCCATGTAACAAACTTGTGCAGTGGTAAAGGGAACAGAGGGGTGAGGGATGTATAGGTCAGTTTATGTTTCGATAATGTAACACTGATATGGAGCGTTGACATGGACGGAGATGGTTACAGATGGACATCCAGGGGGTGATGGGGTAGCACAAGATGGCTAACACCAGATGTTGAGGAACCCAAAATAAATAGTAATGTAATCTGTTAAATAACTGTTTCTGACATAATGCCACTTTTATGTGATTCTGTGTAAATATGGCTGTGAAGACAAAAGCAAGCATCTTCACCCTTTTCCTTCATGCCTGTGTATATCTATTAGATCGGTTCAGCCTATGCACTTGTCCGCACAATCTGTGCTTATGGCCACCTCTGTGCAGCCCATGTGGGCTAACATGTGCCTGCTAGAGTATGCCTGCTTAACAACTGTGTGGTGGTAAATGGAGTATATCTTTTTGTTTATTAATTCTCAAAATCCTTTTCATCTACCAGCTTCCTCCATCCCTTTTGGTTCCTGGCATCAGAGCTTGGACCTCAAAAGAGAACAAGAACTTATAATTCCAATAGCAGAAATAGGAGTAACACTGGAGATTGCTAGCCAGCCAAGTAGCGGAATCAACAAGCTCCAAATTAAATAAGAAAGACTATCTCAAAACCTAAAGTAGAGAGTGACTAAAGAAAACATCAAATTTTCCAGTCCTCAACTCTGGCCTATATCCTCTACCCATATATACAAATTGTACACACACACAAAGAACATTTCTTTGCCATGCCTTCTCCATCTCTCCATCCTTACTCACAGAAGATTAGTTTTGAACCATTATGCAAATGATGTCAGCAACCTGAACCTTGGGAAACATGTGGGTAGCTGACAATGCTGCACATTACCTTTTGGACTCCAAATGTAGCTTAGTATAGCTGGAGACTTAGCTGACTCGCATTTTAACAGAAAGCAGTGGCAGCTCTAAACTTGGGGGCCATTACTACTACCTCCTAACTGGAGCGTGAGGATCAGGGGTCACATTCAAAGCTGCATTAAAGGCATTAAGCAGGGACAGGAGGGGTAGATGAGGTGACTGTATTTGTTGGCTTGGGATGAGTGCTAGCGTAAAGTTCTGAAGTGCCCCTAAGGACTCCAGATTCTGAATAATGTAATGGTGTGCTCTTCACTGTACCACCACATCCATTATGCTATTACTCAGCTCATAATGCCAGCACTTTAGGTATTAAAGTCTGTGATTTACAGAGGAAGAAACTGAGGCTCAACCAGAAAAGTACCATGGCAAACATTGCAGGACCATGTTGTTTTCTGACAAATACAGAATGTTTTAACATGAGCAGACAGTAACACCACCTCACATCTCTCTCCTAAATGAGATACCAGCAAGGTTACCTGTTAAGGTGACAAGCCTAGAGGAGCTCTGTCTCCCTGTAAGAAAAGCCTCCTGGCTGGTGTTGTACCAGAGGGCTCTGAGTTACCCCATCCTTTGCCCCTCAGCATGCTCACTTTCCACTGCAGCATTTTCAGGAGGACACGAAACTTGCCTTCTGTCCTGGCTCTTCACCTCACCAGAACTGCCTCTGTTGGTCTGTGGACTGGGTGTCCTTGCTGCAGGGACAACCTCACTTTCACACTCCCAACCCTCCAACCCTCTAGGGAGTGACTGCCGATTAAAGGCAGCTCTTCCCACCCACAATCCAATCTGCGGCCTGAGGTGTTGTCAGGAAGCCTGCCGTCATCTGCTGAGCTCCCTGCCTTGTGTTACTGTGCAGACAGGGGAAAATGACAGTGTTCATCATTTCCTCTAAACGATTCTGTGCTGATTCAGCCAGTTTCAACTCCAGAGCAAAGCAACGAAGAAAAAGAGAGGAAAAATAACCAGAATAGAAGAGGGACCACTTATCAACTGTTTGGAGGTATTGTTACAGATGGGCCCTTTCAGAAAAGTCCTTGTTATATGCTCCAAGGACACACAGCTATGCAGGAGAGCAGCCTGCTAGGTTTGCCTGTTTTCTGTGCTACTTATTTTCACTTGATGTACAGGGGACATTTTTGGAAAGAGCCCATTGTTTCTAGTACTGACAAACACATAAAGAACCAAACAACCAGGAATATACCTATGCTAGTTCAAAATGTAGCACAGTCTTGGGCAAGACACTTCCTATCTCTGAATCTCAGTTCCTGTTGTTCAAAACAAAGATAACCAAACCCTTTGCATGTTTTACATGCTACACATCACCACAGAAAGTACAGCACACAATGGGATGCTTTTTTTTTTCTCCAAAAAAGTGTTAATAATAAGACCTATAGGAAACAGGAGCCATGGTCAGGCTGGTCAAACAGAAAGCTTTTAAAAAAGTATTCTTGTTATACTTTATTCACCTATCCTGGGGTTTATGGGCTTCACATGCCATGGAGTACATGTAGAGGTCATAAGACAGTAGAGTAGAATCTCTCTTCTACCATGTGTATCCTAGGAATCGAACTCAGGACTTCAGGTTTGACAGAAAGCTCCTTTTCCTATTAAGCTGTCTTGCTGGTACCAAACTAACAACTCTTGTGAATAAAGGACCCTTAGAAGAGAGCTCCACTGCATGGCACTTCTAGAAGAAAGGTTTGCCTTAGCAATCTTTTGCCAACTGGAAACGCTCATTTTCTGTGCCTCTGTGCCCTGATAGTTCTAAAAACTCTCTCTATCCCCCTCCCAGCTCATTAAACTCTCCTATCACCTGCCCTGAAACTCCCAGGCTTTTATCAACAAAACACTGCCTGTAAGAAATAACACCCATGTTTTAATCCCTCCTGGAATACTATAAACCACATCAAGATGTGTATATTCCTGCTTTCTGCCTTCCCTACCTGAACTTTTAATTAAATAAAGCTAATTAAGTTGTGTGAGCGGGTATGTATAAGGTTCTTTCTAAGTCCCAGAATTTGTTTTGTCCAAACAGCAAAGCTACAAACCAATTCCCAAGCAAGACTCACCTCTCCTTCCCTCACACTATTCTGCAAAGGGTCATTGTTCCTTCTTTTCCAACACTTCGTCTCCTAGGCACATCATAAGTCTATCTGAAAACCACTGTAGAAAGTCTGCCTTTATGCCAGAAGACAATTAAGACACATATACTTCATCTAACAAGCTTACATAAACTAGTCTCTTAAGACAAAAGTGGAATAGCCCATGAGAGGGCCTTTGTGGGTCCCCCCTGAGGATTTGTCACCTTCATAGGACAAGAACCCTCTGATGTGCACATGGAGTAAGGATGGCAGTATCAAACCATACTCTACATTTATCTATTTGTTTGCATGTGTTGTGTGGTATATATGTGTGTGTTTGTGTATATGTGTGTACTTAGGTGTATATATGTGTGCATTGTGTGTGTGCATGTGTATGTATGTAGATGTATATATATGTGTGTGTGTGTGTATAATATATGTTATATGTTTATGAGGTGGGGAACACCCCATCTGTCATAGTGTGTACGTTTTTGTCTTACTGGCTATCTTCATATCTACCAGAGTACCTGTGCACATTCTCTATCCTTCTGAGAAAGCAATAAAGGCCTAAGAGAATGGTTTGCTTGTGTTGACACAGTCACCATTGGATGGCATATATTAGGAGATTACTACAAAAATACTGAATGAACCACGGTGGAAAGAAAGAGATCTGTGTGGCATCTTAAAAGCTGGACAAACCTCAATGGTCACATAGACAAGAGTGCTGCACAACCCTGGCATCCCCTATACTGACCTGAAGAAGAGATCCAGTGGCTTCCTCATAATCAGAAATGAATACAAGAAATCCCTTCTTCAAAACTCCTACTTTTGTCTTTCAGCTGTTCTTGCTGTTAGCTGACCTCATTCAAACTGGTACGATAGCCAGGCTGCCACTTCTGACAGTTGATAGATGACTTACAGTAAACCTACAGCATAAGCAGCATTGGTGAAAACCTTCCTGGCTAGCATCTCTGAATACTTCTGGCATCATTTTCAGTCCCATGTTTCCTATTTCCATGGCTCTGCATGATGTCTTACTCCTTCTCTCTTTCCAGTAATGATAGGGACTTCAGTAGGGCCAGGTTACTTCACTTCCAGATTCACACCGGATTTCCACATCTCTGACTCTGTCCTCCACAGTCTACACTAGTATGCGTTCCTAAGCCTCTTGTGGAGTGTAGCACTATTTGCTCCTCTCTGCCTGGCCAACTGGGACATTGTTTACACAAGTATTTCACTTCTCTGATATAGACATGGGTCCAAATTGTCCTCTGAAGCCTCTCCCCTCTGGTCATGGCCCTCTCCTTTCACTCCTAAAACTGCCTCTTCTCTGTGTTAAGCGGTCTTAGTGGTCTTAGGCTTTGGATCCTTCCTTTGCTCTTGGGGCCAGTGCAGCCATCCCCAGCCCAGCTTCTCTCTTGGATGCAGATTAATTGAGACCATTGGAATCCACTCTGGAAATCACCAGACCCTAGTCTTTAATCAACCATACCCACTGAACTCCCTTTGTAACAAGATAGTAGAGACAGTGGGCTGGCTTCAGTTTCTCGTGTATACACATCTAACAACAAGAGGCTGTCCTTCAGCATCAGATAACCATTCTTCACAGTGGGGTATGTTACATTTAGCAAGGCAGAAATTGCCCTGGGGAAGGACTAGAATGTATACAGTCTGCTATATAATTTTAAAAATGGGAAAAAAATCTCACGACTTCTCCCTTTCTGTGCCATTAAGACAAACATCCTTTTCCTTGGTTATACATGCAAGCTGCTGATGGGGAATGCGTCTTCCCTCCAGAAATCATTTCTGAAAAGCAGACATTTAACATTTCCAATCTGTCTCTGAAGCCAGGATTAAATTACATTTTGTTTTGAAAGAATTGAAAACACACTTGTTAATATAATAAACGCTTCCGTTAGTTTGAGAATTTGTCTTTGTTAGGTACATAATTTAAGAATTATCTATTATGGTTTAAAAAAAAACAAAAAAGAAATCTTGGGCCATCTGGGTTTGTGCTAATATCTGTAAGTGATAAGTCTTCAACTTCCTTCATTCTTCATTATTGGCAACACACAGAGAGTGATCACTCCAAAGTCAATGTTTGTTTTCTGCTATCTGACTATTGTTCATCAGAATTTATGGAGCAAGAAAAAGGTATTTTCTTGATTTTCATACTTTAGCTAAGAGTCCATTTAAAACTCAGCAAGTTGGATGCTGAAGCTATGGAGTTTGATAATGTATCCATCATTTTAACAAATTGGCTATCTTTCCTCCTTCAACTCTCTGTAAAGTCTTTTATAAATGGAAAGGACAGGAAAAATGCTTATTTGCCATTTATCTGTCAGGACATTGGCTTAGCACTGCATCCTATCTGACAGTATGTAGAGGGAGTAATGCATTGTCATCAGACACTCTGATGATATGGAGCACGGAGAGAGCAGGCAGAGGGCATTCTGCACACAGACCCTGCCTGCTCTGGCCTTTGCTAATGAGTCTCTCTAAGGGGGTAGGTGTGAGAGAGAAGGTGCAGGGATGAGGCAAATGACAGGTAACAGCTTCCTATCTTCTGGGGGGGAATGCATGTGGGTAAGAAACTTCATGAAAGATTTCCTGACCTAAAAATCTTACATTCAGGAATCGCCCAGGACTAATAAGGGGATCCTGGTAGATG
Source organism: Pachyuromys duprasi (assembly GCA_028658305.1). NCBI lineage: Eukaryota > Metazoa > Chordata > Mammalia > Rodentia > Muridae > Pachyuromys > Pachyuromys duprasi. Next base: position 732,470 of record CM053759.1, on the reverse strand, counting down.
TGCCAGTGTTTTAGTCCTTGTGAGTCATCCCTTCCTTAGGACTGCCTGCTGTATTTATCAGCTCTACTTTATCCAAGGCAGAAGGAGTATGGTGGCTGTTAGGGCTGTTCCACTTTGAGTCAGCCATCAAGCTGATGGTTGCAGCCATAGTAGAACACTTTCATCATAGGAGCCAAGCTTCCTCAAATTTGTGAGTTAATAATGAATCTTTTTGAAGTCAAGGTGGCTTAAGGCTAGAGCGTAGGAAGGTCCTTCTCCAGGCCTGTGCAGCTTGTCATGATGTAACAAACATTAAAGGTAATCAGCTCACAAGGAGAAAAGGTCTCCATGTCCACAGTACTGGAGCCCCACAGTTGACGTGCCTCAGTAGGGTGTAATATGCCTACAGTGGGAGCATATGGAAGGACAAAACTGATTCCCTCCTACCCAAGTTTTAAAAATCCAAAAATGACAGAAAAAAGGACCAGAGTTTCATAATTCTCTTTGAGAATCTACCACCAGTGCCCTAACGTCTGCCTCTAGGATACACTCTTAAAGATCCTACCCTTTCCCATAGTGCCATGATCTAGACCAAACATTTAACACATGGGGTGTCGGTGTGCTCAAAAGACCTCCACCACACCAGCATTCTCTAAAAGCTTGCTCAGTGGAGATTCAGAAGGTGCAGGGATGAGGCAAATGACAGGTAACAGCTTCCTATTATCTGGGAGGGAATGCATGTGGGAAAGAAGCTTCATGAAAGATTTCCTGACCTAAAAATCTTACATCCAGGAATTGCCTGGATGAGCAAGAGGTGGGGCCTGCTAGGACACCATATTCTACTCAATATACAGGCATGTTTTGTAGATGTGGCTCTTAATGAGGCCAGACCTTCACCACCCAGCTACAATAGTGAGACGTGAAGGGAACCTAGGTCCTCCTGAGCTAATGTTCTGATTTATGGGAAGCAACCAGTGTTGAGCTGGCAAAAAACAAGCACTTGAGGCTGGCTCCTCAAGATCCTGTTTCTGAGAGCCCATGTCTTCCTTTGGGATCACCCACAATTACAGAATGCCTGAGTTTTGTTTATTTCTCCATCATTTGTGGCTGAGGTCAGAGGCCGTCTTCTGAGTGACTAATTCCCTTTCCTGAAATGAATACCACAAAAACAGCTACCAAACATATCTGTGTGGGTTCCTTGGTAGCTGGATCATCTGTCTACCAACTGTGCTTTCTTCTCTTGAAACCTGGTGGGTTAATACTATAAAGTTAATTTCCATTCCTTCTAAGATTACCCTTGGGGCACCCAGCAGAATACACACACACACACACACACACACACACACACACACACGCACACATATATAACTGGCTTGTAATAAAATAATTTTAAATGATAGATTAGGTCTTGAAATATATAAACAGATTATACTATCGCTTGCCTAGGAAACTTCATCCTTCTGGAATAGTCTGACTCTGTTTCTGATTAAAGACAAAAATGTTGTTAAGAGTTTTTGGTTTCTAATTTTTCATTATTCTTATTTGTAAGCACTTTTGCACTGGTACCTCCTTACAATTTACTAAGTGCTTTGCTCTTAAACAGCACTTAGCAGAAAGAGGTACAAAAAATTACATCTTGAAATTAGGCTAGTAAATTTACGTCTAAGACCTGAGCCTGCACAGGTCATTCTGCACTTTGGTTTTTGTGTCCCTGTCACTGGCAATTGCCCATGAGCTGCTCCTGACCATATCAACAGAAGCCTGGGGTGGCTGCCTGCTGCTAAACTGTGGCTTAGAGCTCTGGCAGACCTCAGACTACATTATCAGGGTTCATTCACGAACAAGAACAAAGACATCATTGCCCAGGCAGAGCAAGAAGCCTAGATTCCTACAAGTCATGTGGTCTGATTTTCTGGTGGTGCCAACTTAAGCAGTCCTCAATAAAATGATCCGACCAGATTTTTTTCTCTGTTTTAGACAGTAGGCCAATAACCTTGCCCATGACCTTCATTCTTCCTCTAAACAGTTTTCAGCCATCTTCAGGAAACATCCATATAATTTATCTCCAAACCATACTATTCTGACAGTGAAGGAGAAAAGTAGGTGCAAATAGAGACCTTCCTGGGCACATCAGGGGTGAAGACACCTGGGTCATGAGCCTCTCACCTCCAGAGCAGAGACAAAGCTATGAACTAATTTCAAAGCATGGACTGAGTCTTTACTTTGGGTAAACATCACACTGCTTCTCTCTAACATCCAGTCGTTAGAGCCTTCCCTGTACCACAGAGAGGGGGATATTTGATATCATGTGTATTTTGTCCTCCAAGCAGTTGGTATGGCAAGGCATCAAAGTGTCTGGGCTCCAAAGCCAGACTGCCTGGGTTTATAGCTTCACTCCCTGCTTACCAGCTGGGTGACCAATGTTCTAGCTCTGTCTGTCTTTCTGTCTACCAGCCTGTACGTCTTTGTCTCTCCTCTGTGTGTGTGTGTGTGTGTCTGTCTGCATCTGTGTCTGTCTCTAAAGCCTCTCTACAGTATATAGAAGTTTTCTCCCAGTTTAACTATCAATGTGTTAAACCCTTGACCAGAAACTCTTCCCACTGAAGTGTGAAGTCCTAGGGCTTAGGTGACATGGCTGTGTGACAGAATAATTTACTAAGTCCCTCCTTGCCTTAGTTTATTCATCTGTGATATGCAGTCAATATACAGAGACCTCATTGAAGCTTTGCAAGTACATATCTTTGCAATCTCCTGGATATGTTCCTCAGTGCACAGAAAGTATGCCCAGTAACTGAAAGCTGTCAGTGTCATGCTTCAAACAGGCAAAGGGAAGTCAAAGAATTAGAGAATCCTGACTACTCCACTGAGCCAAAGGCAACATAGGAATGTTGGGATTCTTCAATTAAACAAGAATGAGTTAGATAGGACCAAATAATTTTCTTTTTCTACTCAGTAAGGAACTTTCTCAAGGACATAGCTCAGAAGCAGCTGCCACGCCCTCCTCTTACACAGCAGGAGGCAGAATTTCCCTGTCTAGGAGCCCTGGCAACCTACATCTACAATCACTTTTTTGCCCACTACCTCTTTCCTACAAGCTCATGGTGCATCTAATTACCTCACAGCTTGCTACTTTAAGCCTACCCTGAAAGGGTCAGTGAGAACCAGCCTCGAGGTCTGCAGGACACACACGAGGAAAGTCCTTCAAGTGTAAAATGAGGAAGCTGGCCTTGCCTGATGACCTCTAATATGCTCGCCAGTGCTAACATTGTGTGGGTCTGTGATTTGGAGGTGCTCCTGGATTACCAGGGTGCCAGAGGGTGAGCTCTGTGCATTTCTCATGCATAATGGGCTGGAGAGAAGCAATCAGTGGGGATTAGACTCTCAGGTCTCCAGCACTGCATTTGCCCTTGCTGCTTATCTGGAGGCTGAAGGTCTTGCTTTGCTGGAGACTTAAATATTGATCTCAGCCCTAACGTTCCTTCAGCCTTCCTGAAGAGCCAAAGAGTCACTTTTCTGAGGAGAGAACAAGGTGGGAAGAGGACAGAGGCTAGCGGACTATTTCGATACAGGCAAAGAACTTTCAGAGTCCAACTGCCTTGCTCAAAGTTCCTCTGCTGCTGTCTGCTGGATTCCATTGCTGCTGGGTTGAAAACTATAAAAATGCTTCACTTGCAAAGCTCCACTGTGTGTGGAATTTCCATCCACCAGCTTTCAGGAGGCATCGAGTGACTGCAACACTTCAGTAGCTGGAACCAGGAGCTAAAATCACCAAAGGCCACAGATCCTGGAAACAGGAAATGAGTTTTGTCCTGTCCCTCCTAGGAAGTTCTGATCTGGGGTAACGGAGGCAGGGGGATATATTTAAATTCTCTACAAGGCAAATTAACAGTTTCCTGGATATTCCATTCTGCATGAAACTCACCAAAAGAGAGGTTTCTCCCAGCCCTTAAGGACTGCAATTCCTCTTGCTGTTGGGTTTTCATTGGCTGCCATGGAAGGTTTTACAATGGTGTGTTCAACAGAAACCTTCCAGAGGATCCTCCTGCCAGGTGTTGAGGGGGTTATCTGACCCAATTGTCTCTCTCATTCACAGCCCTGACTTTGCTCTGAGAGCATACTACCAAGGTTTGTATGTGATTTAGGGAAGTTGAGTCAGGAATATGTGACCAGAACCCCACAAAGCAGAGTCACGGGTCACAGTGAACCACATGTTCTGACCTCAATTCTGTCACACCAGCTGAGGTGCCTGGACACATTTTTAACTTGTCAGTCTTTCCATCAAGTATATTTTACCTTGAGACTTTGTGGAAAAGATACTGTGAATTTCCACCTTTGTGTACACACACACACACACACACACACACAAGCATAGGCTTGTGTCGGGCCTGCAAGAAAGACAGCCATTCGAATTATTCCTTCCGTACCTAAGAAATTTATCCTTTTGTAACTCAAGTTCAATTCTAGTCTTTAGTGCCATACAAGAAGATGGTTAATAGATAAGTGAAAAAGTCTCTGTCTTGGTAAGATTAAATCTTATTTATTGTTGCAGGATACTTGATCCCATTGTGAACCCCAAAATTGTGAACTGTAAGACCCTGTTTCTTTGGTGTGGTTGAACCCTATTATACAGCTTTGATCCAAAAACTTTCTGTTTATTGTAAACTGGTGATTATGGTGTGGTTCACCCAGCCCTAGCACACACCTTTAATCTAAAAGCTTTCTGAACACAGAATTTAATAAAGTTAACGCTAGGTCAAGAGGCAGAGCAAGAAAACAGCTGACAGGAATTAGAGAATAGGAGAGATTTTAAGATGAGGGTTGCTTAGAAGAAGCCGGGCTATTAGCTCAATCTCTGGCTTTAGCTTAGGCTTCATATCTTCAGCTCCCTGTCTTTTTGGGCTTTGGGCTAGTGAGACTTTGGCCTTCTTTTTTCATTTGTTCGTTTGTTTTGTTTGTTTTTGGTTTTGGTTAGGTTTTTTGTTTTGTTTTGTCTTGTTATGTTTTGTTTTGTCTTTTGCTCTGTGTCTGGCAGCTGAGCTAGTGAACCTTTGTTTTTATTCCATCCAGACCTGAGCTGAGAAGGAAGGTTAGCTGTTTACTTTTTCTGTCTCTCTAAGCTAGCAGGTTTCACCCCAGCATCTGCCACCTGAGTCTTTATTGTTAAAATAGAACAGTTGGGATGTCCCTTCTTTTAAACAACATCCTGTCTTATTTTAAAGTGAAGAAAGGAGAAAATAGAATTGCAGTGAGTGCTGAGAACAAGTAGTAAGGACACAGCAAGAAGGGCAAGTGGCCTAACAGAGCTGCCCGAAGATACAGGAAAATCTCCATGATGTCACAAGGTGGCTTTTCCTGTGCCTGGCTCTGTAAGTTTCCGGAAACTCTATGTGTGTTCCTTCCCCTGTTCCTGCTCCCCTGCCTGCAAAGTTCTCTGGAGTTTCTGAGCACCTGGGAGCTCAGAAAGAAAATGAGGTATGATGACATGGGTTTTCTGTAACTGTGTGGTCACTTTCCCAGTAGGAAGTCCTGCTAGTGATACCTATGCATTCTGAAGTCTCAGAAACAGTGCTAATGTGAACCCAGAAACTAAACCTTAGCATAGTGAGAATAGAGAGGACCCCTGCTGTCTAGATGGGGGAGGAGTCAGTGGAAAACAGGGTATTCACTCCACCATGGCAAGATTTGATTACTGCTCTTGGCAGCTCTGTGGTGTTAGGCTTACCTTAAAGGTACTGCTTACCGCTTAAGAAGAGATGTTCCTGAAAAGTTTTTTTAAGCTCAGTTGTCTCTCTGCCATGTTTGTCCTTTGCTTTGTGTGTCTCCTCTCTATGGAGAGAGAGACGCCTGAATATACGGGGGACTTGAACATTCCAACACAATGTATAGTCAATATTCTGTGAAACAATACAATAAATAACCAACTTAAAATATTTATTTTACCTTACAACTTCAGTCTGTGATCACTTGGCTCATCATATCTAACCTGTGATTAGGTAAAAATATGTAGTTCAGCAAAACCTCCCACTCATAGAAGCCAAGAGAGACAGAGATAGAGAATGCCAGGATCTCTTAACACACCTTTTAGAACTGCTGATGTCCACTTATGTTATACATGCTAAATATTCAACCACCCCTAATAACACTGTCAGCTAACAAGCAAGCTCCTTACATTTGGAAGACATTGCATAATGAAACTGTTAATAGGAAATAGACTCACAGTCATTGAGAAACAAATTAAGGATGTGTGAAGAAGTAAGACACTTCATCATACCCCAATCTCTTAATTTCCCCAATTCTTGGTTGCCTTAAGGATTTCCCTCTAGAGCATTTTCTATGTGAGAAATATGTGAGAATATATACAGCATTTTTTCTGAAGAAAATAAATTTACATTGTGTTTATTGTCTAGCACCTGTATTTTACTCCATGATAGATCATTGTTGTCTTAGTTTCCAAGCATTACCATAGCAAAGTACTAAAAACTATGCAACATGAGCAATGGAGGTTTACTTACACACAGTTTTAGAGGCTCAGAATCAGAAATCAAGTAGGACTGTGTTCTCCCTGAGGCTTTAAGGAAGATACTTCTTCATTCTTCTGGCTTCTAGAGTTTGTCAACAATTTTTGACATTCCCTTCCCACACACAGTCACAGACTATCTTTACTATGTGCATATCCTGTAATCTGTCTCAGTGTCCAATTTTTCACTTTTTTAGGGCAAGCAGTCAAGCAATATTGGGTTAGGGTCTACCCTCACTACCTCACCTCACCTTGGCTGTCTTGACTTGTCAGACTTAATCTGTCTAAATCCCTATTTCCAAGTAAAGCCCATATTAGCTACATTTCTCTGCCATGACCAAAATAACCTACTGGCCATGGTTTCAGAGCATGGTTCCATGCTTTTGGGGCTTCATGTATTTGGGCAGAACATAATGGAAGTGGGAATGTGTGGCAAAAAAGTTTCCTCAGTTTAGTGAATGAAAGGAAATAGAGGTGGGTGGATTGAAAGAAATCAAGAAACATACTGCCCAATACCAGCTAGGGTCTACCTCCTGAAGTTGTCAGACCCACTCAAAACAGCACTACCAAATAAAGACCAGTTGTATCACAAATGATCTGATTATGTGGGACATATTCAAACTACAACAGGATATACACTGAGGTACTGGGGTAGAACTTTGACTTACTTTTGGTAGCAATGTTAATTAATCAATAACACTAGCAAAGCAAATGAACCCTGATGAATACACTTCAGTTTTTCAACAGCTACATAATACCTCCCATGACTTTATTTTTTTCTGACTTGACCACCTATCAAATGATATGCATTTAGTGTTCTTCAATTTTCTCCTAAGCAAACAAGTACTGCAATAAAATTTCTTAGTTAGAGGCTGAGGAAATGGCTCAGCCAGTAACTAAAATGGTTAATGAACAGGTATGACTATCTGCAATAAAAGATCTTCTGGAGGTATCTCCATCCCTGATCTCAAGCTGTACTATAGAGCAACAGTAATAAAAACTGCATGGTACTGGAATAGAAACAGAATGGTGGATCATTGGAATTAAATAGAAGACCCAGAAATAAATCCACACACTTACAGACACCTGATTTTTTTTTTTACAAAGATGTCAAAACCATACAATGGAAACAAATATATAGCATCTTCAACAAATGGTGCTGGTCTAACTGGATGTCCACGTGTACAAAATGCAAATAGATCCATACTTATCACCCTGCACAAAACTAAAATCCAAGTGGATTAAAGACCTCAACATAAAAACAGACACACTAAACCTATTAGAAGGAAAAGTGGGAAAGAGCCTTGAATTCATTGGCACAGGAGACAACTCTCTGAACAGAACACCAACAGCACAGGCTCTAAGGTTAACAATCAATAAATGGGACCTCATGAAAGTGAAAATTTTCTGTAAAGCATCAGAACAAAACAACAGTCTACATATTGGGAAATGATTTTCACCAACCCTATATCTGACAGAGGGCTAATATCCAGAATATATAAAGAGGATCTAAGTGTGGATCCCAGTAACCATTATAAAAATTGAGGTGTGGTAGTCCTCACCTGGAATCCCAACATTTAAAAGATGGAGATAGGAGGATCGCAAAGGCCTGCTGGCTAGCTAGTCTAGTCAACCAATGAACTCTAGGTGAAGTGAAAGACCCTATCTCTAAATTTAAAATGATAGAGAAACACATCCTATGGAATCTCTGCCTACATATACACACAAGTCAATATACATGCATATAACACATACAAATTCATAATCTTGTCAGTACAGTTACTTACATATTTTCTGAAATAATTTTAAGGATGGTGCTATTCAGAATTTTAAAATTTTTATTAATCACACTTTATTCTCTTTATATCTCCCATAAGTCCCTCCCTCCTCCCCTCCCAATCCCATCTTCCCTCCCCCTTCTCCACACATGCCCCTCCCCAAGTCCATTGATAGGGGAGGTCTTCCTTTCCTTCTTTTTGATCCTAGTCTATCAGCTCTCATCAGGAGTTGTTGCATTGTCTTCCTCTGTGGCCTGGTAAGGCTGCTCCCCCATCAGGGTGAGGTGATCAAAGAGCAGGCCAATCAGTTCATGTCAGAGGCAGTCCCTGTTCCCATTATTATGGAACCCACTTGGATACTGAACTGCCATGGGCTATATCTGTGCAGGGGTTCTAGGTTTTCTCCATGCATGGTATTTGTTTGGACTATCAGTCTCAGGAAAGACCCCTGTGCTCAGATTTTTTGGGTTCCATTGCTCTCCTTGTGGAGCTCCTGTCCTCTCCCTATTTTACTATTTCCCACATTTTTCATAAGATTCCATGCACTCTGCCCAATAGTTGGCCATAAATCTCAGCATCTGCTTTGATATTCTGCAGGGCAGAGCCTTTCAGGGGCCCTCTGTGACAGGCTTCTAGCTTGTTTCCTGTTTTCTTCTTCTGATGTCAATCTGCTTTGCCTTTCTGGCTGGAGATTGAGCATTTTAGGCAGCATCCTCCCTCTTGATTAGTTTCTTTAGGGGTACAGATTTTAGAAGGTTTATCTTATTTTATATGTCTATATGAGTGAGTATATACCATGTGTGTCTTTCTGTTTCTGGGATAGCTTACTCAGGATGATCTTTTCCAGTTCCCACCATTTAACCTGCAAATTTCATGATATCCTTGTTTTCTATTGCTGAGTAATATTCCATTGTGTAGATGCACCACAATTTTTGTATCCATTCCTCAGTTGAGGGGCATCTGGGTTGTTTCCAGCTTCTGGCTATTACAAATAAAGCTGCTACAAACACGGTTGAGTAAATGTCCTTAATGTGTACTTGAGCCTCTTTTGGATATAAGCCTAGGAGTGGTATAGCTGTGTCTTGAGGAAGCGCTATCCCTAGTTGTTTGAGGAAGCACCAGATTGATTTCCAGAGTGGTTGTACAAGTTTACATTTCCACAAGCAGTGGTGGAGGGTTCCCCTTCTCCACAACCTCTCCAGCATGTGTTATCACTTGAGTTTTTGATCTTGGC
>CM053759.1:660542-722462 GCA_028658305.1 Pachyuromys duprasi | reverse complement strand
ATAGGCTCAGGACCTTTTACAAAAAGGACAGCCCTGACCTTCTGATCCTTGCCAGGAGCATCTTCTGTGTTCCAGCATTCTGCTTATTCCTGCCTCAATTGCTTCAATTGCTGTTTCTCATCAAAGCCTGGTCCAAAAGAACTTTGAAGGAAGCTACTAATCTTAATTGGTCAAGCATTTTAGACTGTTCCAAACAGGAATTTTATTAAGCCTAAAATTTCTCAACATTCAAAGACTGGACCACAAATGTTATTGTTTGCTTAATTAACCATTTTTCCCCAATTTTCTTTGGGGCCCATTACAGGATTTCTACGTGCCGAAACTGTCAGCTAGAAGAAATTCATGAGAACAACGTCCAGTTTTCCTTAAAAGGGGTTGGGTATGTTTTTGGTTGTTTTCTATGGCTAAGAAATTTTATGGTCATTGGGAGATGTTTATTATTAATGGTCTTATTCAAAGTGAAACAAGGAATATACAGGGATATCTTATAGAAATAAGACAAAAGGTAGATTATTGAATCTACTCAACTTAAGGTTTTATTGATGCAAAAAATAAGTATAGGATTCTGCATATTGATGCAAAAATATATAATAAGACAAAACGGTAGATTATTGAATCTACTCAACTTAAGGTTTTATTTGTTGGTCTCAAATAAGGTTAATTTAACTATGGTATAGGATTTTGCATATTGATGCAAAAAATCTATTTTTGATACATTGGTATAAGCTTTAGTATATTGATAGAAAGTCAAGATTACTTCCAACATTTTTAAACAGCTATTAAAAACAGGTTAAGGTATCAGGTAATACAAGTTACTTGCTAGTTATTCAACTCATTGTCGTGTCAGACACTAGTCTACTTTATCACAGGAGTATATATCCTAAGTTTAACAAATAGATATGATTTTTGTACACAAATCTATTATGTAATGATAGGATAGGTAGTCTTCAAAAACTTCAGAGACCTACAGAATATGGCATTTAAAGGTGTCTTTATTATTTTAAAGATTCTTTGACAATAAGACAAGTCATCTCCTGACAGCACCCCGCCTACCTGAAGGAGGATAATGAGCATCGAAGAGCCTCCATATGGAGATGGCCTCAGATGTGGCAAACAAGCCACTTGGGTAAAGAAAATTCCCTTGCTTCACAACAGACAAATTCTGCCAAGGATGGGCAAGCTTGAATGCAGGACAAGTCGACTGTCGAACTCTGCCAAGACAGGGTAAGCAAGTCCTAAATAGTTCCTGCTTCAAATTTATGTCTGTCAAATATTCTGAGCCAGAAAGCTGAAGATGATGCTCCACCATTATAGAGAGTTATGGGTGACTATTCAGGCAGCAAACTGTCTGTGTCAATTTTTATTTTTTGGAAGCTGCTAGCACACACTTCCTATTTACTATACCTAATTTTATTCCTTCTCAAGTCTCTGATGGGGTTGAAGACTAAATAGTTACAGTGCCACAATTAAGCTTAAGTTGTTTAGAAGTTAAGGAATTCTTTCATATAGGCAATACCAATAAGGATAAAAGTTAATTTAGGTATAGAACTTTAAACTTATCAACATAGATAGAATAATCAGATACTTTCTCCTAAGTTGCTAAATGCACATAGTGTAGACATTGCATATGTGGATTTTACCTAACAGTTTTCATAATTATTATTGTATTAAAAGAAAAGCTTTGTGAGTCTTTGGTCATAAACAAAAAAGGGGGAACTGAGGTAGCCATTCCATAAGACCTGAGATGGTTATCTGCGTGCAAGTCATGCTGGCTCGCTATTCTTGTTGTTTTCAGCAGACACCTCCTGTTTTGCTCAGTTAAACCTCCTGTTTTGCTCAGTTAAACCTCCTGTTTTGTTCAGTTAAACCTCCTGTTTTGCTCAGTTAAACCTCCTGTTTTGCTTGGATATGTTTACTTGGAAACCTATATAAGTGGTTTACTCTGTAATAAAGATGGCACCTTGATCAGAGTACTGTCTTGGTGTCACTTCTTCGTGTTCTCTGTCTCTTTTAATTCCCAGCCCCTTGTGCAGGCAGTTACTATTGGTAGTCGCGGGCGACTACACAAAACAAAATGACTGTCTACAGATTGGGAAAGATATTCACCAACCCTTTATCTGACAGAGGGCTAATATCCAGTATATATAAAGAACTACAGAAGTTGAAAATCAACAAATCAAGTAATCCAATTAAAAACTGGGGAACACAGCTATTCAGAAGTTTAGTGCCTCCTCAAAATGTGTGTTGGAACCTAATACACAACTTAATCCTAAGAATCAATGTCTTTGCCATGCTCTGCCATTACAGGGTAAGCAAGTCCTTTGTACTTCCTGCTTCACAATTATGTCTGTCAGATATTCTGGGCTAGAAGGCTGAAGATTCCAGTGTTATAGAGAGAGAATGGGTGACTTACCAGGTAGTAAACTGTCTCTGTCATCTCTTAGTTTTGGAAGATGCTTGCCTGCACTTCCTACTTAAGTAATAATTTCATTCCTTCTCAAGTCTCTGATGGGGTTGAAGTCACTTAGGCTTAAGTTGTTTAGGATTTAAGAAAATGTTTTAAGGTCTAGAAAGATTTTTTAAGTTGATAAATACAAGATATGACAGGGAATGATTTAGTTACTAAACTTTAGATTCACCTAGATAGGATAGATAGTATTTTCTTCAAGGTTGCCAAATACAAATGAGATAAACATTTTGAATGTAACTTTTAAATATGGCTCTCATGATTGTTTCATAACTGTTCTTATTATCTATACTTTATTATAAATAAATAAAATCCATATGGACCAAAAAGAAAAAGGAGAGTGGTAAGTCAAGAGTACAATGCCCTGATTCTAGTCTTCTTGTAAAACGCTCCAGGAGAACAACCTTCTGCTCCCTCCTTCAAAGGAGGACACATTCATTTTTTTCACCATTTGAGGAGACAGCAAGAGGAAGCTGATAAACACCATAACCAAAAGCAACTTAGAAAGGAAAGAATACATTTGGCTTACATGTCCTGATCATAGTCCATCATTAAGGGAAGTTGAGGCAGAAGCTCAACCAAGAGTAAAGGCAGGAAGCACGAAGAAAACTGCTTTCTAGCTCCCTCAGAGGTTCATGCTTAGCTAATTTCCATATACAGTCCAGGCCTAGGGATGGTTTGCCCACAGTGGACTGGGACCTCTTACATCAACTGGCAATCAAGAAAATGTCCTATGAACATGCTCAGAGGCCAATGTGATCAAATAAAATTTCCCAGTTGAGACTCCTTTAGGTAATTCTGGGCTGTGTCAAGCTGACAGCTGAGGCTAAGAAAGCATGTTTTTACTGAGAACCTTCAGTTCTGGAAATCAATCCACGCCCTTAAATTCTTTTCTCAAGATGATGCTTTTTACTTTGAGGTGATTTTTTGCTCTATGCAAACTATTAAACTTTAATTATTTCTATCATTTTTTATTTATTTGAAGTCTCTACTTAGAAGGCTTTTCATGGGCCAAGATTATGAAAAATATTCTGATATTTTATTCTGGTGCTTTTACAGCCTTGCATTTAAAAAATTGTGATTAAATCTTTAATTCATGTAGAATTTCTATGTGCTTGATGTAAATTTCTTCTTTCCAAAATGGTTTGCTAATATTTAAACGCTACTTATTAATTATTCTCTCCTTTTTCTTTCTACTTAGCAATAGAGATATTCCTAACATTTTATTCTAAGTTTTCTTTCAGACTATATTCTCTGACAGCAGATTCCAAGACAGAAGTCTGGAAGCATTTGTAAATATGAATCAGAATCTCTTTCTCCAAGAAAGACAGATTCATAAGTGGAGCATGAGAGCCAGCAGGAGGCAAAGCCAAGACACAAATGTGCTCCTAGCCATCTATGTAGTGGGAAGTTACTGCCTTGTACCCCAAATCTTCTAATAACTTTCCTAAATACTCTAGGAATTTCACAAACGCACCGAGAAGCAGTTATCCCTTACTCCCATTCTGCATTAGTCAAGGAACATCCCACAGACATCAACTTCCCTAAGCCTCCAGGAATAGGCATGTCAGAGTGCGGAGTACACTCACTCACCTGTGCTGCTCCACAAATGATAGAGTATCCCTCTGCAGAAAATAAGACCTAAGCAGTGGCGATCAAAGATATCAGCAAGTCTCATGTCAGTTTTTGAGTGCCTCAAGGTGGTTGCCAAGGAAAGCTCCTGGACGTGACATCCAGCAGCCCTTTCATGCAGTATAGAAAAAATCCACATCTGCACTGTCCGCTATTCAGAGTCTATAATCCAGAATCCATCATCCTGGGCCACCAGCCAGGAATCATCACCCAAGATCCACCATCCAGGTCACTATTCAGTGTCTACAATCAAGCATCTATAGTTTAGGTTCATAATTAATAACACCATTATGTGTGTCTGTACATATTTTATAATGCATGTTTTTGTTGGCCTTTTAAGATTAAATGTTAGCATAGTTTACATTTCATTAATCATCGTGTGTGTGCGTGTGTGTGCGTGTGTGTGCGTGTGTGTGCGTGTGCGTGTGTGTGTGTGTTTGTGTGTGTGTGTGATTATGTCCTATAACCCGAAGCTTACCTATTTGGCCAGCCTAGCTCTAGAGATCATCCTGATTTGGCCTCCCTAGTGCTAGGATTACAAGCCTATGCCCACACTACTATGCTCATTTCTCTTTGTAGCCAGGGTGCTGGGAATCCACACTCTAGTCTTCATGCTTATGCACTTTACAGCCGAGCTGGATTTTAAGCCCCACTTTTGCAGCTTTTTTAATATAAATGTTAAAGGTGGACAAGGACTATATTCCAATGTAAACAAGTAGTTTGTAACTTAATCTTTAAAGAGCAGATTGTCATGTTCTCTCCATCACAACCCAGGAAATGCTGTAATTCCACGTGTACATCTATTACTTGTAGTTTAATGTATCCACACACATATCTATGCATTTCCAAGGACAGAGATAGTAACTGAAAAAATCTTAACCTTAAAGTCATTAATTCATTTCACAATATTGTTTTTCAAAAAAGCTGTTCTAACAGACATGGTTCAAATAGTTATACGCCAGAGTCTGATTCCCTTCTCTCTGGCCTTCACATGAAGTTATCATTCAAGGCAATTTTAATCATGTGTGTCAGCTTTTATAAATGCCACACATATCTTTGTGACTGCAATTTTATTGCCCCCTTTGTGGCCATGAGTTCTTGTCTTGGCCAAGGCCACTTGAGGGACTCTGGTCTTGCTTGGTGACAATGACGGTGGCCCAGGAGAGGACAACATTCAGGGTAGTGTTCACTGGAGAGACCTGTTAGCAGCACCATGAGGAGGGGGATGGGGAGCACAAGCTTCCAGGAATGCCAACATGCAACATTAGAGAAGGATGGCAGACTTAATTAGCTTCCTCTCCAGCTAGCCCTGTCCTGGACCTGCACCTCTTGCAGAAGCACATTTGAATCTTCCTCAAGCCTCTTGCTTGTGGTCACACAAAGAAAACCCTGAAGCAGATTTCACACACCAGCAGGATAGACCCTGGATATTAGCAGAGCATCACATCCGATCCTAAATCAATGCAAACAATGGGGTGCTTAGATCTTCCCACATGCGCTTTATCAACCCATCCCAGCCATAATGAATTCTGGGGCTGAATTAATGTAAAAGAGTAATGGTGATTAGGTAATTACCAAGTGAGGAGAGTATTTAACCTTCCCAGTGACAAGACTAGAAGACCACCTGACATCATGTGTGCGTCCTGGAAATAATTAATAATTAAAATCATCTGATCTCTGCTGTTAATCAGAAGTAAGAATCTCAGCGCAGTGCCAGTCATGCCGAGTTCTTCCCTCACTGACATCTGCCAATGTGATGCTGGGCTCTTTGGGCTTTGAAGGTGTCAGCCTCTTTGATTTTTATTTCAAGCTGGCTAGACTTAAGCTGTTACAAGAGTCTCAGAATATTTCAACAAGCAGAGACACATCACCCTCTAAAATTATCCACCCGAGTGAAATGCCAGGAAATGACCTTTGGCCCCTTCCTTTTTTAATTGCAACTCAAGCCATTTTAAAGCCATGGCTGTGACAGCCCCATGCTTCACTCCCCTTCTTCTGCCCTCCTCTCCCTAAGCTTCTTTCAGGCCGTTTATATTCTGGAGAGGTTATGTGCACTGGTGTGTGTGCGTGCATCATGTGCATACCTGTATGCGTTTATGTGTACTGTGTTTGTGTGTATGTGTACAAGCACACATGAATACTTCATTGTGTCATGATAAAAAGCTCACATCTCATCTCTGTTCTTGTAGAGTTCAGGATCATGCATGGATAGAGGCCCTGTTCATAGGAAGCCCATTGGCTGCTCAGTTTCTAAGTGGGTTCACTAGTAAGGGGTGTCCCTGACATGAACTCAGTGGTTGGCTCTTTGATCACCTCCTCATGTGGGGTACAGCTTTGCCAGGCCACAGAAAAAGATGATGCAGTCAGCCTTGATCAGACCTGATAGGCTAGGGTCAGATAGAAGGGGAGGAGGACCTCCTCTATCAGGGGACTAGGGAAAGGACATAGAGGAAGAAGAGGGAAGGTGAGTGGGACTGGGAGGAGACAAGGGAGGGGCTGCAGTGGGAATGCAAAGTGAACAAATTGTAATAAATAAATATATAAATAAAATTAAATTTTAAAAATAAGCTCACATCTCTTTTCTCTTTGTTTGCCCTCAATAGTCCCTACCACTCCAAGATGCTTAAGATCCAGAGTTAAAAAAAAGAAGCTTCCTTGGGAACTGATGTTTTTCCAAGTTCTTTGTTCTACACAGAAGGAAACTGAGAATCAGAGTGGAAAGGCTTGGCTGAAGCCTTACTAAAGATAGCAGAGGTAGAGGATCCTAGGTCTCTTGATTCCCAGTTTTAACCTTTGATACCAAATATCATCCATGGGCTCTTACCAGAGGAAATCTACTCCCAGCTTTCTCTCAGTCTTAAAGGCTATGAACTGGATTAAGGAAAAGCAATAATCATTTAACCCTTTCCAAGCCAAGCGATCTCCTCAAGTAAACAAACATTTCATCTGCAGGGCCTGCCCACTCCAGAGATGTCTGCAGAAAGGCAAAGGCACATAAGGATCTGGGCATTCCTCCTTTTGCCACTGCTATTCCTGAGTCGGCCCACATCTCTACATCTGCATTTGTCACTCTCTGCCGAGGGTCCTTAGCTCCAGTCCAGCCTCTGCCCTGTTCTGGAGTGTTTACCCCTTCACTGTCATCCAGTAAGGTGTTAACGCAGCAGCTGCCTCCAAGTGCACCTTTAATGAGGGCTGCAGCCATCAATTTAGTGGAATTTGATAGTGACAACATTGACATTGGTAAGGTTAATGATCCAATGCTTTATTTCATTGAACAAGTTGAACAACACTTAGCACATTGATCCACAGTGTCCTACAATCCATCTCTGCTATTTCTTTAATGGTGCCATGGCATTGGTGCCCTTTAAGTAATTGGCACAATAGAAATATGGACTTGGCCTTGTCATGTCAGATTAGCACAATGTTGAACTGAGAAAGATTTTTGTCATTTCTGTGTTCTTTCTTTATTTTCTTTTGATATCTTTCTAATTTAATAAAGAGACTGGGGCTCACAGAGGCCACAAGCAAAGAACTGGGCCAGCAATGGTGTACTCATTTTTTTCCTAGAGCAACTTCCCTCAAGGGTCTCAGGCAAGCTCTCCAGCCTCTCATGTCTCAGTGTCTTCATATGACAAAGAGGGAATTTATGAGGTCTGCCTGTCCTCACCTGCCTCACAAAAGGTAGATCTTGGCCATAAAAAGTGATTCTCTCTGTGAGAAGAAAGAGAAAGCAATGTGTTAGGATCTCACCAAAGTTCTGCTCAACAGGGCTCATGGAGACCCTGGAACACTGTCCCAGAAAGCAGCTGTGGAGTGACAGATGGAACAGCTGGACAAACAACGAAAGGTCTAGGCAAGCCCCTGAGTTTTCCAGGAGGGGTCCTAATCAGCCATGCCTAACACCTCAGTAAAGAACAAAGAGTAGTCGCCAACATTTCTTTCTTTCTTTCATTTTATTTTGTTCCTTATATATCCTGGTTGAAGCTCCTTCCCTCAACTCCTTCCAGTTCCACCCTCCCTCTGTCTTCCCCCTTACCTCCTTCCCCTAGTCCACTGAAAGGGGGAATTCTTCTCCTATGCCACTTACCCATAGCTTATCAACTCTCATCAAGACTGCCTGGATCCTCTTCTTCTACAGCCTGGCAAGGCTGCTTCATCAGGGGCGAGAGATCAAAGAGCAGGCAACAGAGTGGGACATTCACACAATGGAATACTACTCAGCTATTGAAAACAAGAAATTCATGAAATTTACAGGCAAATGGATGGAACTAGAAAAGATCATCCTGAGTGAGGTAACCTAGAAGCAGAAAGACACATATAGTATGCAGTCACTTATAAACAGTTATTAGCCATATAATATAGGATAGCCATACTAAAATCTACAGATTTTAAGAAGCTAAAGAAGAAGGGCTCTAGGGAAGGTGCTTAAATGGGATAGTGGTGGAAGAGAGGGAACACAACGGGAGCCTACTATAGAGGGACCTCGGAAAACCTCCAGCATTTGTAAATAAGTCCTCATTGAGACACAGCTGTCCAGTAGCACTGAGTTCAGGGTAGCCCTCTTGACCTAACGATGGTCATGGGCAGTTAAAACTTTGAAAGGGTGCTCTGAGAAACAGGAGAACGAGCTGCTGTGTGGGGCCTAGCACACTGCCTGGAGGTGGCCTGCCATGGGTCAGCACATTTCCCATAGTGACCAACTGAACCCAGGCAAGCCTTAAACTTGCAAACTCACTGGATGAATAACTAAGTCTCTAAAAGACCCCTGTTTTGGTCAGGACTGCCTGAGAATTTTAGGGGTGAGGTAGGGAGAGCTGGCTATAGGCCAGAATGGAGAGCTCCAGGAACAAACACCTGGGATGGTGCAAGTGCTGAAACTGGCTTTTCCACAACTTGCTAGTTGATGAATAACCATAGAGGTTACCAAACTGCTCAAGGGCTTTCCTTGCAGAAGATGGAGTGAAGCTATTTCCAGGGCCACTGTTATATTGCTTTGAATAGCATACATGGGGGGCAGAACCTGGGATGCTAAGCAGCAAGCTTCTGTTTAAAAGGAATGAAGTGAGGCAGAAGAGAGATACACAGAGGATGTGTAAGATCACTCACTGAGCAGACCTGCCATGGACCAGACACCACACTTGGAGTTGAGCCAAAGTTTAACCATGTGGTATTGTGCCCCGAAGCTACCTGGGATCTACCAAAAGAGACAGATTGTGATTTTTAATGTCAACTCTAAAATATTTAGTGGAAAGAAAGGGAAAAAATCAGCCTCCTAGATGGAAATGGTAGAGTCCTTTTCTTTCTGTTATCTCACTCAGACCCCTGTAGCATGCTGTAATGTGTGTGTGTGTAACTGGGTGGGTAAGGTTGACACTGGAGGAAATTATGAGGGATCCACACTTGGCTGCAGAACTAAACCATATTCTATAATAAATTTTGCCAATAAAGTTTATATTTGTATTTCCATCTGTTTGACAACTGTGTCTTATTTCTCAATTGATTCTGCATTCAATGGGGTTCTGCATTCAAGAAAAGGTTGTTATTTATTATTTTCCACAAAACCAAACATGATACAGGTTCATGTTCAGCAGAAATATGTGCAAAGCATAAAATAAGCTTGCAGTCTGAAGAGGTGATTTCCATTTGAGCTGTGTGTGTGTGTGTGTGTGTGAGTGTACACTCCAGCCCAGAAATGATTTACAGAAATAGAGGAGAGACCGTTATTGGAAAGATGAATCAGGAAAGAAGAAAAAAGAACACTACACATATAAACTTAGAGGTAAGAAAGATTATATTATAAAGAGATTTCAGAAAGGGTAAATGCTAGATCACTTCTCAGTAGGTCATTTTTGCCACGTTTATACCAAAGAACTCATTTCTCCCAATATAGTATTTCCCACTTGTCTCCCTGCCTCAACTGACCCAGCCCTGGGCACCAAGCTGTTCCTGTGCAAGTAGGCCTGACAGCAGCAACCTCTCAGGGCTCACTCACCTACATGGCTTGGGTTTCAGCAGATTCATAAGACACAAGACGGGGTTTCCCAAATGTGAAAGAACAGGACTGCGTAATGTCAAAGTTCCTTCCAGCTCTGACGTGCTTCTTCCCAAGCAAGACTTCTGGAGCTCTCTGGCTTTCAGTGGGGCACCCTGCTCTCAACATAGCTACTCCAGGTCTCCCGGCGCTAACACTGGTGCACTTCCCACTCAGTGTCACCCCCAACCGACTCCATTGCTTCCTTATAACCCAAACAGAAAGAAAGGTTTGTTTTATAAAATGGAAGATGTGTTGGCTGAGCCATTCTTTAAAAAAGACCATTGGCAAGATGGTTATCCACACTGAATGTGGTCAATTGTGGCCTGTTGACTCCTCAGAAGGCTCTCTCAACCCAGCTATACTAAATGTCAGGGTGGATGATTCTTCACTGAGGAAGCTCTGCCTTGTAGGATGTTTAGAGACATCTCTGTCCGTACTCATTAGACTCAGGCCCCGTGCTTCCACACATTGTCTGATGTGCTCTGGGTATCATATCACAGAAAAGCTGATTTGGGTTTCAATTCCTTTATTTAAGGTGAGTAACTGATTATGAACATACGTGCCTACCCAGAGAAAAAGGGCTAAAACATATAGTTCTCTCAGATACCATTCATTCTTTTGTTCATTTAGATAGTAAGGCCTTTCTGCCTGCCTGCTGTGCTGTCTGTCTATTTAAATTCTCATCTAACAATTACCTCTTGGTCATCATAAGGCTGACAGTGTGGGATTTCTGCTGCATTCCCTCAGCTGTTTCTAAGTGTTCTTCCCTATCAGCTCTGGGGTTCAGCAACGTGAGGCTGGTTTCCTCCCTCCTGCCCTCACATCTGCTAATCTGATAATTGCCACAAATTATCCAGGGATGAAGACTCATCCTGAAGGTCAGGTTCCAAATTTTAGTTTCAATTCTGTCACATTTTAATTCTGACACAAATGTGTGTCTCTGTTTGTCTATAAACTGGTAGCCCTTTTATGCCTGTTACCTGGTTGTGATGAAGGAAATATAAAAGAATAGCAGAGGCATTGAGGTAAAGTTTAGGAAGCATTGTTCAAAAGAGAGAACTTGGTATTGCAAATGGTCAATGCATATTAAACAAAAGATTCATAACAGAGAAGAGACCTAGCATAAAAGGAGCACCCAGCAACAAACTGTCTAGTGAAGGAATAATGTCTCCTAGGGTAAGCACCAGATAGGGATGAGAAGCGTGTAATCTTGTTCTCTTGTGGGGCAGTAAGCAATGTCCTCCTGGAGCATGCGCCTATAAAAAAGGCCTGGACCAGGTTCCCAAGGACAACTGCAACAAGCCCAGCTCTTTTCATGCATCAGGTTCTTACTATGCTTGAACCACTGCACAGCATGGGTCAGAGGATGACTTCCTAAATAATGCATCTAGAAAGAATGGGAAAGCCAAATTCTCCCCACTCCCTCACACACCGTTAAACTAGTCTTATCTACACCACCCCTGTGTCCCAGTGGGCTATCTCTAAGCAACTCTAAGAAATTCATATCACAAAAGCATTTGAGATTCATGCACCAAAGTTCTATTTTTTCAGGTGTAATGATGGTGATAAATAAGTGTGCCAATGATAAACTGGGAATGGCAGACATTCCCCTTTGTACATTAAATTTCATTCATTAACTAACAGAAACTCAAAGTCATACATCAACAACATTGATGGAAAAAGATACCTCCTACTAAAGAGAAAAAGACCTGGAGGTGACAGGAGCTCCACAAGAAGATCAACAGGGCCAACTAACGAGGGCCTAGAGGGGCTTGCTATGACAGAAGCATCAATCAAGGACCATGCAGGAACTGGATCTCGGCCCCCCTACAAAGATGTAACAGTTGGACAGCTTAGGATTCATGTGGGTCCTCTAGTAAGGGAAGTGGGGATTGGATCAGACATGAACTCTCTTGCCAACTTTTTGATCACTTCCCCCTGGCAGGACTGCCTTGACAGGCCACAGAGGAAGAGGACATGCTCAGTCCTGATACAACTTGATGAGCTGGGGTGGATTCCTGTTTCCTGAGGAATCGGTAGAGGGTGGGAGGAGAGAGAAAAGTGGTACTGGGAGGGAGGAGGGGTGGGTAGGATGGGGCTACAGCCAGCATGTAAAGCAAATAAAAATCAAATTAATTAATTAATAAAAACTCTTCCTCCCACCCAACCTTTCCTATTTCTACCTGTTTCGATGCTCAAAGAAACGAAGAGGACACTCATAATGAACAAAAGCCAGGGAACATCCAATGAAGGCTCAGCTGGCAGTGGAAATAATGTCATCCCATTAAAGGACAAGTAAAAGCAGGCAACACAGACAAGGCCAGAGATTACCCCTGCCCATTGCTGTACCATCAGCAACCATTAGAAAGGGGAAACTGGTAAATGGGGGATAAAAAGCTCTGCGGGAGGTTACAGAAAATGCCTGTTGACAAGACACCCCAGACATTTCCCCTTTTCTACTAGGCTGTAACTCTAGAGGACTGATCCCAGTGATGTTTAGAGTGGGAAGGGAATGGTTGCACAGCTGTCCTGTGCTCTCATGCAGAGTCTCATGTATGATTAGTGTATCCGATGCTGTAAAAAGACTTTTTTTTTTGGCAAAAAAGAAAATATTCCACCAACAGCATCATAGTATCCTAGTGACTTTATGTTCCCCTTCCTCTGAAAAAAAAAGTGTCTAGAGAGGGCCACTTTCATAGAAAATTGGCTAATACAAGTCATTTTGATACCTGGAAGTAGTGGATTTTTATTTAGTTTGAGGTCAAGCCTTTCTTTTCTGGCCAGCACACATTTCATTTCTTCTGGTCCTCAAGGCCCCAAAACAAAAAGACAATCAGCATTTTGTCTTCTTTCACTAGATGCATCTGGGAGCAGTAGAAGAAAAGAGCCTGAGGTATCCAGATGGCCCACAACACTCAAACAGTGAGAACAAGAATACACTTGTCTCTATAAATCATCATGTAGGTCTCTGTTATGTCCCTCATCTAAACCCTATTCAACCCCTTGATAGAGCCACTGATATCTTGTATATGAGGAGTTCCTTATAGGATCACACTCTCTTCCATACCTCTTGGCTTCCTTTTCTCTTTGCAGACTTAATGTGTGCCGTGCTGCAACACACTCCATACAGCAAAATATTGGTAGAGTTGTTTTGAGTTCTGTGCATGCATTAATCTGTGTTCCTTGCCATAATAAAATTCACAAAAAATTAACAGTGCAGAAATAATCTTACAAGCCAAGACCCCAAGAGGATCCCATGTGGGGAAAGAGACATTCTGAACAGGAGCTTAGTTAGTTAGGGGGTAGAACACTTCCCTGGCATAAACTAGGTCCTGGGGTCAGTTCACGGTACTGCAAAAGAAAAGAGAGCAAGGCAAACAAGGAGAGAAAAAGAAAAGGGGAAAAAGGATAGATAACTGGCTTGAAAATAGACATGCTTGTTGATGCAGAGGAGTCATTGCTGACCCCAGTCCCCAGTAAATTACTTTGGGAGGAAAGCCACACTGAGAAGCAGTCAGCACAGTGTCTCAGAGGTCTCTCCAGCCAGGTGGGAGTTGTCTGCCTATAATTTCATCTTCTGCAGCCAGGGAGCTATTAGAGAAGACAATCTGCTACTGCAAGTCAGAAACTTTAAAATGGATTATCTTTGTTGTTTCAGTTTTAGTGAGGTATAATTTACATACAATAAACCATGCGTATTTACAGTATGCTCTATGATAAGACTGACTTATTATACATGCATAAAATTATCATCACAATCAAATAGCAAACATATCTATTTCCCCAAAAATTTCCTTGTAAACCCCACACATACCTCCCATGCTTGTTCCCCAGGCAACTAATCATGTTTTCTGTTGCTATAAGTTTGTTTGCATTTTCTAACATTTTTCAGAGACAGGGACTCTCGCCATATGGTCTTCATTCCATTGTATAGGCAAGCATCACTGCTGGCAGTGTTCATCTATTTGTTGATGGACATGTGAATTCTTGCCTGTTTTGCACAATCACAGATAAAACTATGGAATGTGTAAAGTCTTTCTATGAGCATGTTTTCATTTCTGTTGAATAGATAGCTGGGCATGTGGTGGAGGTATGTTCAAGAAACTCCAATGATGTGAGTGACGGGGCTGAGCTACAGCCTTCAGCACCGTCATTTAGGGTCCCCAGTGCCCTTATGTCCTCCATCTGCCTAGAGGAGCCTTGTGCCTGCCTGCCCTACATCATCACCTCTGGGGCCCGGTGCTCAGGCATGCTGCAGTAACTGTGGGAAGCCCAGCCATACAAGCCCACCATGGACAATACTTAGCTGATAATTTTCATCTCAGCAATTGCCACAGGGAGTGGTGTGCCTTTGGAGTTTCTGTCCTTTCCTAAAACACAAAGATTAACCATTTTTATTCAAGTTGGTTTTTTTTTCCATTATTCCTTTGGATTTGACTACTTTTTTTCTAATGTAGCCACTGTTCCAACGTACTATTGACCTGATGTGACCAAGGCTCAGCTTTGCAGGGCACGTTCAGAAGCATTTTCTCCACTCAGGCTTCCTGACTCTGCTATGCAGATTTATTCATTCACTAACACAGGCTCTTTCCACATGCTTATTACCATCTGTATATCTTCTCTGGTGTCATCCAAATCTTTCGCCCATTTTTAATTAGGTTATTTTTCTTTCATTTTGAAATTTAGAAAAAAATTAACTTCATAGTGAATTAATTTACATACATTTCAATGAATTTTGGCAAATTTGCTCACTTTAATAAATACCAGTGCAACTGATACATAGATTTCAGCCTCTCCACCTTCCTGCCCCCTTTTGACTGCTGATCTTTCTGCTTATATATGTGTGTCCATGTGTGAATGTGCAGGTATGAGTGTGTATGTGTCTGTGTGCATGTGTATATGTGTGCATATTGAATAACAGCTTCACTTGGCTAAAATTCACATACAACACAATGCATCTCTTTTGGCATATGTTAATACATTCACAAATTTTGTGCTTATCATAACTAAGTTTAGGACATTTCATTGCTTCACATATTATTCCTTACCACCTCACATGTTACAATGTATCATTCTTTACCTACCAAGCACTAGACAACTACTAATCTACTTTCTTTCCCTAGAGATTTGCTTGTTCTAGGCATTTCATATAAGTACAGTCATAAAATAAATGGTCTTTTGAGACTGGCTTCTTTTCTGTAGCCAGAATTTCCAATGATCGTTTGTATTAAAGTGATTGGTAGCAGTTCATTCTTCAGTGCCAAATTACATTCCATCATATTGATGTACAGCAAAAGCATCATTTAATGGACAGCTGCATAGATCCAATTTAAGACTTTGTAGAGAAAGATGCCGTGAATATTTATTTAGAAGTTTTTGTGCAAACATATTCTTTCATCTCATTTAGATGTAGACCACATAGTAAAATGCCACGAAGCTGATGGACAGTTTCCTGAAGACTCGAATCATTTCAAAATTCACATTCTAGAGAAGACTCACCCTGTGTCCCTTGTATTTCCCTTCACAGGGTGTATTAATGGCGTGATCTGAGAACTCCTTGTAGATTTGTTTTGTTTTGAAGAAGAGACAAAAGGTTTTAATAGATTTAAACATGAAGAGAAAGAGAGAGAGGAAGTGATGGCAGAGGGGGTTAAGTATTTGGGAAAGGATATAGTGCATAATTACCCAAGTGTGGATATGGAGTTTCAAAGAGAGATTCTCTAAAGTTTAAGGCTGTATTTTTTTTTTTTTGAGACAGGATTTCTGTGTATAGCCTTGGTTATCCTGGACTCACTTTTTAGACCAGACTGGCCTCAAAATAACAGAGATCTGGGGCCTCTGTCTCCCTGAGTGCTGGGATTAATGGCACAGCCTTGCCCTTTTTAAATTGCATTATAAATACTTTCTCTGAATTTAATTAGTCTTTTGATTCTCTTAACCATATCTTGGAGAAAAAGATTCTAATTTTCATAAAGCCCAATTTAACGATTTTTATAGAGACTATACTTTCAGTATTTTGTTCTATAACCTAAAATTTATTTTTCTTTTTGATCATGTGTATGTGTCCTTGTGTAGGTGTGTGCGTATGTGTGCAGTTACCTGCCTAGTCCAGAACAAGATATTAGGTCTCCTGGAGCCAAAGACATTTGTGAGCACCTCTCAGCAATCAGACTTGAGGTCTGTGCAAGAAGAGTAGCCATTCTTAACTAACAAGCTATCTCTCTAGCCTCAGTAACTTCTGCCTAATCCAAGATCACAAATACTTATTCTATAGTTTCTTCTAGAATTTTGTACACATTTGCTTATGATTAATTTGAGTTAAATTTTCAAAATTGTTTAGAGCAGAGACAGAATCATGATTACTTGTTCTGCTAAGCACAATTCAGTGAACCAAGAATGTTTTTTTTCTTTCTCCATTGAACATCCACATTGTCTTAAAATCAGATGGTGTCTGCCCTGAAACTTGTGTGTAAACATCTCCTTGGGCTTTTTATATTCTTTACATTTTGTGTGAATTTTAGTATCATCTTACCAATATTCAAGCAAGCATTCTATATAGAGAGAGCAACTAAATAATTGATGTTAACCAATATAAGTCTTGGTTTTCAATATGTACTGTGTTAGATTCTTTTGTCAGATTTTTTCATGTTTTATATTTTTACAAATGACAGTTATTTAATTTTAATTTTTTATTTAGTCATTGCTAGCATATCAGATATAATTATTTTGCCTATTGATCTTCTATCACATAAGCTTGCTACACTAACTTATGAGTGTAAAAGGTTTTATTTATTTATTTATTTTTAATTTTTTGTACACTCCATCCAATTCTTTGTTACCAGAGGTTCTCAACCAGGAGTACATTTTACCCTAATGGGAAGATAAG
The DNA here is from genome assembly GCA_028658305.1 of Pachyuromys duprasi. Lineage (NCBI taxonomy): Eukaryota > Metazoa > Chordata > Mammalia > Rodentia > Muridae > Pachyuromys > Pachyuromys duprasi. The sequence continues at coordinate 705,443 of CM053759.1, read as the reverse complement.
TGGTATTTCTTGAAGATATTTTTTATTGTCACATCTTGGAGGGGTAGTAGTACTTTTAGCTAGTGGGCAAAGGCTCATAAATGCTATTGAACACCTACCACATACATGAGTCACCAAATCAAGGAGTCAGTGAGTGGAAAGTGCCCAGCAGAGGTGGGAAAGTTGTTCTACCTAGGTAAGCACATCTAAAAGAAAACAGCTTCACCTTCCACTTTTCAAGCTGGTGTGTTTGGTTTGGTTTGGTTCAATTTGTTTGTTTTGTTTTATTTAGCCTGTGTAGTCAGAATATGTGTTGAACAAAAGAGACAAGAATGGGCATTTCTGTTAGATTCTGATGGGAAACATTCCATCTTCAGGGCTAGGTAGGGTACTAGCTGTCAGTGTTTTGGCAGAGGCTCTTTATCAGGCAGAAATTTGCTCCTGTACTTCCAGCTTGTCGAGTTTTCTCTGGGATGGATGTTGTGCTTTGTCTCCTTTTTTTAAAAAATCCTTGTTTGCTGGATCATGTACTTCTGAAGCTTGGTAACCCATCAACTGATGTTTAGATATTAACATACTTTTGCTTCATAACCTCCTCTTGTTCAAGGTATGTTTTAACATATTGTCCAATTGGATTTAACAAAAAAATGTGTTAATTTTACATGTGTAGTCATAAGGAATATAAGCCTATTATTTCCTTTACCTCTTGTACTTCTGTCTAGTTTTGACACCAGTATAAACTCTGTACTCAAAGAATGAGCTAGAATTGCTCTTCCTCAACTGAGTTAGTTTATATTGAACTGGAATTTATTCTTTAGATGTTTAGATATTTGAGTGATTTACTAGCGAGACTCTCTGAGTCAAAAGTGGAGGAAATGGAGAAGAAGAAACTGATTATCAGGGTACTGAGTACAGGACTACAGGGGTTATTTATTTCAATTTGATTTGTTCGTGGGGCTGAGGATTGAACCTAGGGCTTCACTCATGCTAAGTGGCCTGTTGCTGAGCTGTACCTCTAGGCTAAGGTTATTGAGATCTTTTTGTATAAACGCCTTTTAAAGAATTCACTGTCATCATATGAAAATAAAGTCATGAAGTTGCTCACTGTATTTTTTTTTTTTTATTTCTCAGTGTCTGAGTATCTGAGGTGAGTGATCTCTTATACTGATGTAGGAGCCTGTGTCTTTCCATTTCTTCATCACTGTGGCTCAAAGAGATAAAAAGAACTGACACACCCTCTGGCTAGTCTGTTTTTACTGTGTTGGTGTTTGCTTTGAAAATTATTGTTTTCTTTCTTCTTGTTTTTGACTTATCTGCCTTATTTTTCTGGTTGTTTTTTTTTTTTTTTTTTTTTTTTTTACTTCATCTTGCCTTTCATTTTCATTTTCTCTGGTTGTTTTTTTGTTTGATGGGGGAGTGGTTAATATGTAGACCAGGATGACTTTAAACTACTAATTTTCATGTTCCAGCCCAGGAGAGTGCTGGGAACAAGCAAACACCACCACATCTAGCTCTACTATGTTGATTGTTGAGAGTGAGGGAAAAAGAGGGAAGGTAAGACACCAGGAAAACAAGACCCTCTAAAACAACTGAGTAAAGCTCATTTGCACTCTTAGAGACTGAAGCTGCAATAACAGAGTCTACATAGGTCTGCATCAGGTCCTCTGCATATATACTAACGCTTTCAGCTGAGCACTTTTATGGAATTACCGAATGTGCAGATGAGTGCTTCTCTGAGTCTTGTGCTTCTTCTTGGGACTCATCTTTCTGTTGGCTTGGCTTGTCCACCATTGACATTATGATTATTGTTTATCTTATTGTATTTTATTTTGTTAGGTTTTGTTGTTATCTATTAGGAGCTTGTTCTTTTAAAATAAAAGATAGAAAGGGAGTGGATCTGGATGGGAGAAGAAGTGAGATGGAATTGGGGGAAGTAGAGGGAGGGGAAACTATATTCAGATTATATTATATAAAAATAATCAGTGTTTGATAATAGGAATTAAAAAAATAAAAGATTGTTCATTAAAGATGACTCCTGCTCATGCATGGGCTGGACCTAGGTCCCCTACACATATGGAGCAGATGTGCAGCTTGATCATCATGTGGGTCCCCTAACAATGGGAGGAGGGGCTGTCTCGGACTCTGTTTCTGCCTTTGGATCCTTTTCCCCTAGCTGGGCTGCCTTGTTTGGCTCAGAGGGAGAGGATGTTCTTAGTTCTGCTTTGACTTGAGGTGCCAGGGTGGGGTGGTACCCCCTGGGGGCCTCCCCTTCTGTGAGGAGGAGAGGGGGTAAAGGAAGTGGGAGGAGGGCAGCACAAGGATGGGAGAGGAAGGAGAGGGGGAGGGGGCTGGACTCAGGCTGTAAAGTGATGAAAGGAAGAAAGAAAAAGAAAGGAAGGAAGGGAGAGAGGAATAGAATCACTTATATTTGTAGCAAAATATTTACAAAGCATCTCAGAGTAGCATCATTAGGAAAGAATGTGAAGGATATATAATGAAAGTGTCGGAAGTAAACATGGAGAAACTAGAAAAAAAAAAGATGACTCCTGCTTAATGTAGGAGTTTCAACTACAATATCCCCCATACTACTATGGCAGCATCCTATAAATACTAATTGTTTATTTTTATTCTATTCAAAATACCTTTGATATATGACTGGACCCAGTACACTATTTAGAAGTAAGTTTTTTAGTTTCTAAATGTTTGGAGATTTTTCCAGGTGTCTTTATATTACTGATTTCAGATTCAATCCATTTATGATCAAAGACTGTATTTCCTAGGACACAAATCATTTTCAGGTAACTGAGTCTTGTTCTATACCCCCAAACAGTTCTCTTTTATCAGTCTTCAGTAGTAAGCTCCTCATCCATAAGGCTGCCATTTGAGGACTGTTCTAATCTTAAAGAAAAACCTAGTGATGCCCTGTAAATACCAGGGTGCTGCTTTGGAGTGGAATTGTTCTATAGCTATTATCAGGCCAAAGTCATCAATAGGACTGTTTAAGCTTGCTAGATGCTTGAGGATGTTCTGCTTAGAACCCACAGCTTCCTAATTGTCATTATGTTTAGAAAATAAATTAACTCACACCTGCAGAAATATTTTTCCTGCCTCCCTTCTACCTTTTCTTCAGGCTCTCCCACTGTGCCTAGCTCTAAGCATTTACAAGCTTTTTCCAAGCCTTTCATCTGGGTGTGACCTAAACTTGTCAGTATGCCCCAGTGTTTCTTCTGATGGGTCCATTTACCTATTAATCCTGCCTACTTCTCATATCAGATATTATTTAATTCATTTTTAAGTCAAGACATTATTATCTTCTAATATGACTTATGTACTTGTAATTTGAACCCAGGATGAAGGCAAGAATCTTAATAAAGGCATGATGGATAGAGGGGACAGTGAAGTCAGGAGGGAGAACCAGATGCCAAAACCTTAAGCAAAAGTCAGAAGGAGAAAGACTCATTACTTTGCTTATAGTATGCTGGTCAGTGTCTCAAACCCTTGGAAGTTCCAGGCTAATAAAGATGGATATACCTGAACAGATACGGAGAAACAGAACTGAGAGATTTTAAGGACTTCCTTGCAGCAGATATCCTGCCTTGGTTACATTGCAGACTTCAGTGGAGAGAATCAGATTGGTTAAAAAGGTTGAGAGAATTGAGTCAAGAGGACAATTGAGGCATTAAGAAAATCTAATCCATGAAGACATGTTGAGTTCACACCCATAGAAACGCCTGTGAGTTGCTACAGCTCCTCCATCCAACAGTCCAGGCCCCCTCACCACAACTTTTCTGAACCTGTATGTCTGGCCTTTCTTCATTCTCTCTCTTGCTGCCCAAGTTAGGTGAAACTTTGGGGCGGTGGCAGCTGAGAAGTCCAAGTCACCACCATCTGGTGGCTGGCTATTCAAGCATGAAGGTGAAGGTGTCTGTGGAAGAAGAGTCTGATGTCAGCTTCATTTACAAATAAAAGAAATGACACACAGTTCAGTTCCCAGGCTCCCTTTCTTCCAGGAGTCATGCAAACGAAAGTAGCCCTAGGGATCAGGATCACTGGGGAGGGCAACCCATAGGATATATGTTCTGCATCCCTAGAATGGGAGCCCTGGGTGTCCTGACAGGTTTTAGAGTGTTTGACTGAGGCTATACACTTCTCATGGTCACTTCATCCTTGAGGTCACCATCATGCTTGAGGTCTTAGCTCAAATGTCTTTCTCTGTGACACACCACATGTACTATGTGTGTACTATGTCTGTGTATCTGACTTGATGGCAAAGAGCATGGACTGCAAAACCAATTGTCCTCATTTAAATAGATGAGCTCACAAACTTGCTCTGTAAATTGAGGCCATCTTTTTGTTTGTTTGCACTCCATGAAAATTACATGGCTAGAATGATAGCTTTCTCTAGGACTGTGAAGATGGACTAGCTGATGCAATTGTCTTTTACCGAGTCATGTGTGGTCCATCTCCAACAATTTCATAAGGATCAACCTGAAATATAAGCTCTGCCTCAGAAGAAGGCATGAGGTGACAGTGAAATCACTCCACTTATTGATTCATTTATTGTCTATGAACCTGTTAGAATGCTGTACCCTCCACAGCCATGTCTCTCACTCTTTCTACAGCCTCTGATATTCGTCTGGGAATGACTATCAAACTATATTTTTGTAGGAAAATAAATGAGGCAAATATCCCCACCTGCAATGAAGGCTGGTCACAGCAACCTCAACCTCATATCCAACTGCACAGCAGCAGCCTCATTCACTGATTCGTTTCTTGTGGATTAAGGTGAAATGGGTCTTCTGGTTCTGAATTAAACCTCTGCAACGTTTTTCTCTTGCTTACAGCCCTATGCCGTGTGTGGATTTGGTGGGCTCCCTCTGACCTTTAGCACAGTCATGGGCAACTGGGCTAAAGATAACAATCTCTATTTTTCCAAAGGAAGTGGGATTGCAAAATGAAGAAAATAAATATGCCCTTGTGCCTGTTTGTTCAATGGTAGAGAGCTGTGCTTCATTTCATAATGACAGGCCTGAGCTGGGCTTTGGAGCCACATTCCTCTCTATGGGGACAGTTTGGGAACCTGTCTGCTGAACCTCACCAAGGCAGGAAAGTTTCTTGCCAAAATATAGCTCAGGATTCGAAGACTTCTTTTCTTAATTTCAAATATTTTAGAGGTCTGAGGAGAGTTCAGTCCATAAAGTATTTTCTATGCAATTATAAGAACCTGGGTTCAATCCCTAGGACCCTGGTAAAAAGCCTGATGTGGTGCTATGTTATATATTTCCTGTATTGGGGAAGCAGAAATGGGTGGATTATTTGTGAGAATTTATGAGACTCAGGTCCCAGTGAGGGACATTGTCTCAAACAAAATGAGCATATCTTTAGGAAATAAATACACACACACACACACACACACACACAGGTATACACATCACATGTACATGCACAGCCTACATACATGTGCATGCTCATGCACATTAGTGCACACATACAGGCAAGCATGCACACACACACACACACACACACGTACGCATGCACATGCCTGTACACACATGCACGCACTCACACGTCCATACAACACCTCATTTCAGTCTTCTGTGTCAGTAAGTAGTTAGGCATATCAGTAAAATGACTCCCTTCACTACTTGAAGTCCTGCCACAGGACTGCCAGGAACTGGGCTATGGTTCCACCCGAGCACCAGGGGCTAGGGGAGCTGGGGGTGGAATGTATGTTCCTAGATTTTAAGACTGGACGTTAAGGCACATAAAACCATTCTCATTGGTCTACCAGAATCTTCCTGGAGGCCTGCTGTGCATTGGGACAGTTTATTCATGTAGGCCCTGTGGTGTCTTATCCTAGCATCTGTGCTGAACCCTCTTGGCCCCAGAAGCCTCCGCTAACTCTAATGCCCATAAAAGCGGTCACCGAATATAGGCTGTGTGCCTAGTAGGGCTCCAGTCTCTCCAGAGAAGCACATATCTCTGTGTTGCCCCTGTATGTTTGTTGTTTTCTTGATAGGTTGTTAGTTCCCTAGTTTCTACCTTTCACCTTTGGGGGTCTTTAAGTCTGTCCTGCTTTGATGGTCACTTAGCTAACTGGCCATTGCAAGAGGCCAGGATGAATTTCCTGCCACTCTTTCCCAATTTGCACTGGGTCCTTCTACCCATTTGTTTGCTCCTTTCTCCAGTAGTTCATACCTTTGCTGGAATCTTATTTCTTCATCTGCTAGAAATTTTTTCTTTCTTATATACTTGTGAAACTCCAACACACGTTATAAGCACAGGCCCTAAATATCACCCTATTAACTCCAATTAGCACATTATCCCTTCCCATTTCAACAATTTAATATTACAGAGTAATATCTTAGTTTGTTTCTGCTGAGCTGAACAGTCTTCCACATTATTGATCTTGCTTATCTATGTCTCCTTTGTTCAACATTTGATATCCACCTACTTGTGGGCACTCAATTTCTAAGAACTGTTTATGGTAAATGGATGGGTGGGTGGGTAGATGGATGATATAGGATGATTAGTAGGTGGATGATGGATGGATGAATAGATAATATATGGATATATCCATAGATTTGTTAGATTTGAGATCTGCTAAGTGCTAGATATTTTCTTCCAAAATCTTAATGCTTCTGGATTTCTTAATAATGTTCTTCCCTTATCTCATGTATCCTTAAAAAAAATACCCCATAGACATTCTTAGGCTGGTTGTTATCTTATGTTATTACATCTAACACCCATTTTATTAGCAGGATCCAGAGCAGAAAGAATACAGGAAGTGCCTCTCAAATGCTATAACCCTTCTATTTATGGCAGTCTTCTACCAGAATTCTTTGAACTGCCTGCCCTCTGACCTTCAACATAGTAATATTGGGCAGAGTCTATAATGCAGATTGCCTACTCCTGACAAGTGTCAAGTGTGGAAAACTTTGTCTTTCAGAGAGATTAAAAGATTTTCATGGTGTAAGGAGCATGCTACTGGCCTTCAAAAGGAACTAACAACCCTTTGCCCTATACTGAAGCAGGCCAACGTGGTTCTAAGCTCTGAAGAAGAATTCCTGTTAGCTCCTGTTGGCCTTTAAGTCAGCACTGCCCATGGAAGGCCTCTGCTTTGTGCTTTCCTCTATGTTACAGCAGCGGGTAATGTTGGCTGTGCTGCAGCCTTCATTAACAGGAGACTGGCTGTTCTTCTCCTGGCGTTCTGACACACAGTCCTTCCCAGGCTCACTCTTCATTCCAGATTGCCCGAGACAGCCTCCAAATACACATGTTGTCCCAGTGTAATTATTAACAGCCTCCCTTTCATTCTCATGGTGTCTCAGTGTAGATGATAAATTATATGGTCGTCCACCCATCTCTGGGTTTCTTAGCTCTGTCTCTGAGCTGACAGCTGACTTGCTTGTCACACCTACCTTATAATGTGCTGAGATAGGATAGTTCCCACCCTGACCTACTTCTGTCTGTTCCACAGTTTTCAGCTTGCTGGTCAGAGTCAATAAATGTGTTAGAGTGAAATTCCAGGCCCCCATCTATGTTCCACAAACAATCCCATCACTTCGCATGCATACATAAACACAGTAAGAATGTTAGCATCCTTGTTTTTACTATTTTTTAAGAGCTTTCCCCCTGTGGTAAAAGGGTGGGAAGAAATAGTCTGGAAGCTTTGTAATGATATGTGTCAAACAGCCACACAGAAAAGAATTATAAAAGACCAAAAAGATAGGGCCAGACAGTGACCAGATCCTTTTGATCCAATGGGATACAATCCATGTTTCTTTCAGTCCCCACACCATCAAAGGAGGGACTTTTCTTTTGCACAGACATTGGTGCAAACAACGCACACAAGGTGCTCCCAGCAGAGGCTCATTACACAGCTGATTGCCAAAGCATTCTCTTCCTGCTCACACCCGTGAGCAGCCCACCTCATGGCAAAAGAGAACATTTGCCTGTGAGCATGTTTCATCAGCGTGGCTCTCCATTCTGCCTCCTCTGAAACCTGCAGAAGCCTAGATGTATTTGATCTCTTACACACTTTATACTGGAAATATCTATTTAAAACAGCTTCATTATACCTCCAGATGGGCTCCAAATGGCACCGTGGGGTTACAAGCTAAAACAGAATGGGTATCCATTCCAACTCTCTAAACATTTCTGGAAATTTGACTCTTTCAAAAAGACATCCAGAGTCTCAAGTGAGGTCAAGTGGAAGTAATGTTTTTCCTCTTAACATTCACATCCAGCCAACATTTCTCTCTAAATATTCAAATCAGTCCACATAAATATGGATATAATTCTGTCCCCAATTCTTTTAACCAGGAAAAGAACCTGTGCCCAGGTGTGGGCTCTTCCCTGACAGTCAAGTCTTCTTCCCAGAATGCATAGCAGCCTGATGGTTGTATGTTAAAACAGTAATACTCAGCCCTTAGGTAGGCTGGCACCCAGTGCAAGTGGAGCTTGAAGCTGAACAGCAGCGCAATGAATGCCCTGGGTGCTGATGTTGAATGTGGTCACACACTACACCACTAGTCTTCATAGCTTCTCACTTTTGTGCTGGTTGGGTTTTTCACAGTATTGCCTTCCAAAACCAATCCAGCAACAGAAAAGTTCTGTGACAGCATGGGAGGAGTACTAGCCCCAACAATCACCTATCTCAGAAGATGATGGTGTGTAGGTGACTTACCACCTAGATTGCTCTGCTTTTCTATTCTTCCAATGGAGGGCTGATTTAATGTCTTTGCTATTGAAAGTGCTTGACTATTTGAAGACACACTGCATTTGCAAGTGTCTTTATAGAATAAGTGATTTATTGATTTAATTTAAACCTGAAGATGCACTACCATACTACTAGGACCTATTCATTAAGACAGAAAAAGGAAAAATGAGTGAAACTTCTAGGGCTCACCCACAGCCAATTGTCCTCCTCTGGAGCAAGAAGACTGCACCTCTCTAAATCTGTCCAGTTATACAGACCACATGACTGGATCTGGCCAACAGACTGTGAATGCAAAGAATGTGCTTCCTTTGGAGTCAAAGAACTCCCCTCCAGTGGGAGACCTCTCTGCATAGTCTTTGTCAGACTGGTGATATTTATGTTAGCTGCTGCACTCATAAAAAAATGCATTCCATTCTCCTGGATGCCAGCGAGCCATGTGCACTGAGCTCTCACCAAGCTTCCATGAGACAGACACCTTTTCTTGTGAGGGAAGGTTTGGGTTGTTCACTTTTGTAGCACATATTAGCTTGTTTTGACTCAGGTTTCACTTCACCCTTTCACCCCACTTGGAAACTCTCTGGCTGTTGCCAGTCCATTCTTTAGAGAACTCACACCTCTGGGTAAAGTGAAAAGAGAAAGAGAAGGCCGATCAATTGTATCTTCTTTACTTCGGATATGTTGCATTGAGCAGCTTTGTAGAGTCAAATTGAAGCCACCATCTCAACACGAGTTGATGATTCTAACCGTGACAGGAAAATCATTTTTCAAACTAAGATCAACAGAAAAAAAAAAAAAACACATAAGATGAAGAGAACAACTATGGTTGGGTTTTTTTTTTTCTTCATTGTTTCATTATGTTCGTCTTGGGTCCCTGTCATCCAGTGTCATGTACATTTTGACCTCTTTCTTAGAGAAGAATTGAGTGGCCCTAATTCATCTGTCTTTTGCTTCCATGCACTTCCATTATGATGTGGAATTCTAATGCCAGGGCCCCCATCAGCACCTCTGCTCAGTGGCTCGAAGTGGGTTGAATTGTAGCCGGCGGCAGGGGGTGATAAATGTAGCGTGAGCTGCCTTTCCTCCAGAAAACTGCAAATTGCTTGAGCAGTACAACCCACAAAAGGTTCCCGTGGAGTGAATTTATCTTGCATTGTCAAATGAAGAGGGACAGAGAAGAGACCAGGAATTCATTTTTGCAAAGTCACATCCGATCTTGCTCAATGTGCAGTTCACATATATTTGAGAAGAGGTTCCAGTGGAGAAGGAGACTGGCCCAAGAATGTAGGACAGATAAATGGAATTGTCTTTACTCTGTTGGAGTTTACAACCATGTGAGCATTTCAAGTTCAGGTCACTCAGTGATGAATAATAATAATGTGTTTTGTTGGATACATATACATGCTACACATATCACCTGGTTATTCAGAATGGAAAAGACTGCCTCAGACAGGAAGGCAAAACTTACCATCAAAGAGAAGGGTCCCCTTTCCATAATATCACTTTCTTCAATAGGAAAAAAGCTATGTTCTTCTCCATGGCTCAGGTTCTCATGGGGCTTCAGTTCTAAGTTAGTTTGCCCAATGCAGTTATTCCCTTTAAATAAAATTGCCTCGGTGTCCTCAGTGTCATAGGTCAGCATCCACTAGTATGGAATCTTTCCAAATATTGAGAAATAAAAATAACCTAGGCATATGGCTACTTTCAGTGCAACAAGCTATAGAATGAGGACCTTGGGACAAATCTTTCAAAGACATGACCTTCCTCATCTCCTGAAATAAATGATAACATCAGTTTCTTCTAGAAATAAAAAGATGGAGGCATGAATACCAGTCCTGAGCTTCATTCTGTCCTCTGAGCTCCATTGTTTGACCACGTATCACCTCACCTTCACTAGGCCTGCTATACCAGGAACATCCAGGTTAGACCTCTTTCCCCAAGCTCCCTGCCTGTTGGGTTCACTCAGGCATCCCCAGCTTCTCTGAGATTCATGATGCCCCTGAGGTCCAATGTTCATCCCATGGCCACCTTTCCCAGGCCTGCTGTACCAGGAACATCCACACTTGACCTGGATTCCCAAGGAGTCCTGCGAGCATCCAACACCAGGGCCAACTAGGTGGCTAAAGGCCAGTGTAAGGACACAATAACAAAAGCAAGGGTAATATGCCACCTTCCGAGCCCAGCTACTCTACACAGCAAGCCCTGAATTTGCTAACACAACCAAACGCAAGAAAATGAATTTAAATTCAGCCTTATAAGGGTGATAGAGGCCTTTAAAGAGGAAATGAATAAATCTCATTAAAAACTCAGGAAAATACAATTAAACAGGTGAAAGAAATGAATAAAACTGGTCAAGACCTGAAAATGGAAATAGAAGCAATTTTTAAAAAAATATAAACTGAGGGACTCCTGGAAATGGAAAACTTAGGGAAGGAAACAGTAACAACAGAAGCAAGCATCACCAACAGAATACAAGAGATGAAAGAGAATCCCAAGCATAGAAGACACAATTGAAGAAATCAATACATGGGTCAAAGAAAATGTTAAATCTAAAAAATCCCTGACACAAAATATGCAGGAAATCTGGGATACTATGAAAAGACCTAACCTAAAAATAATAATAGGAGAAGGTTAAGAGTTCCAGATCCAAGGCCCAGAAAATATTTTCAACAAAGTCATAGAAAAAAATTTCCCAACCTAAAGAAAGAGATGCCTATAATACATACAAGAAGTTTACAGAACAACAATTACATTAGACCAATAAAGAAAATATTCCTGCCACATAATAATCAAAACACTACATGTACAAAACAAAAAAAGAATATTAAAAGCTTCAAGGTAAAATGTCAAGTAACATACAAAAGCAGACTGATCAGAATCATACTCGACTTCTCAATAGAGACTCTAAAAGCTAGATGGGCTTGGGTAGATATCTTCCAGTCTCCAACAGATCACAGATGCCAGTCTAGACTACTATATTCAACAAAACTTTCAATCACCAAAACAAGATACGCCAAGACAAAGTCAAATTTAAACAGCATCTATCCACAAGTCCAGCCCTACAGAAAACACTTGAAGGAAAACTCCAACCCAAGAAGGTTAACTATACCCAAGAAAATACAGGAAATAAATAACTCCATACCAGCAAAAACAAAAGAATGAAAGGACACACACACAGGACAATCACCAACATCAAGACAATAGGAATTAACAATCATCAGCCATTAATATCTCTCAGCACCAGCAGACTCAATTCCTACAATAAACAAGCTAACAGAATGTATACAAAAACAGGATCCATCTTTCTGTTGCATTTAAAAAACATAGCTCAGCAACAAAGATAGACATTACTTCAGAGTAAAGGACCAGAAAAGGGTTTCCAGGCAAATGGACCCAAGAAGCAATCTGGAGCAATTCTGATGTTTACTAAAATAGATTTCCAAAAAAAATTAATTTAAAAAGATATGGAAAGACACTTCATACTCACCAGGAAAAATCCACCAAGATGGCGTCTCAATTCCAACCATCTATGCCTTAAATGCAAGGGTACCCACATTTGCAAAAGAAATATTACTAAAGCTTAAATCATACATTGACCTCCACATATTAATGCGGGGAAACTTTAACACTCTCACCAATGCACAGGTCAATCAACAGAAATGAAACAGAGAAAAAGTGAAACTAACAGACCCTATGAATGAATTAAACCTAAATGATAGCTACAAAAAGTTTTTCTCAAACACAAAAGAATATACCTTCATCTCAGCACCTCATGGAACTTCCTCCAAAACTGACCATATACTCAGTCACAAAGCAAGCCTCAACTGATACAGGAAAATTAAAATAAGCTCTTTTTTTTTATCAATTCAAGGATTAAAACTGGACTTCAGAAACAACAGAAAGCTTACAAACTCATAGAAACTGAACAACTCTCCACTCAGTGACAACTGGCTCAGGGAAGAAATTAAGACTTTCTAGAATTCAATGAAAATGAAGTCTCAGCACACCCAAACTTATGGGGCACAATGAAAGCAAACACAATAAAGGCAATATAGAGCAGCCCTATAGCCAACATTAAAATAAATGGAAAGAAACTTAAAGTGATTTTGCTAAAATTAGAGACAAGGCTACGAACTCTCTCCATGTCTCTTCAACAGAGTGCCTGAAGTCCTAGCTAGGGCAGTAAGACAATGAAAGGAGATCAAGGGGGTACAAACTGAAAAGAAATAAGTGAGAGTATCACTGTTTGCAAATGATATAATAGTATACTTAAGTGTCCCCAAATATTGTACCAGGAAACTTCTACAGCTGATAAACATCTTCAGCAAAGTGTCTAGATACAAAATTAACTCAAAAAAAAAAATCAGCAGCCCTCTTGTATACAAATGACAAATGGGCTGAGAAAAAAAATGTTAGACAAATAACACCCTTCACAATATCCATTAAAAAAAACATGAACTATCTTAGTGTAACTCTAACCAAGGAAGTAAAAGACTTGTATGACAAGAACTTAAAGTCTCTGAAGAAAGAAATTGAAGAAGATATCAGAAAATGGAAATCCCATGTTCATGGATCAGTAAGATTAACATAGTAAAAGTAGCTATCTTACCAAAATCTACAGATTCAATGCAATACCCATAAAAATATCAACACAATTCTTTACAGACCTTGGAAGAACAATTCTCAACTTTATATGGAAAAACCAAAAAACCCAGAATAGCTAAAACAATCCTTTATAATAAAAGAACTTCTGGATGGTATCAGTTCTACCATCGCTGATTCAAAGGTACAGAATAATAGTAATCAAAAACTTCATTGTACTGACATAGAAACAGACTGGTTGAGCAATGGAATTGAAGACCCAGCAATAATCCCAGCACTCATAAAGAACTCAAGAAGTTAAACAGCAACAAATCAAGTAATCCAATTAAAAAATGGGGTAACGAGTGAAATAGAATTCTCAATGTAAATAGATCCATATTTATAACCCTTCATAAAACTCAAGTTCAAGTGGATCAAAGACCTCAACATAAAACCAAATACACTACATATAATAGAAGAGAAAGTGGCCTTGAACTCATTGACACAGAAGAGAACTTCCTGGACAGAACACCAACAGCTCAGGCACTAAGATCAACAATTAGTAAATGGGATCTCATGAAACTGAAAAGCTTCTGTAAGGCAAAGGACACTACCAATAGAACAAAATGGCAGCTGACAGATTGGAAAAAGATCTTTACCAACCCTTTATCAACAGAGAGCTAGTATCCAAAATATATAAAGAACTCAAGAAATTCAACACCAACAAACCAAATAATCCAATTAAATATGGGATACAGAGCTAAATAGAGAATTCTCAATAGAGAAATCTCTAATGGCTGAGAATCACTTAAAGAAATGCTCAACATCCTTAGTCATCAAGGAAATGCAAATCAAAACAATTCTGAGATTCCATCTTACACCTCTCAGAATGGTTAAGATCAGAAACCCAAGTGACAGCACATGCTAGCAAAGATGTAGGGCAAGGTGAACATTCCTGCATTGCTTTTGGGAGTGCAATCTTGTATATCTATTTTAGAAATCAATCTTGTGATTTCTTATAAAATTCGGAATAGTTCTACATCCGACCCAGCTATACCATTCCTAGGCATGTATCCAGAAGATGCTCAACCATACCACAAGGCCATTTGATCAATTATGTTCATAACAGCCTTATTAATAATAGCTAGAAACTGGAAACAACCAGATACCCCTCCACCAAAATTAAAGAAAATGTGGTACTGCCGGGAACTGTAGCACAAGCCAGTAATCCTAGCATTTGGGGAAGCAGAGGCAGGCATATCTCTGTGAGTTCAAGTCCAGTCTGGTTTAAAAAGTGAGTCCAGAGAAGCAAAGGCAACACAGAGAAGCCCTGTCTCAAAAAAACAAAAAGAAAGAAAGAAAGACAGACAGAAAGAAAGCCAGAAAGCCAGAAAGACAGAAAATGTAGTAAATTTACACAATGGAATACTACTGAGCTATTAAAAATAAGAAAATCATGAAATTGGCAGGCAAATGAATGGAACTAGACAAAATCATCCTGAGTGAGGCAACTCAGACCTAGAAAGACACACATGGTATATATTCACTTATAAGTGAATGTTAACCATATAATACAAGACAATCATATTACAATCCACAAGCCCAAAGAAACTAAATAACAAGGAGGGCCCAAGGGAAGATACTTCAGATTCACTCAGAAAGGGAAACAGAATATACATCAGAAGTGGATGAAGAGAGGGAACTGGATGGGAGAGGGGGTAGGGGGGGGGAAGCAAGAGTGGAGATCAGGTGTGGAGAGAGGGCGTGGGAGGTGATAGGGCAGGGGGAGCATTTCTGGGACAAGCTGGAAATCTGCAACAGGGTAGGCTCTGGGGAGGATATGGGGGGATATAGGCTTCTCTGGCTAAGAAGCCTAGCAGCAGGCTAAGAGGTGACCACATGGAGACTGAAGTGGTCACCTCCTAGCCAGGCAGGACTTCAGTGGAGGGAGAGGACACCAACCCACCCACAATATCGTTGACCTAAAATTTACCGTGCCTAAAAGATGTGAAGGGATAAAGATGGAACAGAGATTGAGGGGAGGGTCAACCAATGACTGTCTCAACTTGAGACCCACCCATGGTAGAGACCCAACCACTGACACTAAAAATGGTACCCTGCTATGCTTGTAGACAGGAGCCTAGCATAAATGTCCTCTCAGAGGATCCATCCAGCAGCAGATTGAAACAGATGCAAAGGCACAGCCAAACATTAGGAGATGCTCAGAGAATGTTGTGGAAGAAATGAGGGAAGAATAGAGGGATCCAGAAGAAACAAGAGCTCCACAAGAAGACAGACCAACAGAGTCAACTAACTTAGGCCTATGGATGCTTATGGAGACTGAAGCACCAACCAAAGAGGATGCATGAACTGGACATGGGCCCCATACACATATATAGCTGATGGGCAGCTTGGTCTTCATGTGGGTCCCTTAGCAAGTGGAGCAGGGATGCCTCTGACATGGACTTTATTGCCTGTTTTTGGATCACTTTTCCCTAGCTGAGCTGACTTTTCTGGCCTCATTGGAAGAGGGTTCCACTTAATCCTGATGAGACTTGATGAGCTGGGGTGGGTTGGTAGGGGAGCAGGGGCTCCTTTCTTCTGAGGAGAAGGGGAGGGGGAGGGGGAAAATGTAGGAGAGAGACCTGGAAGAGAGGAAGGAGAGGCCTGTGATCAGGATGTATAGTGAATAAATGAATAATACATTTTTTTTAAAAAAAGAAAGGAGAAGAAAGAGATAACATGGGACTTCCTAAGGCTACTCTAGCCATAGGTCCAAAGAAACTGCACAAGACTCTTTCTTCTTTGTATTTTAAGATAAGTCTTGGATATTATTCAGTCTTACCTACTATAGAGAAAACATTCCCTGGTCTAAAGGAGAAATATCCACCTTTTCTTTGTTTTTGAGGACTGCTTACTCTATAACAGCTTATCTAAAAACCTGTCCACAGAGCTGTCCATTTTAAAAAACACTGAGTATCTAGAATTCAAGTCACTCTCTATATTCTCATGGTAGACAATTGTTACCTCTTGGCATCCCTAACATGCCTTACACCTATGCTCTCTCAGTTACAATGATGGTGTGTAGCAGTTACAATGGTGGTTTAAAGCAGTTACAATGATGGTGTATGGCTTGGGCTCAGGAATCCTGCACAATTGAGCTCAATTGCAACCTCTTCAATTGGAAAGTTGGTATGCCTCTCCACATTTCAAAGTCCTTGTTGTGAAGTGAAAACAATTACCATGAGATATACTCCATGGATCACTGCAAAGGCAAAGTGAGATGATACATACAAGGGATCTAATGCAGTGTCCGTACGTGTGTGCTACCCAAGGAGTGTTGGCTGTGCCTGCCAGTCTTGGTAATAATTTATGGACACAGCTACTGTTGCTTTGTTGCTGCTCCCTACAATCCTTTCAACTAGAGCTTTCAGTATGCATAAGTCATTTCTCCCCAGGATTTGTTGTGAAAAATAAAGGCAGATATTTTGCATCAACATAAATTTCAGGGTACTGGAGAGAGGAATGCCTTTCATAAAATGGGAGTTAATTTTATTGCACCCAGAGATCATTTAAGACAAAAGTCAAGCACCAACTGCAGGAGAACTTGTGAGATGTGTCTTATCAGAACAGGACTCCTTAGTCGAGCTGTTGCACTGGTAAATTATAAAAGCCACACAGATTATAAAGTCTATATGGTGGTATAAATAAGAATGGCCCTCATAGGTCCATGTATTTGAACACTTGGTCACCAGGGAGTGGCATTATTTGAAAGCATTAGGAGCTATGGCCTTTTTGGACGAAGTGAGTCACAAGGGCTGGGCTTTGACAAGGCCTAGCGTCTCAGCAAGCAGATCGGTATGTAGCTCTCAGCCACTCCTTCAGCACCATTTCTGCCTCTGTGCCACTATGCTTCTTGCCATGATGATAATAGACTAAACCTCTGAAATTGTTAGCCAGTCCCCAGTTAAATGATTTTCTTTATAAGAGTTGCCTTGGTCATGGTCAATAGAGCACTGATGAAGGCAGTCAACCACCATGAGTATTAAAAATGGAACAGGAACTGAGAGGTCTCACCAGCCACCACACTGCCTGAGAGACAGGACTTCTGGGGAAGTTTGAGGCAGAACCTACCAGACCTGTTTCCTCTCTCACTGTGCTATTAGGATGAGAGGGGAAAGCCTACCCTCCACAGTGTTCATTATTTGCAGCTATTAGCACACATGTGCCCCACCCAGTAAATAAAGGTATCTTTTTCTGGCTATCAAAGCATAGGAGAAAAAAAAACCTTTTTTTTTTCAGACAGGGTTACTCTGTGTAGATTTGGCTGTCCTAGAGCTCTCTTTGTAGACCAGTCTGGCCTAGAATTTGGAGAGATCAGCCTTCTTTGAGATTGAAGGCATGCACCTTGGAAAACTCTTTTTATGAGGCTAGAAAATAGGAAGATTTCAGACAATCCTGCCCTTAGTTTTTTTTTAAATAAATGAGGCAATTTCTTAAGCCAGCATCCTTTGTTCTAATGCTTGTTGTTGACAGCTGCCACCTGTCCAGCAATCCTGTCCAGATCCCTCTGTCCCTGAGGTATTAGCATGCAGCCCCATCTTGGTCCTTTCCCACCATCTTCAGCCCCTCCAGGGATTGGAGGACCCTGAGGGCCACATTCTTGGAGCCTCTGCTGAAGAAGCTGGGCCTGACAATTCTTTCTTTCAGCTTGTAGTCAGAGCTTTGTAAGGAGGCTGAAGCTGGAGCAGTGAGATGCTGTGGAGAACAGGGCCTTAGCACCCTTTCCTCTTACCAGTCAGCATGCCTGCTCTGGGGGTCGCTTGGTCTCCTGGGGCCCACTTCACTCTAAACGTAGCACATATTTTCTCCTCTGCCCTTTCAAACCACAGCCTCCAACTTTCAGTCCAGCCAACACCACCCAATCATCTGTGCTGCCATCATCCAACCTCTGCTTTTTAGGAACTTGTCCCAGGTAGTCATTTTTTATTTAAAATATTCCCAAACAGTAAACATTAACTGTAAAAATTATAATGAATTGTAAAGAATGAGAAAAATAGGAATACCCACCCTTGGGCATGTCACAAGCCACAGACTATAACCTATTTGTAATTTTCAAAAGCAATATTCCAACTGCCTTTCTAATAGAGAGTTAAAAACTAAAATATAATAGTCCAGTTGGATTAAAAATTGAGACTAATTATTTTAATGGCATTTGAATTCACTGATCCCAAGCTCTATAAAATGCTTTACTAAATTAAATCCTTCTGCTCTTTCAACCATGAATCATGCCTTCTCTACCCTTTATAAAGTCTCATTTATCAGCTTGTAGATGGTCTGGCCCATTTATAATGGCCTTGTCTTGTTTTGTTTTTGTTGTTATTTTGTTGTTTGTTTGTCCTGAAGCATTTTACATAGTTTTTTTAGTCATTAGGACAGAATTAAAAGGTTAGAGTTCCAGTCTTTACACTTTATCCTTTGGAAATAACATCATGGATTGAGAAAAATGAGACACACCAGACAAGATAAATGCATACCCCTAATTGTACTTAACACTGGCCATGAAAGAATAGAACATATTATTCACTAAATAAAATAGATAAGTCACAAGAAGAAAAACAAATAGATGGACAGTTAATTTGCCCATATTAATTGAAAAGTTCAAACTAAAACAAAATGCTACCTTTTACCTATGATACCATAAGCACCTAAAAATAAAATTATAGTATTGCTAGTACCTACTAAGTGTAGGTTAACAAAATATATTTTAACTGATTTAAGCCTCATAAAACTTAGTGAGAGGAAGCTAGGCTTTGCCATTTGCAAATAAGGAAACTGGGGCAAAGGATGCTAAGCATCTTAGCCCAAGTTGCAGAGTTAAGATTCGGTTCCATGTACCCATAAGGATGTGGGAGGAGACATATCCATGGACAACTAAATGAATATCAGTCTGGTAATGTGTGCCAGGACACAGCAGAGCCAGATGTGCTTTATCCAAACACCCAGCGATCAAACTTCTGGCTGTGTATTCAGGGCAACGTCAGATATGCTTATAAGTGGGCACACAGGCATCCACTGCGCTCTGCCTATTGTGTTTGCTGGTTGGGAAGCAGGTACTGGTCAGCAATAATGAATGATATATATTTCAAATTATAATTTTAAGTAAGCAACAGTAAAAAGCAGTAAGATATAGCCCAAAACTATTCTAAAAACTTTGTAGTACATTCCAACAACATCTAATTTAAAGGTTATTCCTGTGAATGAGCAAATGAAATAAATGAAATCAGCAAATGAAAGTTGAGTTCATTACATAGGCATTGACCTCCAAGATTTTGTGCTCTAGTCCACAGAACTGTATGCTGATTCGTATAACCTTAATTATAGTTGCAATTAAGATAACTAACAATTTGACCTTATAATAGGGAATACTAACCTGTATTATTTGAGTGAATCCATGACCCTGTCTTAATACTGTACTATATATAGCTGTAAAGAGATACCATGGCCAAGGCAATACATATAATAAAAGAAACATTTATTTGGAGGCTTGCTTAAAGCTCAGAGGTTTAGTCCGTCATCATCATGGCAGAAGCAAAGTAGCATGTAGGCAAACATGGTACTGAAGAAGTAGCTGAGAGCTCTACATGCAGATATGCAGGTAGCAGGAAAAGGAAAGCCACTGGGCCTGGCTTGGGCTTTTGAAACCTCACATCCCACCCCCTAACAATGCACTTCCTCCAACAACCCTTCTCAAGTAGTTCTACTTCCTGATGACTATACATTCAATTATTTGAGCCTATGGGCTTCAGTCTTATCCAAGCTACCACAGATTCCTTGAAAGCAGAGAGGAAACAAAACAGAAGCTAGAGAGCCTCTGATTAGACATTTTAAACACATGATGGAGCCAGAATGCCACTGTTGCTTTGAAGGTAGTTGGGAGCTTCAAACCGAGGAATGCAGATTGTCTCCCAGACCCTCCAGAAAGAGCCAATGTCAGCTCACACCTTGACTTCAGTTTGGGAGGCTCTCCTTGGGTAACATAGACAAGCCTGCTGGACTTCTGAAATTCATAACTCTGTGAGATGATCTGGATTGTTCAAAGTTACTTTTTTTTTAATGAGTTGTTAAAGTGACTAAAGAAAACCAATTTAGTTATAAAAAATACATACAAAATTCAGGGAGGAAAGAGTATGAAAGCAAATATAAGAACAGAGCTGTAAAAAGTAACAGAATTTAGCAAGATACATTTCTTGCAAGGACTGAGTTCATTTTGCATCATGAACTAAAGACTGTGACTAACCCAACTCATGAATATGAGGTTAACCATGTTCAGAAAAGAAAATCGGTTAATTATGTATCTAAACACTCAGCTTGACACTCTTGTCTAGGTGTAGTACAAAAGTTGCAGCACAAATAAAGACTGGTCCACTTTGGGGCAGGCCTGACACTCTGGGCAGTGAGATTAACACCTTGCTTCTCCTGGAAGCTGCCTTTCCCAAAGAGGTAGGCTTTCCCAGGGAAGGCTTCCCACACAGCTCTGTGTCACCTTCCCTCTACAGCTTCAATTTCTGAATTGCACTATTTCCAACAGCCCACTTTTCCCTCCATGCAGATCTCACTCCTCTTTCTATTCCAGGCACAAAAGGTTGCTCCTCAGATTTCTAAATAAGTAGCACATTTCTACTCACAATAATCATGGATTAGAGTAGAGTTTGAGTAATGTGGGATTCAATTCTCTAGCAAAGATCATTAAACATAATCTATCAGAAATCCCAGGTCAGAGCAGATCTCTATGTCTGTCAGTGAGAGAGGGGCCTAAGGCTTCCACTGAGAAATGATCTTGCACAGGAGTAAGTGTGTGTGTGTGTGTGTGTGTGTGTGTGTGTGTGTGTGTGCGTGTGTGTGTGTGTGCTCACTAATATGGTCTTACAGAAGCCTGACTGTAAGGTAAAAGCTGTTGAAGTTTTCAGCATCTCCATCATGTCATTCTCAAGGTAGTTTTTCTATATCACCTCCAGGAAATCCCCACAGTCTTAGAGCCCTCTATTGACATGCCTTACCCCAGACAGTGACAGCCACTGAAACGTGTGTCTGATCACATTGGTGACAGTAATTATCCAGGAATTGGAAGCCAAGTCATTACCAATGAATGAGTTATTACTGGAAACTGTGTCCAATAATGAAGTTAATGGGAGATAATATGACAGTCATTAGATGGACATGGCTCTCTTCATTGTTGAAGAAAGAGGAACAGCTATCAAAGGCTGGCAACAACGCAGGAAGGATTAATCTATGTCAGCAGTGTTTACGATCTGTCTGGACTCTCTTCTTGAGGCTGAGCTATGATTGGAGGGATTACAGCTTCTGTTGGAAGTTTGTATCAGTTTCAAAATAGAACCCTGGACTTGTAAACCATCCTGTGACTCTCTGGCATTCAAGCCCTTGTGCCAGGCCCTGTGTATGCAGAGCTATCTCTTCTATCTAGAATAAGCTTCTCTTCATTCATCTACAAAGCTCTGTTTTGGTTGGGTTTTGCCCATTTGAACACATGTAAACATATCTAAGAAGAGGGACTAACAACTGAGAAAATCTTTCCATAAGATTTACTTTTAGGCAAGCCTATGCAAAAATTTCTTAATTTGTGATTGATGTGAAAGAGCCCAGACCATTTTGGGTGATGCCATTCCTGAGCTGGTGATCCTGGATGACATGAGAAAGCAGGCTGAGCAAGTCAGGGGGAACCAGTCAGTAAGCAGCATTCCACCATGACTTTTGCTGTAGGGCCAAACTTCAGGTTCCTGCTCTGACTTCCTTTAGTGACAGACTGCACTATAGAAGTGTATGACAAATAAGCCCTTTCTTCCCCACGTTGCTTTATGATCATGGTGTCTTCTCACAGCAAAAGAAACCCTCACTAAAATAAGCTCCTTTCATCTCTAACCCAAATGTAATTTCTAATAATTCACTCTAATATTTTCAGTCTTAAAAGTGTTACTCTGATAATTCAGCCCTTTCTACATGGGACACCTCTGACTTATCAGATCCTTTCCTGTTATTCCCAGCACTGCATTTCCTGTTGAGTGAATATGTAGCTGACCTCTATTCTATCTATCAAGGATGTCTCGGAGGAAGGATCTGGAAAACTTCACCAGCTTCTCTACAAATGTCTGATGAAGGAGACAAAAGAGGAATATAAAGAGATGGAAGCAAAGGAGAGAAAGAAGAACCATTTTCCAAGTAAAACTCCACAGTGTGTGATTGACATCAAATCTCTTAATCCACCTCATCCTGAAATTCTCAATACTGCGCATGAAAGATCATCCGCATAGCTGTTCACTACAAGGACTCAGAGAAGATAATGGAGGCAAAGCCAATACAGAATAGCACTTAGGGTAAGATGAAAAAATGTATAAACATATAGGGATTTTTATCTCTGTGCTGCAGCAAATAGAGACTACAACCTTTTGACAATGTATGAAAATGTCATTCCCTGTGATTTCATGCCTCTTGATGTGGCCTAGGGATAAGCATGTTCTAAGAATGCAATTACTCACAGAGCCTAGTGAGTACCCCTGAATTACCAAATTCCACCAATGGATGGTAACATAGATAACGTAAGACCAGTGAAGCGAAACATCAGGAAAATATACACTTCCTGAGCTCAGGGAAAGGCTTTCAAAGAAAGCAACCTCTCTAGTCCTTACTCTGTTCAACTTCACTCCAGCTCTAGGTGGAATCTCTTACATAAAATCAACACAAGCTTCTTACAAAATCAGTTAATTCAAGGCCAAATGGCCCTGCAACCTCAACTCTCATAGGAATAAGAGAGTTTCAGAGTCAGTGTGTGACCAAGGCTAGGTATTGGCAAGACACTCCTGCACTTGGGTGACCAGGTATTGGTGTTAGCCCTCCAGAAGACTTCATACATGAGCCTCAGTGCTGCTGAAGTGCGCTGCATGTTCTTAAAATACTGCCAATGTCTATAAGGTATATTTCACTAATTTCACAAACTATGAAAAATTGCCATTTACACCAAGCCACATATGGCTTTAGCAGCAGATATAGGCATAACTTGGTACAGAAATTCCATCCTCTTAGGTGGCTGGGGCACCTGTGACCCCACTTTGACTGTGCCGCCTGTTCAGACCATTGAGTGAGCAATTAAAGTCAGACTGAGATCGCCTATTTGTAATGACTAGAGCATTAATTAAAAGTAATTTGAAAAACATCTTAGTGACTATACATGTGTTGAGTGTAACCAATTAAGCCAGATACGTAGGCAACCAGACAGCTGTTCACAGAGGTCTCAGATAAGAAGGGAACTGAACAATGCCCACCCAGGACCTGGCAGTTCTGCATTATCAAGCAGTGTCCTTTCATAGGCTTCCTTAGGTTATGCAAATGGTAAGCAGAATGGAACATGGAATAGGTTCTAAGAGAGGAAGAAACCCTTCATTTTTTCAAAAATTATGTATATTTCTAAAAGTACCAAAGCTATTATTGACAATTATCTGACATCAATATACAGGAGCTGATGGTGGAAAGGTGTTAATGATCTCTTAAACTAAGTCAGCACATACTTAAACATATACTTAAGATAAAGACAAGGCGGTTAGAGCAATCATGACAACTACCAACACACCCAAGCTAACTTATGATGGAACATTTTAGTCTAGTTCACAACCTACTCAGTTCCAACATGGGGAAAACAACCAGGAGTTGGCTGGTATCCCAGAATCACTGCTCTATATCATCCTTACAAAGTTCATTGCTGATTACCCACAAATCTCTAGATATCCAAATTTTATCTCAACTAAATTCTTATTTATTTTATCTTATTGCTGATTTTAATATAAATAATTGGTATTATATTTGATGTCTTTTTTTAGTTTCAGACATATTCTACTCAATATCTTGTGTGCCTTTGCATCATTTGTTGTATTTCAGTGTGAGCAAGCCCTTCCTTTAGAGAGGCTCAGTAAGTATTTCAGGCTTTACGTAGGCATAGTCTGTCTCTACATCAACTCCTAGGCTCTGCTTCATTAACACATAGGCAGCCAGATGTAACTGCAGGTATACAAGTGCAATTCTGTTCCAATAATATTGTGCTTGCAAAGACAGATGAGGGCAGGTCAGACATGTGGACAATAGTTTGCCAGTCCAAGTCCTATAAGATCTGAAAGGAGTATTCTACTCCTCTGTCTCTCCACTGTGTATTTCCACATGAAGTAACATTCTCTGTCCTTTCTGCTCTTCAAGCAGGGGGGAATGACTCACTTGTATATTACACTAACAAGGACACTGGCCCAGAGTAGTTCTATAACACAGTGAGGCCAGATCATTTATTGATAAAGGCTCTCAGTGGCTTTCTGTAGCATGTGAAACTTTCACTTCATCTGTACCAGGAATCACTCTGTCCTCTCATTATTCTCTTCTTCCTCCAAGAAGCCAGACAGTTTTCTGCTGTGTACCCTTGTTATCTGTAACTGTCTTCCTGGAATGGTTCTTCCAAAATCTGTGCAGCACAATCTCTTCTTCCTTCAAAAGACCTTGTGGTTGGTGAAGATCCTTTCTCAGTCTGTAGGCTGTCATTTTGTTCTGATGACAGTGTTCTTTGCTTTACAAAAGCTTTTCAGTTTCATGAGGTCCCGTTTATTGATTGCTGATCTTAGAACCTGTGCTCTTGGTACAAAGCTAAACAGAGAATTCTCAATACAGGGATATCGAATGGCAGACAAACACTTAAAGAAATGCTCAACATCCTTAGTCATCAGGGAAATGCAAATCAAAGTGACCCTGAGATTTCACCTTACACCCATCAGAATGGCCAAGATCAAAATCTCAAGTAACAACACATGCTGGATGTGGAGAAAGGGGAACCATCTCCATTGCTGGTGGGAATGTAAACTTGTACAATCACTTTGGAAATCAATCTGGAGCTTTCTCAGAAAATTAGGAATAGCACTACCTCAAGATCCAGCTATATGACTCCTAGGCATATATACAAAATATGCTCAAGCATACAACAAGGACATTTGCTCAACCATGTTTGTAGCACCTTTAGTTTTAATAGCCAGAATCTGGAAACAACCCAAATGTCCCTCAACTGAGAAATGGATACAGAAATTGTGGTACATTTACACAATGGAATACTACTCAACAATTAAAAATAAGGAGATCATGAAATTTGTAGGCAAATGGTGGGAACTAGAAAAAATCATCCTGAGTGAGTTATCCCAGAAGCAGAAAGACACACATGGTATATACTCACTTATAAGTGGATATTAGACATATAATATAGGATAAACATACTAAAATCTGTACACCTAAAGAAGCTAAGCAAGAAGGGGGACTCTGGGTAAGATGATCAATCCTCATTCAGAAGGCAAACAGGATGGACATTGGAAGAGGGAGAAAACAGGGAACAGGACAGGAGCCTACCACAGAGGACCTCTGAAAGACTCTACCCAGCAGGGTACCATGGATAGCACTCCCCACTATGAACTGGGCCCTCCCACATCATTCATCAATCAAGAAAATGCAACAGGCCAATCTAGTGGGAAATTTTTCTCAACTGTGGTTCTCTCTTTCAAAAATGACTTGAGCTTCTGTCAAGTTGACATAAAAACTATCAAGTACAACTAGGTGAGGGCCAAGTGACCAGATCCCTGTAAGTAGAATATGAGCAGTATTACAACATTGATATATAGAGAGAGCCAAAGACCCAGAAATCATACACACATAGAAATCTCATACGCTCCCCCAAGGTCAGTCAGCCTAAACATCAAGCCTATTCATAATTCTGGCACATTATTTTTCACAACAAAGCACAACAATTCCCTTCTGAAATGCGGAGTGTTTGGAAGTTGGAAAACAGCTTTTATCATTAAGCAGCTGCTTACAGAAAAGCCATCTTTCCCACATTGCACAGTGAGGTAAAGAAGGAGTCACTTTTCCTTAGGTTAAGCTCCTGGTAGGGGAGGATGTTTGTTACAGAAGATAGCTTTGTGTATCCCGATTTATTACCTTCAGAGTGCCAAGCTCTACAGCTCTCTCCTATATTCCTATATGCCAAAAAAAATGAAACTCACCCTTTTCTAGAGAGAGAATGAACATTACCTGAAGGAATTATCTAACTTTTCAACTGTTAAAATTGGACTTCAGATATGTCTGACCAGATATTAAGTTCATTTATTTTACTCACTAAGCAGAAGTTCAGGGGAAAGATCAAATTAATTATAGACAAAAATAAAATCTCATTTTTATTCTTTTGCATATCTGTGCTAGATTGGAAGTTAAATTTGCAATCTGATTATGCAATTTTGAAGAAAGGTTTGGACAAGACTTCTAAGACTGCAATTCTTGCCTCTAATATGTAAGTAAGGTTGGGCTTGGAGAAGCACAGAAACAAGGAAATGTGTTCAAAAGCTATAAACACATACTTTGAAACAAGTTGAAACATGATTTGCCATTTATTCAGCTCCCTTTTAATATGTGTCTTGGGGGAAATTTGTGAGCTTGAACTATGTTTTGTTCATCTTCAACACTAATGGCACTCCCTTCTCTACACCAAGTGTTTTGTCATATTTAAACCCCCTAATGCAGAGCTGGAACAACATACATGCATAGTTACTCGCAGCCAAAACACATGGAGATGTCAGAATGCAGAGAATAAGTGGTTGAGGGATGTCCAGTTCCACTCATACATCTGTAGAAAGAAGACAGAAAAATTGCAAGACCCACATATCTGGAACACCTATTGTTAGACAGTGTTCTCTAGATAGTACAAAGGAACATGCATCCTTGAGCTATCAACAATATGTTTACCTGAACAAAGCCAGCATAATGATAGCTACTGACATGCAAACACATACAGGGAAAACTCTACAAGGTCCTGTTCCTAGATGAAGAACTAGAGATGGTCAATGGATATTGAGAGAAGAAAAACAGTGTCCTCCAGGAATGAGCTCCTATATATGTGTTCTATCCTAAGTGCTCACCACTGAACACATACATAGGAGCAAAGCCAAATGGGTTCAGTAGGCTATATAAACACATATATATGTTTATATTATATATATATATGTTTATATAGAAATATGTGGTCCAGTAAGGATGAAAAACCCAGTTTATAGAAATCTAAAGCCTGACATGGACTCTCATAGCAGATGATCTTCTATAATTTGAACCAAAAATGCACTGACATTTGTGAAGACACTGGAGAGAAAAACTTCATGAGAAAAACATTGCTCTTTGCCATTTAAAAATACCAAAATGAGCACATTACCTAAGCATTTACATTGGACTTGAGCTATTTTCTCAGAATGGGTAATGTGTGGCATGAATTACAAATGAGGACAATACAAAACATTGTACTCTGAGGCAGCTGTGGTTGAGCATGAATTAGCAACCTCAAGTAACTAACAGTCTAGAGAAAAGCCTGACATCCAAGTCTTGGTGGATCTGATGGATGAGTATGGAAGGGTTATCCCAGCTGGATTCTGAGCTAAGCTATGGAAAGAAGAGAAGTATAGAGGGTGGTAAGTGGTTTTCTTCACAAGACTTCCCACTGAAACTTCTAAAGTTCTGATAGGAACTCAAGAAGAAAGAGAAGAGCAGACTGGACTCCACACTGAGATCCAGACGCTAGTTCACAGAAAATATAAGTGACTTGCTGACTTTCCACAAACTGGTTCTTCAAAGCCTAATAATTTCTAAAATTAGAGGCTGTATTACCTTATTAATTTCTCCATGGATACTTTCAGGATATAGAGAAGGTAGATCTTATTCCATGTAGGAGTTAACCAGCTAACATCTATAGAAACTAAAGGAGATTCTTTAGCTCCTTAGTGCTGCTGTAAGAACCACTACTAACTAGTACTATAAAAACAACAGAAATGTATTCTTACCCAATTCTGAAGGCTAAAAACATGAGATAAAAGTATCTCCAAGGTCAAGATCCCCCTAAATGCTCCTAAGATCCCTCTAGGTATTACTTGGCTTATAAAAGACCTCTCATCTGTGTTTTCCAGTTTCCTGTAGTTTTCTTCTCTCTCTCTAAATTTGTTCTTCCTGTAAGGATACAAGTCATTGGACTTGGTAACTACATGAAATTTAATATGATTTCATCTTGACAGTTCTTTTTTATTTATTTAATTTTCTATTTATTTACTTATTACAGTTTATTTATTTTGTATCCCAGCTGTAGCACCTTTCCTTGTCCCCTCCCAATCCCATGCTCCTTCCCAAGTCCAATGATGGAAGGGGGGGGTGGTTAAAAGAGATTGTTCTGAAAATATGGACCAATTAGAACAGCAGAATCTGGGAACCAGTATAGACTTCAAAGGCCCACCACTATGTCCCACTTTCACTGGCCAGGTCTTATTAGACTGGAGATTATCTAGCTGGCACTCTAGTTCTCCTCCAAATACAGTATCTCTACCCCTTGCAGCCACAAGCCCAGTTCTTTCTGATACCCAGGCCCAAGACAACCTTGAATTGTAATTTAGTGCTACTACCTTGTGACTCCTGGTTTATTGGCTAGGTCACATCCTATGGAACTTTCTTCAATCCTCTGGAAACCTATGAAAGCAAGGAATTCCCTTTTTCCTTTGGAACTGAAGAGTCTATCTCTTCCCTCAGGAACCCTGTCAGATATCACTGTCATCTTTCTCTCATAATCAAGTAACCCGAAGGCTTGCTCTTTTGCTCCAAGGCCTCATAATGGCCATCTGTGACTAGGGTGCAGTAACTCTCCTAATGAAGTTCTTCTCACTGGAACTAATCTTGGCTTCCTTTTACAGAGTTGTTATAATACCTTCTATTATTTATCTAATAGGCCTCACCTACTAAAGGTTGCAGACTTGTAAAATAACACTGCCATCTGGGGAACACGCATTCAAAGTCTCAGACTACAGGGCTGTCTTAGTTAGGTTTTTCAGTGTTGTGGTGAAACACCATGACCAAAAGCAAGTTGGGGAGGAAAGGGTTCATTTGGCTTACACTTTCACATTATAGTTCACCACTGAAGTAAGCCAGAACAGGAACTCAAACAAGAGATGTTGCAGAGGTCATGGAGGGTGCTACTTACTGGCTTGCTCTTCACGGCTTGCTCAGTCTCCTTCTTTGCAGAACTCAAGACCACTAGGCTGAGGATGGCACCATGAACAATGGGCTGAGCCCTTCTCCATCAATCATTGATAAAGAAAATGCCTTACAGTTGGATCAAATGGAGGCATTTGAGGTTTCTTCCTGTCAGATAACTCTAGCTTGTATCAAGTTGGCTTGTATCAACAGCACAAGGGCCTGCTCAGATTCAGACCACAGCAGATCAGTACTCAGAAGGACCGCTTTCCTCTGAGTATCAACATCCAAATGGTTAATAAGAACTGGATTACCTCTCTCTATATGAATTATAATTTTCTTTCCAGAGTTTTCATTTTATGATATTCCAGATGTGATGATAGAAATTAGATATGAATAAATCCATTACTAATTGTTTTAAAAGAAAGATCAGACATTTAATGATCTCAGTCCTTTCCCTACTTTCTCAGTCCATATACATGACTGAGGCCAAGCCACAGATGATGTGAATCTCCTCCACCACAGCACCTGCTTGTTTGTGGAAAGCATTTTCCATTGAACAGACATTCACACTGTGAGTCTCAACAGCCAGCATTTCCGTACCGGGTCTCTATCTGGCAGGAATTATTAGCACATTACCCAATTCCATGTATTTCATCACTGTTCTAATGAAATAGCTTTCTAAGTAATCTCAGTAAGAAAAAGTGCCAATCCCAACCAGAACAAAGCCAATTATCATACACACAATTTGTTTGTATACGAATTAAGCCAAAATAATAATGCTATTTTAAAATATTAAGAAAAGAAAAACAAAATAAAATACCCTCTTTGCCAAAAAGAATAAGCAAGAGAGAAACATGAAATATTTACTCTCTGGCCCTTTGCAGAAAACATAATAAAGGAAAATAGATATCACAACTCAGCCATAGTTTAAGAGTCTGTGTCTGAATTCTCTGCCACTTATAAGATGGTGACCAAGGGCTTCAATCTCTTCTTTATCAAACAAAGATGGAAGGGCAGGGAGATGGCTCAGTGGAAAAGAGTGCTTATTGTACAAGCATGAAAACCCACCCTTAAATCTCCAGCTCCCACATAAAAAGCAAGTTATGGTTGTGGGTGCCTGTAAAGGCAGAGACAGGTAGATCCCAGAAGCTCACTAGCCAGTGAGGCTAGCCAAAACAGCAAGCTCCAGCTCATAAAGAGACTCTGTCTCAAGGCATTAACATGGAAAGCAATAGGGGAAGACTCCTGTTGTCCTGCTTTGGCCTCCACATGTGAGCACACAGGTGAATGCACGTGATTCATTGTGAGGAGAATCACACAACAATCATGCTTTTAAGTCACTTAATAGACTAGTGCATAGCAGAATGGATTACAATGAATTACACTATTTAACACCCATTTTATAAAGGACTTTGAGATAAGAAAACTAGCCTCTGAGAGGTTCTTTAAGTTATCAAAAGTCACAGTCTCCTGGGCTATAACACCTATTGCAATGTAGACCTAACGTGTAATCTCTATGCATTGAGGGTGCATAGAGAATGCACATGTTCAACAATGTGTGAGGCTTTGGAGATGAGAGAGCCAGACCAACCCTTCCTTAGAGAGGATGCAGGCTGCAAACAAGTATCAAATACAACATGCCTGTTGGTAAACAAGCCTTTATGGTAAAGGGGAAGGAAACAGCCAGTATAGGTGGAGGAGATGTTCAATAGGCAGAGGGAACAGTAGCAGTCAATACCCAGGAAGTTCTTACAGTTTCTAGGCATTGACACAGGTGAACTGTGAGGGTAACAGTGGCTCTGGGATTATGATGTCAGGGTTAGAGAGAGAGAGAGAGAGAGAGAGAGAGAGAGAGAGAGAGAGAGAGAGAGAGAGAGAGAATGTACCATGGACAAGCCTCTACAGTGGATAGTAGTTAAAATATATTGAACTTGCTGCTTTTTGTGCTTCATTGCTCTTCAAAGTTACCAAGCATCCTTCCAACTTCACTTCCTCCTTAGTCTGGTCCCTTTGGGGCATCATATCCATCACTGTCCTTCCAGACCCTGTGGTATTCTTGCCTACTTTTCTCCACAAATACTCCCTGAGGGAAAATATACACATCTATGTTGAAACCCATAACCATATCCCTCAGTTCTTAAGATGAAAGGAACAGCCCTTCTTAGCCACCAGCACACGTTGACTCCTCTCCCCTCTGCCGTCAACATGCTGCCTCAGGCATAGAAGCCTACCGCTATTCCTTACCTCAGTTCACCCTGCCTGTCCTTATCCAGGACCTCTCGCTGTACCTATCTCTTGCCTCTCTTGCCCTTTTTCATCCTCCATTTTCCTGCCATCCAGTCAGTCATCTTCTCCAGAATGGACACCTTGCTTCCTTAGGATACTGCTTTCCTCCACATTTATTTTTTACAGCTCTTTGTTTAATAGTTATAGCTCTAACATCTTGAGTTTGAACCAGTTATTTTACTTCTCTATGCTTCAGTTTATTGATCTATTGCATGGCAGTAGGATACCCCTTAAGGACTTATTAGAGAAATTAAATAAAACAGCTAGCAGCATTGTACCTTTCTGGGTGTTCCACAAACAGGACATGAATTTTAAAACAGGATCCATTTTTTAATTATACCTTCCTATATGTTGTTTATCACCATTTTAATTGAATGAATAACTGCATAATTATTTAACTCCTGATATCTCCAACTTAATGCAAAGGACTGAATCTGTGGGGTAGTTTCTTCCTGCACTGTATTCTAAGAGTCTAGCAGGAACTGAACCCTCAGGGAGTATTTGTGGAGAAAACTAGACAAGAATACAACAGGGTCTGGAAAGACAATGATGGATTTGAGGCCACAAAGGGACCAGACTAAGGAGGATGTGAAGTTGGAAGGATGCTTGCTAACTTTGAAGAGCAATGAAGCACAACAAGCAGCAAGTTCAAATACTAAAAATATTTATTGGAGACTTTATTCAAAAGAAGAAAGAAACATTTTTGGCAGTGATAATGTGATGGTAGAGCTAAGGCAATTGAAGGACACACATCCTCGTTCACACAGTCTTCTGGAAAAACAGGAAGTGGAGTCTCTCATGTCTCTCAAGCCATGTGTACCTTACTATGAACAAATTAAAATATTCATATAGGGTTTCGGTGCACAGAAAGCATTTGATAAGTAGTACCTGTCCTTACTATAATGGTGATTATTCATGCAGAGTATATGCATTTCAACATGGTTATGCATAAACCAGTCAATTACTAAGAGACACTGCTGTTTTTTTCCTGAAAGGATCTTATGTTGAAGCTTCATAAGGCATTCACATACACATACACTCGCAGGCATGCATGCACACACATTTGCACGTGCATGTGCACGCACACACACACACACGCACACATATGCACACACGTACGCACACACACACACACACACACACACACACACACTGTTAACTGCACAATTCCTTTGCTATACCAGCTTTGATGACTCACACTAATGTTGCTATACAGCTTGTATCAGGGACAATACTGCATTCTGGTTGCAGAGCTCCAGGTGCCTTTTGGGAAAAAATACCAGAAGGAAAGTCCTAGCACTCATTTTAGAGAAAATAACTGAGAAGAGGACCCTGAAAGGCTACAGAATGTTAATGTCTGAGGTTGTCCAAAATGGTGCCATCATCAGTCCATTATAAAATTTGGTCCCCTTGGGGAACCTTATCCATCACTGTCCTTCCAGATCCCTCAATATTCTTGGTCAAATAAATTCAATTTTCTTCACAAATACTCCTCAGTGGCTTAGTTCCTGCTGTGCCTCAGAACAAAATGTAAAGAAAGACTGCCCCACATGCTCAGACTATTGAATTCAGTTGGAGATATCAGGAGTCAAAGTATTAACTGTGCAATTATTTATCCAATTATGACAGTGATAACTGCTACAATTGGGAAATACAACTAAAAAAAACCTTGACTGCACTGCTTACCAGTTTATATGACCTTGACTTAGGTAATTTATTTGAGCTTTAGTTTCGTTATCTGTAGAATGGGGTTAGTACCCACCATACATGATTATTAGGAAGAGGAAATGAAACAAATCATGCTTCCCACAGGGTTGAGTGTCTGGTGTGCACTACAGGTTAATAGAGGGCAGGCATGCCATTTTCATCTATTTGCAAACCTCTCATACTGATGAGGACTGAGACACAGAGGTTAGAATCCATGCATGGGGCCATCGGAATTTGCAAGAACTTTGGTAAAAAATAGCAAACCTTGGCCTTCAGAGAAGAAAGAATGGGGGAGCATCAGGAACACACACAGGAAGTGGTCCAAGATATTTCAGAGATATTTTGAATTTCCCAGGCTCCTTATACCCCTCTTCTCTCTCAATGTTTAAGAAAGTCTTTCCAAAGATCCATTTTGTGTCAGTGAAGGCAGGAACCCCAAGGAAAGAAAGTGGGCCTATCTTGAGCCAAAGAAGGAATGTAGAGTGAGCTGCCTGTGTGGGCCTGTGTCCTCCAGCATCCCAAAGCAAGAGTTGTGAAGCACGGGGCATCACTGGTGCTGAGGTTCTCACACATGGAACCCTACCACAGCTAAAGTCAAGGTTAACTTTAAAGTTACTTGGCAGCACTCCCTGCGCCTTTCTACCCTCTTCTCAAAGCATACTTCAGAGTCATGGTTTATGAAAGATTGAGACTCAAATCTGCCAAAGTCTTCTTGTCTCATTCCTCATCATTGGGGAATAAAATGAAGAAAAAGAGGGGTCCAGCCTGCTGTCTTCAAAATCCAGGATAGGTGTCACTCAGTCATTCTCTTCTCTCTGTTTCATTAGGGTGTCAATCCTCCAAACGCAACTGCATCTCCCTGAAACACCAAGCTTGGGCTCATTATCCAGTCCTTCCCAAAGGCTGCCTCTGCAGTGGTCCACTGACCAGAGCTCTCTCAGTTGCTGGAGGACAACACAGCCAGAACATCAGGCAGCACATCGCAGCCACCTCTGCCTGCTCCCCAAGTTCAACTTCACTTCGCTTAGAAGTATGGAGAAGGACATTTTCAGTAGATGAAAGGAATAAGGTAAGAATAAAAGAATGTCTGTGGCAGGGCAAAAGCAGGTGAAATGATACTCATTCAGAAGGATGAGCTGTTTCCTGAGATGTGTTGGGGCTTGGAGAAAGTACAACCTCCACTCAGCTCTGGGAGAGGCAAACCTTGCAAACACAACTTATGCATTCTAAAAGTTGGAAGAATGCTATCAGGGCCAGCTCTACAGAAATGTCCCTGAAGGTTTGGTTGCCAGTCTGTGGCTCTATTCACAGTGCAGAACACTGACAAGGTGGAGAGTAAGTAAAGTCATTGAGAGTATGTGCTTGAAGAGGGTACTGAGACCCTGTCCCTTTTTCAGTACTTCCTCAATGGCTTTCTTCCTTCTTACAGAGAATCTTACAAATTTCCTATGATCTGTTCTCCTCACTGCAATTCCAGTGGGGAACAGGATCAAGAGACCATGTGAAATCCATGAAACCAGGAGCCAGCCATCATAAGGCTTTCTGCCATATGGGTCAATTTCTTAGGTGTTTTGTTATAGGAACAGAACAGAAACTGAACACAGACAGTATCTCTATCATCAAATGGAAGTCCTGACTTTGAGAGGGGACTGTGGTACATTCCATTAGTCACAATAATATGAATTACATAAAAATTCTGACATAACAGAGGGGGTTGAGATAAGATAGAAATAAAAACCCAACATAAAGATCAGACCCAAGGGAGGGGGGAGATCAGACCAAGAAGACATAGATGGGAGCCAATGCAGGATACCTATACCTAGCAGAGAGCAGGAAAACTTTTTAAAGCATGAGAACATGAAAACCTGGCCACATGGCCTTTCTCATACCTAATATCCTCATCTAAAATGGAATTAATAATCTTGGCATAGTGGTGCACACCTGTAATCCCAGCACTCAGGAGGCAGAGGCAGGTAGATCTTTGTGAGTCTGAGGCCAATCTGGTCTATACAGTTATTTCCAGGTCACCCATAGTTGCACAGTGAGATCTTGTTTCAAAACAAACAAACAAAAATAGAATTAATAATGCTTGTCTTGCCAGTTAAAATGTTCCTGTGGATCAATACTCATAGTTGGGAAGGTACTATAATTAAGTCAATATTTAAACACATTCTAATAGTAAATAAAAATTTGGTGAACTACCTACAATACTGTGGCAGAGCCTTTGGGAGATGAATGGAACAAAACTGCCCCTGTTTCCCCAGGGTTCCCAAGTATCTCCAACTGAAGTGAGAATATAAAAATTTTAAAAGTGGAAGTCTATAGGAAGACACAGTGAGACTTGGAGTAGCTTAGCAGTGGGGCATTTTTTAGCATGCAAAGGTCCTGGGTGCAATCCCAGGGGACTCATGTACACAGAGTTCATGATACTTACAAAACGCTAAACACTGAAGTTGGCTTTATATATATATAGGATACATCTACTCTCTAACAACACACTGAACTAACAGTGCTGTTCTGTCCCCCATCTGATAGCCATGAAGACTGAAGCACAGAAGGTAAATGATTTTCCAAGTGTAAGTGGCAGCGCCCCCAACTACACAGCCTGGCTAAAGAGTTCAGGCTATGAACTATTTATCTCATCTTGGCTAGGAAATACTGAAGTACATAGAGTTTTAGTTTATTGAAAATAAAGAAATAAGCCATGTGTTGGAGTGGAAATGGGGAAATACTGAATGGGTTAATACAGAGATCATAGGTAGTGAGATGTTTTTACTTAAAGATCAGCTTTCCTGCAGCATAATTTGTACATAACAAAATACAGACATTTTAGGTACACACCTTAGTGAGCTTTGAGAAATTATATTATCCTCAGCTAAATTCAATCCAAAAATGAAAAGATAGAAGACAATTTCATCAGCCCCAAAAGTATCCTTATGCTCTTTTAAAAGACAAAATTCCTGCTTTCCTCAGATCTAGGTAAACACAGATTTGTTTGCTTCAAAAAGACATTAATTCTGGCTATTCTAGAATTTTTCTATCAATGGACTCTATACTGGTTAGTTTCTGTCAACTTGTCAAAAAAATTGAGTTACCTGGGATGAGTGAATCTCAACTGAAGAATTGCCTCTATCAGACTGGCCTGAAGGCAAATCTGTGGAGCATTTTCTTGATAAATAATTAATGTGGGAGGGCTCAGCCTCTGGTGTTGCACTTCTGGGCAGGTAGTTTTAGGTTATATAAAAAAGGTAGAAGACCAGGCTATGCCAGCAAGCCAGAAGGCCGCATTCCTCCATGGCCTCTGTCTCAGTTCCTGACTGAAGAAGAAGTCCTGGGGTGACTTCTCTGATTTCCCTTGTTATGGAATGTAAGCTCAGAGGTGACTGTAAACGTTCTTTTGGATATAAACAACCTCTTTGCCAAATATGTGTAGTGTGAGTACCCTCTGTGTCTGCGGCTTATAGGCAAATAACTATTGAATATTCAGCTTTCCCCTAAGAAAAGCACCTAAAATTGTACCTGTAAAGGGGAGTAGAATCTCAAACAATGGTAAAAGGAGAGTAATGTAGACAGGCAGGTTGGAGGCAGACAAAGGGCGTGATACACTCTGAAATTTGGAATTTATTCTGTTAGCTTCTAGAAGCTGTGAAGAGTTCCTAACATACAATGACTAGAGCCAAAGCTCTGCTTTAGGGAAACACTTTAAATACAAAGCTGAAGAAAACTAAGTTTTCTTACTTACTTTCTGGTTGTTGTAATGGAATGCCTGAACTAAACTACTTATAGGAAAGGATTCTTCTAGAACAAGGTTTCAGAGGGCTCAGTCCATGTTGCCTAACCTGTGTGCTCGGGTAGAGCACAGTGGAAGTGGGCTAGTGAGGTGAAGCTTCCGCACCTCATGGTAAACAGGAAGCATAGAACAAAGGGAACATAGACTAGATATGATCTTCAAGACAAAGGCCTAGTGAACTAATTTCTCTAGGTATACCCTGTCTCCCAAAGTTTCCAGACCATTCCGAAAAACCAGCATCAGGCATTAAAAATATAAGCCTCTGAGATAAATTTCAAATCCAAATCATACAAGAGGTCCTGAGCCAGGTCCTGAGGACCCCAAGGTTTTCAATGGGATGACTGGAGACAGATAATGCTGTTGCACAACGGAGAAGGGCAGGAGGAGGAACACTTACAAAAAATGTAGGAAAACATGGTCTTGTGGTGATGAGGCCTTGGCCCCTCTGGGCTGCCATAAAGAGCTTCTCTACCCACACCAGACAGCATATTTGAGATAGAGCTAGTTCCTCACCACGGGACAGGACATTAGGCATGAGTTCAGTAGGGAGATGGGCCAACATAAGGACCACTCTATTTCCCCAGAAAAAAAAATGAACCTAGTGATACAAAATTTAGGACTATCTGTCATCTACAAAGGAAGAAACAGTCATCAGACACTGCATGAAAAAGAGTCATTATTCTGACAAAGACACAGAGGACGGAATTTTTCAGTAAAAAGCTGTGGGAAGAGGAGCAAACACAGGAAACAGGGAAGAAAATGGTTTCAAAAGTCAGAAGAAACCCAAAATACTGCTGTAGATGTTTAAGGAAATCCCAGACTAGGTGCTCAGTGCCTCAGAGAAGTTGGAAATTGGGACCACTGGGAAAAGTATAAATTATGGGCAATATACTCTGTATTCAACATATTATGTTTAAAGAGAAATTTGTCATGATTTAAAAAAGATCATTTCTTATAAGTCTATATAATTTATAGCATTGTCAATTTAAAGTAAAGCTTGAATTAGCTTGTAAAATTGTTTGCACAAGGAAAAGCATAGGATCAACAGGTAGAATAGTTTTCAGAGGTTTTTAATTCAGCTGAATAAGTAACCTTTCCTTCAAACCAAACTTTACTTAAAAGTCCAACTTTTGAAACAAATGAAAGAGAAACTGATCTGATTATAGATACAACAGTGGGAGTGCAACCTTACTGCACTATTGATGCATTCCAGCTGATAAAAGTTGATAAATAAAGATGGAAAGACAGGGATGTAGGTTGAATGATGAAGCTCAGTGGCAGAGCATTTGTCTATCATGTACATGGGTACAATCACCAACACTATTAAAAACAAAAATACAATAAATACTAATACACAAAAAATGAAAATAGGTGGATAGAATGAGAGATGACAGGTAGCTTTTAACACCCTGTAGAATATAGTCTGCCCATGAAAGCATGGACAGTTTGATTCTGCTACTGTATTACTGGACCTGAAGTTGTGCCTGGCACTGTTAGTACCAAATAAGCATTGGCAAACAAATGGATATAGCCTCTAAGCAGTGATAGAAAATTCTGAAAGACAACTAACATACATTAACTAAGTTCAGATTGCTGAGCTATTTAAAATTACTTGAATTGGATACATGTGACCTCAGTCTTAGAACTGTGTATTGTTAGCCAGTTGTTCACATAAGGAAGTGGTAATTTCACCCAAGACACGTGAATCCCTACTTGTACAAACCCATTCCAGAAATGTTTAGTACTGCATTTAACCTCCCGTTAGCCTACTCTTGTCATTGAATGCAGGGCTAATAGCCTACCATCCCATGGTTGCTCTAGAACTAACTCAAATAACTTGTCTAGTCCCAGTGGAGAAGCGCTTTATGCCAGATGACAGAGTGCACAACTAAGAGAGGGTAGGAAACAGCAGAGCAGCAACCATGTCTCAGCTGTTTTTGCTGCTGGAACTAAGAATAGAAGACCACAGGGCTGTCTCCAGTCTGCATACAATCTGTTCTCATGAGCATCCATTCATACCCTCAGCCCCATCCAGGGCAGTGAGAAGTACTAGGAGTTCTGAGGCCAGCTCAATACTTGTGCATTTTCAAAAGACTGCCTGTAGATTCTTCACCTCAGGTTGGCTACAAGGGCTTGCTCACTTGACATTAGTCATAGGGACAACTATGGGAGAGAGGGGAAGGAATGTAGGATATTTCTATGCTTGAGCTCAAAAGTAGTACACTATGATGGCATATTCTATTGGCCACAGCAACTCAGGCTCAAATGGTAGATAATCATGGTCATTATTGCAACCAATTTCAGGCATTCACCTTTCTTCATATTCTTGTATATCCAAGACCAAGTGTTCACTACTTACCAACCCCTGAGAGCCTGTGTGATTCAGTAAAATTTGTTTTTTAACCCCAACAACCTACTTTTAATGCCTTTCCTCCCTCCAGCTTTTTTTTGTGTGGGGAGGGCATTCCTTGATACCTCTTTTTACAACAGAAAGGGTTATGGTGAAAGCATTTATCTTAAGAGAAAATAATTAGGTGGCAGGTGCCTCCTCTTCTGGAGATAATTTTATTCTGATAGATGCATATGTCTGAAGCTAAATGATGGAGCACTGTGGCAGCATTTCTGGCAGTTCCAAAGAGTAGAAGAAACTTCTGAAAGCCTGTGAAAATTGCTTTTCTACATGGGGCAAGAGAAATCTTTGGTTTGTTTGCTTTTTAGTTGCTTACAACAAGTCAAGTACATAGCCCCACTTCCAATAGCCACTCAATAAACACGGAGTGTGCTACAAACTATGTGAGAGTGGAGTTCAAAGTTCTTTTCTAGGTGAGTGATCAGGGAAGGAGACTGGAATGAACTAAGAATGAGAGAGCTGAGCCCCAGGCCATTCTTAGCTCCCACCTGATGGTTTGACCTTATACAAGCTATTCTTGGCTTATCTGAATCTCTGTTGTTTTCTTCTTTGCAAAATGAGAGCTTTGGTTAGACAATCTCTAGGACTGCTTTCATATCTGTTTTCTTATGAATTCTAACAAAAATTCAGCAAAAAAGAGCGATGTTCCACCCTCTTTCTTCTCTAGAATATCAGCCCATCATGTTTTTCAACACTCACAAGCTGGCATGTGAGTGTGTGTATGCAGTTTCAGGTCTGTATCACACATAGGAGCACCATGCCTGTGTCTGTGACAGTTAACTTATGTATTTCCATGTAACTATGAAAGCCTGTGGGTATATGCAAAACTCCCATGCATTTGTGTGTGCCTGTGCTTTTGTGCAAATCCATAAGTCTCTATGCAAGTCTGTGTGCATGTACAAGTCAATATGCACAAACCCTGTACATGTGTGTGTTGCTTATGTGCTTATGTAAAACCATTTGCCTAAGCAAGCCTTGTTTATGCACACGTGCATGCATTTGACTGTTCTTGAGTCTGTGATTGTAAGTCCCCTGCATGCATGTGAAAACTTATAAGTATGTGCATGTGTAAGTCAGTGTGCATGCAAGCCTTGTGCATGTGTGAACAAGCCTGTGGGCAAACACAAGTCCATGCAAACATGTGAGCCAGGGTGTGCAAATACAAGCCCATGAATGTGTAGAAGCCATGCATGTGAACAATGTACACCTTATGCAAGCCTATATGTGTGTGCAAACATTATTTATACATGTGTTTGCAAGCCTCTGTGAATCTGTGTGCATGCCTACATACATGCTCAAGTAGATGTATGTTTGTGTGTAAGCTGTCATAATGTGTGTGAAAGCTAGTGTACATGTACATATGTAAGCCTGTGCATGTATCTACAAGCCTATATTTGTGCATCTTGTGTGTGCAAGCCCCTGTAGACATGCAAGCCTATATACATGTTTGTTCAAGCCATGTACATGTTTGTATAATACTATGTATATGTATGT
This sequence comes from Pachyuromys duprasi, assembly GCA_028658305.1. Lineage (NCBI taxonomy): Eukaryota > Metazoa > Chordata > Mammalia > Rodentia > Muridae > Pachyuromys > Pachyuromys duprasi. The sequence goes on along the minus strand of CM053759.1, from coordinate 664,391 downwards.
GAAATCTCATGTATGTATTATTTGTGTGTTTGTGAAGACTATACTCACATGTCCAGCTGGCATTCTATTTGGCCCTCTGCACACTGTGGTTATTCCTACAACAGCCAGTCTGAACAGTCAGTCACAAGCTATCCTAGATTTTCTAGATTCTTATAGGCAACTCTGTGGAGATAATAAGACTGTTAAGTTTAGGAGAAATTTTTGACAGATTTCTACTCACAAATACTTTCTTCCACTCACAACAGCTCAGTAGTGAGGCTCTAAATGGTTGTAGTCTTTCATTCTCTGACAGGAAGCAACCATGCAGGGTGTGTATTTCTGTGTGTATACGTTGAAATGTAGCCCACTGTATACATTTTCTTTATCCACACAGAGCATCTATCTGCCCTGGATATACACAGACAGCCTCTGCCCTTAAACATTAGTCTATGTATACAATGTGGGTGGCTTGTATTTGAACCTGGCTGGGACAAGGCCATGCACCTATACATTTCATGGCCTTGTCTTAACAACCTGCCATAACATAAAATGTGAAAAAATAAACAAGAATTGAGCTCTTTTGCAAACTCAAAAGCCACTGAGTGACTTCCCTGTGCAAGAACAGTTAAGTTCAGGAGGGGCAGCTCTGAGTTTCATTGCTGGAGAGACTGTGATTCAATGCTTCGACTTCTCCTGGACTCTATCAAGCCCCCTCACCTGAGTGGACATGGTTTGCCTCAAACAGAACTCACTATTCATTTGTTTTTCAAATACATTATACCTTCTTTGGAAGGTTGCTCTCTAGAAATAAAATGTTTGGAGGTTGATTTGAAACTTAGCAAGTTGCCTACCTTTCAAATCATGCCTCCAAGGGGGTGCGGGGGCAGAAATTTACTTCAAAGGTGTATTACTTACAGAAGCAAACCTAAGCTTTAGTTAAGCTTCTGATCAACAATAACTGAGAATGATACATTTTATACACACATGCATACACATATAAACACACATACATACACATGTGCATGTGTGCGTGTGTGTTATCAGAAGAGTTATCCCTATTTAGAAATAAGGCAGTTTCTCCAGTTACCTTGAAGTTCCAAAATTCAGTATCTCTCATCTGCAAGAGCAAATTGGTGCCTACAAAGATATGTGGCATAGAATTCCAGCCAGTTTTTCTAATGCCTGGAACATTCCTCAACAACAAGGTCATTGCTCTGAGTGTTATTAGTATAGCAATAAAGAACAGATGCACAAAAAGTTCAGTATGGGACCAAAGGTGAATGAATTTTATCTTAAAGTTTGGTGGGTGGGAGCAAGGGTATGAAGGACATGGTAAAATGGGGAAGACAAAAGCAGAAGATGAAAAAGGAAGAGAAGATGGAAAGGAGGAAAGACAAGGAAGAGAAGGAGGAGAAGCAGAAATGAACGGAAAGGAAAAGCTTCTGTCCTCCTTGCTCCAGTAGGTAAGGAATGAGGCTGCAGCCATGTTAATCTAGCAGGAGGCAGTGTGCTTTTATGGAGTAGCTGATAGCAGACTTTAGGAATTTCAATAAGTGAAGTTACATTACCATCGTGTGGGATGGCATACAATCAGAATTTTTAAGACAGTCCCCTTAGTGTGCATGCTCTGTAGAGTACCTGCTCTGAAAGAGTGGGTGGACCTGACCTCATACAGTGAGCTTTTTCCCCAGAGGCCTTATAAACCAAAAAGAAGAAACACATTCTAAGCTTCCATCCACGTTCTCCTCCTGGCCTTGAGACTACAACCTGTCCTGCTGTAAAAGGGACAGACGTCATGGCAGGACATTATGAGTGGAGGAAGGAGTCCCCTGACTGTTAATCTGCAAAAAGATAAAGACCTCAATCTTGCAACTGCCAAGAACCAGATCATACTAACAAATTGATGAACCTGAGGACCCTGAGTACAGAAATGAACACAGCAGACTGCACCATGACTTTGTTCTTCTGAGACCCTAAGCCAAGGACATGTCTAAACTATGCAGAGACTTCTGGTTCTTTCTCTTTGAAGAGTTAGAGATAATATAATGGTTTAAGCCACCAAGTTTATGGTAAATTATTGCTAAGCAAAAGAAAATAATGGTGAAAGCTTCTTAGAGCAGAAGTATTCAGAGTTTGAACCAGAAGAAGTTAAAAACAAGAAGAAATTCACACGAGATGGGAAATCGCTATACTGAGAAGGAAAGCGGTATAAGGTATAAGCAAAGTCCATGAGGTCATGCGACACATACTACGATTTGTTTAAGATAGCATCATGAAAGGAAACCTTTATTTTTCACTGATACATATACCGCATGAGCAAGTCACAGGGTTTACATGCATTACAAATGAAAAAAAAAGATCTAGGGTGCTCATCAGTCACACTCTAGCCAAGCTCCACCCACTTCCAACAACACACACACCATACATATCTTAAATGGTAAGATGAATCTCTCCTAGGGATTCTTTCCTTATTTTTTGCCTCCCTCATCCCTCTTCTCACCCCAAGCTCCCTCACTCAGGGATCTTACATCCTTCCTTTGGTTCTGTGGTCCAAAGAAAAAGTTCCATGCTTAACCCTCGTGAACAAACTTACTAGAGTGGCCCTATAGTTGAGCAAATGTAGCTCTTTTAGAACTAAATATTAATGTTGACAGCATATGCATTTTAAAAATTTTATTTAATTTTACTTTTTAATGTAATTTATTTATTTTTATATCAATCACAGGTTAGGTACTTTGCATCCCAGGTGTAGCCCCCTCCCTCATTCCCTCCCACTCTCCCCATCCCTCCCTCATCTCCTCCCTGCCCCCTCCAAGTCCACCAACTGGGGAGGACCTCCTCCCCTTCCATCGGATCCCAGATCATCTTGTTTCCTCAGGGCTGGCTGCAATGTCCTCCCCTGGGATCTAGCCAGGCTGTTACTCCCTGGCGTGTATGGGGGAGGGTCAAAGAGCCAGCCATTGAGTTCATGACTGAAACAGTCCCTGTTCCCTTTATTAGGGTCTTCAGTTGGACACCAAGCTACCATGGGCCACATCTGAGCAGGGGTTCTAGGCCATATCCATACATGGTCCTTGGTTGGAGAAACTGTCTCGTATAAGACCCCTGTGCCCTGCTCAGTTTGGTCTTTGTGGAGCTCTTGTTCTCCCCAAGTCTTACTAACTTCCCCTATTTTTATTGTTATTCCCTGCCCTCTGCCGAAGGCTTGGTTGTGAGTCTTAATATCTGCTTTGATACATTGCTATATTGATTCTTTCAGAGGCCCTCTTTGGTATGCTCCTGTCCTATTGCTTGTTTTCTCCTCCACGTGCATTTTTAAGCCTTCATCAGAGAAACCTCTTACAGGAGATGGCAGAGACCCACACTGGTCAGTGGTGGTATAGGAAACAAATACTCAGGACTGTTCAGCCTTAAATGGGATATCTGTATCATACCCCTACCCTCAAAACTCAGAGATCTATATGGAAGAGGTGGAAAATATTACAAAGGTCAGAAGTGGTGGATGATTTAAGGAAACAGTGTTCTGCAAACACATCAGGGCAGATACATGTATGAACTCGCAGGGCAGATGCAGCATGCACAAGATCCAAACAAGCTCAAACTAAACAAAGTCTCAGAATGGAAGAGGTATTACCCTAGGCCTTGCACAGGGTCAGAGGCTCATTTTTTTAATGTAATTTATTTATTTATTTTTCATTTTTATTTTATATTAATCACAGGTTATGTACTTTGTATCCCAGCCATAGCCCCCTCCTACATTCCCTCCCTATCCTACTCTTCCCTCCCTCATCTCCTCCCTGCACCTTTCCAAGTCCACTGATAGGGGAGGACCTCCTCCCCTTCCATCTAACTCTAGCTTATCAGGTCTCT
>CM053759.1:586305-660442 GCA_028658305.1 Pachyuromys duprasi | reverse complement strand
GAGACAGTCTCATAAAAGGCCCCCTTGCCCTGATATATTTGGTTCTTGCGGAGCTCCTGACCTCTCCAGGTCATACTAACTCCCCCTTCTTTCATATGATTCCCTGCACCCTGCCAAAGGGTTGGTTATGTTTCTTAATATTTGCTTTGATACACTGCTAGGAAGAGTTTTTTCGAGGCCTTCTGTGGCCGGCTCTTGTCCTGTTACCTGTTTACTCCTATATCCAATGTTCATCCCATTTGACTTTCTAAGTGAGTATTAATCCTCTTACCCCAGGTCCTGTTTCTTGTTTATCTTCTTTAGGTGTATAGATTTCTGTATTTTTATCCTATCTTATAGGTCTATATAAGTGACTATATACCATGTGTGTCTTTCTGCTTTTGGGATACCTCACTCAGGATGATTGTTTCCAGGTCCCACCATTTGCCTGCAAATTTCATGATTTCCTCCTTTTTAGTTGCTGAGTAGTATTCCATTGTGTAAAAGTACCACAATTTCTGTATCCGTTCCTCAACTGAGGGACATCTGGGCTGTTTCCAGATTCTGGCTATTACGAATAAAGCAGCTATGAACATAGTTGAGCGAATGTCCTTGTTGTGTACTTGAACATCTTTTGGATATATCAGAGGCTCATTTTTATACATGTTAAGAGAACTGAATACAAAAGCCAGGCTTGAATTCAAACTCATGGATCACAGCAGAAATTTTACTGCTGTAACATCATGATAAAATGAAAACTGAAGCTTTGTAGAAATACAAAACAGCCTGTGACTGGGAGATGGAAGATAGCGACACTGGCCCCTCTCTGTGCCCGTCTTCTATCTTCCTGCCTCCTGCTGCCAAAACAATTTAGATTATATACATTTACCTCATCTAGTCCAGAAACTAGAAAATTCATAGAGATGTGTCTTGTGATTAGTGGACATACCACCTGGACTGGTGAAGGGAGACTGGGGAGCTCAGTGGATAGGGCACGGCCATCTGCTGTATATTTACAGGCTCTTGAATCCTGGAGTATGTAGATAGATAAGGGAGTAAGGGTAAGGGAGCTTCCAGGTTACAGCACTGGAAGGTCTCCCTAGAATTCTGTGCTGAATTCTAAGGACCATCTCGATAAACACACAGACTGAGTTACAACAATCTCTTAGTAACTGGGGTTAGAATGCTTCTGATTTAAGCATGGCACACATGGGTCACCAACAGAGCCAGCTTTAGGACTCTCCCTTTGCCTTTGTCTTGTTCTGGTGTTTAACAAAATCTGAACATGGAATCTCACCAATTAAAACTGAGTTCTACTCTGCTGATCCAAAGACTCAACCAGAAAATCAGAGAAAGATTTCCTCTCAATTTAATATTACAGAGTTTACCAAAATTCAAAGTTCTTTTCTTTATTTTGCAACCAGGAAGGTATATACAGTTTCCTCTTTGTTTCTCCTATGCCTGTGATTTTTACTAACCCCTCCCCTTCTCTCTTTCCTCCATGCTCATCTCCACCATGGGAAACAGGTACAACACGTCTGCCTGTGGCCTGCATCCTGAAGGAGAAAAGCTTCTGCATGCACGCAGAGTCTGCACAGTACTCGAAAGCAACAAATTAAGGCCAATTAAAGCTATAAGCCTTAGGAATGGTTAGCAAACCCTTTCTTCTTTTTTTTTTTCCATAGAAGAAAAGAAAATCTTTCATACAGCGTTTTTAACCCAAGGAGTAGAGAAAAACATATTGTTTTATGTTGTGTTAATGTTAGTTCCTGCTTTTACCCAGGTCAATTCAAAGATGTTTATTTTCAGCAGAACCAAGGACTAGAAGAAACCCAAAGATAAGAAAGAAAAAGTTGTTGCCCTACAGGAACTGACAATGTAGCCACTGGCTGGCTGTAAACAAATAAATAAACAAATCAGGTGAAGGTGCAGCTCAGAGGTAGAATGCACGCCTAGCATGCACAAGGGCATGTTTCAACCCTCAGGAGTGCAAATAAAGAAACAAACAAGTCAGTAGGTAAATAGGTAAAATACAGCAGAACTGTGATTCTGCTATAACTGTTTACATTGTAAATGGTTCAAGAGAGATGTGCTGCTACTGAATTTATAGAAATAAGTTTGGAGCTTCCTCACTTTCTCTTTCTGATACAAGTGACAACCATAAGCTATTTTGACATAGATTTCTGAAAAATAAAAAATGAAATAGTACTCTTCTCTTCTATAAAGCTATGCATTCCTAAGATATATCACATTATCAAAAGCAATCATTCTAATGGAGAATAAAAAGCTTGGTTCTAGAGATTTTTAGATATTTAACATTACTTTTCCTGCACGAATTTTAGCAGTGAAATTGTCTCCACTGTACCTAACTGTGTTTTGGTGTTTTAAGCATTTTAGGTAATAAATTTGTTCATCAAAACTGGCAAACATAAACATCCCCAGAAAATCTGAGAAGGATGCAAGATGAGACCAAAATCAATTAGTGATCATCAAAGTCAAAACTGGCTTTACTTAAAATTTGGGGTAGATTGTCTTATTCTTTGCTATTTAGACCGATTCTGACCATGTGAGAGGCTCTTAGACCAGTAAGTGTTATGCTCAGGAGCAACCTCTTAGCCTGGTGTGATGGTGTGTAATAATAATCCTAACATTGTGAGGCTCATACTGGTTGATCCAGAGGTGGAAGCCAGACTGGGCTGCATGGTAAATTCAAAGTCAGTCTAAACTACAGAGTGAGATCTTAATTCAAGAAACAAACACAAAACTGGAGTGACTTTGCATCTGGCCAAGATGTCTGTGTGTGCTCCACAATGCCTTTCTCTTTATTGCTACTGCCTCATGTAGCCAGAGAGACATCTTTTTCTTGGGCTCTGGAGCAGAGATAACTGAAATATAGATCTAACCAATTTGAGATGGACATGCCATACAGTGGTCAGAATGTTCCCCTCTGAAATACACATGCTGAAATCCTATCCCCGAGGTCCAATGATATTTGGAGATGGGCTTTGGAAGGATTGAGCTTTCATGAGTGAGATTAGTATACTTATAAAAGGACCCCCAGATATCTGGCTTGCCTCTTCATCCATGCAAGACACAGAAGATGTCCTCCATAACCCAGGAAGTACGCTTTTACCAAAATTTATTTCTACCTTAATATTAAGTTTCCCAGGCTCCAGAGCTGTGGGAAGTAAATGCTTGTTTGCTGACTTGTATGGCTTCTTGTTATAACAGCCCACACAGACTAAGACACGCCGCACAGAGGGAGCGATAGGCTTTTGTTGTTGCAAGCTCATAACACTCAGAGACTATTTGTTACTGTGATATAACTTATCTTTTTCCTTCTTATAAATATAAAGAAACATGAACTGTGCAAGCAACAGTCACCTCCTGCAAGCTCAGTGTTTTTTCCCAATTGTGATCCTTAAGGGCAGATGGATCTATAAGATGCTGTTTATTTTAAAGACTTTGCCCTAGGCATTCTTATACATTCCCTCACTTCATCCATAATGAAAATAAGAGAGATATCAACCTAAATGGTATAGATAAAAGGCTAAGAACCAACAGAATTTACCAACTAAAACTAAGTGTGTAAAGCAGGAATTTTGCTTTGCTGCATTCCAAAATCCAGTCTTTGTATCACTCTTTCACGGTGCTGATTAAGAATTAAATCAGTTAGCCACACAGGCAATCTTAAATTACAGCTCTGAGGACAATGTGAGGTCACGTTCACATGATCTAAGTTCAAGTACTTAACCTCCCTAAGCTTAGATTTCTGTCTGTGATTGGAGATGAGTATCTTCGCATGTTACAGAACACACACGTGGTACCATCCTACTGCCTGCACACATCGTCACTTCTTGAATGGTCAGTTTCAGAACAGTCAGAGTGAGTTCTGATACAAGCTCAGCATATATGGCAGAAGAAAGACTCACCATTTTAGGATGCTGAAAATACCACTTCCTCAGTCTTTAGGAGACCCAGACACCACAGGAATCTAAGCCCACAGAGGCGCAGCCAGCCCTAGGATAGGAAGAAATTCAAAGTCATGGGTACAAAGAGCCATAGAATCATACATGCAGGACAGCAACAGCAATGTCAGCTCTCAGTGTAGCAGGGGCGCACAAATAGCCAGAGGCAGTGGCATACAGACCCAAAAGAGGTGGATCCATCAAATGTAGATATACAGGTTGGGTCCCAGTGTCCAGAGCAAAAGGGTCTAGAGGAAATTGGGCCTGGCCTCATAAGAAGGCAGAAAGAGATAGCTGCAAACAAGAGTGAGCCTGTGACACCATGGCCCCTGACTGGCAATGAGCTGATGGATTGACAGAGGTGAGGACGCCGACAAAAAGCACTTAAGCAACAGCTTCGCACCCCTCCTGCCGCAGTACAAAGCACTCAGCCAGTCACCCTGCTGCCCCTCCTCTGCCTGCCTCTCTTTCCCACCTTTGCACACCCTGAACTATTCATCCCTTTGTCTCTCCAGCCCAGACCGTGGCAGCCCAGACCCAGAGAACAGAAAGACACCAGCTGGATCCAAGTCTTTAATGGCTGTCTCTAAAACCAGAGGCCCCTAGGGCTGCCTGGGCTAATAGAGAGGCCTGGCCGCAGGGGCTGGAGTCACAGAGATAGAGTGGCTACAGAGGGGCCTTCCTGTCTCCATAGCTTGTCATGACCTTCACATTAAGAGGTTGATCATTTCAGTGCATGGCACTGGCCTCTCCTCAGAGCACAGAGTAGGTGCACTGCTTTTTGAAGGTAAAAAGGAGACTTTGAATTGCAAATTTAAAGGTTTTGAGTTTGGGAATTTCTCACAAAAGAAATAGTGGTAGGCTCAGAGTAGAAGATCCCTGAGTTCTTGTCCTTTTTCTACCTACCCTTACCTCACTCAGCATGGCCTTCCCTCACTCATTTTGTCCTTTCCCACCCCATACTATGCCCTCCCAGAGCATGGACGGCAAGTACAACAATATGATGTTACATGGTAGCTGTTAGTGCCTTTTGACTGCTTGTCTGTCTGCCTTTCAGTACAGATTGTCACCTCCCTCACAGACAGCAAAGACTTCTACTCTTCGTAATGTTTTTACCCTCAGTATTTTAACACATGGCCACTATACAGTCCCTTGATAAAGTTTATAAAATATGCAACCTCCAAATCTATAAAATGGGTATAAAGTACATACCTGTCATTTGTTCCAGGTTAGTGTTTGAGATCAAGTGTGAGAGAAGACCTGGAAAACATCTACAAAGGTCCAGTGGAAAATGAGTTACAAATGGAAGCACTGCACAACCGGAGCTTTCTTGCTGCTTCAGCCAGTATTTATGATGCATGTCTGGTATGCAGGCATCATGCCAGTACAGACAGGAACCTCTCTGGAAGGGCACAGATCCCCAGCATACTCATTGCCTCCCTCATCCCTGTGCTTAACCTCTGGCTGTTGTCCAAACCAGTGAGTCCCAGCCCCATAACTGCCCAATTATTGCTGGTAGTTACAGAAAAACCCTACCCTGCCCATGAGAGATCAGGAGCCCCACCTTGAACACCACCTTTGAGTAGTGCAGAGGTGTAAGGAGCAGAAGGTGTAGAATACATAATACATAAAGCTGTAGGTTTCCCTCCAAAAACAAGACACAAGGTGAAATAAGCAGAAGACAGAGACATAAACAATGTTTCCTGAGCTTTCAGTACGTGCTGTTTTGTAGATGTGTCTACTGAGATTGAGCACCTCATGATCTGCTGTTTTTGCATTTTGATCAGTTGTGGACTTCTGTTGTGGTCTGTATCTACTGCAAAAAAAAAAAAAAGCTTTTTGATGATAAATGACTAATGTACTTACCTGTGGGTATGCGGATAAACATTTAGAATACATTTAGGAATTAGACTGGTTCAGAAAAGTGACAGTAGCTTCTCCTTTATGGCTCATGAGTTGACCACCCATGGGAAGTTGGGAAGAAAGGGTAGAAAAACGTGTCAGAGGACCAAGACATCTGCTGTGAGGTAGAGTGTTTTAAACATGACAGGGATTTGCATCCAATAAGCCTTAACACATGGTCACCTAAACTCTACTAATGTAGAAGAGATGTATCTCTCAAGGCCCTACCCTTAGATAAAGAGCTAGAGGCAAACTATGGCTGCTGAGAGTGGGAGACTCAGTCTTTCTCAGGAGAAGCCTCTAAAAATCCCAAACACTCAGCCCTAAACACATATAGATATGTTCCACAGTAAATTGACTCAGAAAGGGGTGTGTATGTCACAATGACAAATAATAATAGTTCAATAATTAGAGAGGAAATGGGGATGCAGGGGAGATGGAATGGGAGAAAATAAATACAATACTCATTAATAAATTTCTCTAAAACTAAAAGATATATTTTTTAAAAGATGATGACAATATGCATAGAAGGGATGTGATGTGTCAGTTCAGAGAAGGGGGGCTTCATTAACTGTGCTTCAGGAAAGGGGTGATATTTCAGACTGGTCACGAACAAGTGGCAGACATGATGCTGGGGAAGCTTCCTCAGAGAATCAGAGCAAAGAAGTCTCCACCTCTCCATCATATGCACAGGGAAGTCAAGGCAAACATTTGGAAACTTTATTAAGCATGTTAGGCTTGGCTCTGGCAACACTGGTGTATGGAGCATGGCAGCTTGCATGTTCTTCTAGAATTTATAGTTTAACTGCTTTTGTAAAAGAGTTCAGAGGTAGGACTTTTAAGAAATGATTAGGGTGGGAGAGACTTTCCTCATAAGAAATTAAGTTCCCCTTTTCAGGAGTGATTTATGTTTAAGAGACAATAATCTCTCTCCTTTTTTCTTCCCAGTGTGCTCTCTTGCCCTGTGATGTCATCTGCCTTACCATGGCCCTGCAAGAAGGCCTACAAGATGCAGCATCTAGATCTTTGAGTTCCCACCTTCTAGAACTATTGGCAGAATAAGTCATCACTCATAATCTAGGCAGTCTGTAGGACAGTGTTAGAGTATGATTAATGAGCTCACTAAGACTCAAGCTTGCAGCCCATATATTAGTCAGGCTATGACCTGATTACAGTCTCCTATATGTACAAAACTAAGGAACAAGTAAACAACACAAGCAAGAAAAATGAGAGAAGGCAACAGATACAGTAAAAATATCTATTTAAATCAAAATTCTTTTGCACACAGAAAAGAGAAGACCATGCTTTAAAAATGTACCACAAAATCCTAAATGTAAAATAATGAGGCAAGGAAGTAGCTACAGAAACAGGAAAGACCCAGACATTTCTGAAAAAGTGGGTTAAAACACTGATAAGGTGGTAGCTGAACTGGATAAGATTCCAGGATTTCAGAAAGTCTGTATTTTTTCAGAGCATTCTATCAACTTTCCCAACAAGGCCATAGATTCCTAGCAGATATCCAAGTGGCAGTATGTCAGGGATGAGTTTACTCACTGTAGTGCTCCTATATCATAGCAGCAATATTATTAAGTTAGTGAATAACTGATCCCGGATAAAGTGGGTTTTGGAGTTGAACAACCTATCATACCTCTCCCAAGGGCAGCCAGCACTGAGCTGCACAATTATGACTGCTCACAGAGGCTCTGTGATGTGCAAAACTCCATAAACTCCATCTCCAATCAGAAGGCTCTAGCTCTGTTGAAATTTAATGCTGTTCAGATATAGGCTGTGCCCAAACATGACAGAGGCATTGTTTCTTCTCCCTCAGCCCACCGTATGTTAAAAGCATCTATTAAAATGTGTCTGCACTGGAAAACACCCAACACACTGTCATTAATTTAAGGAAATAAAATTGCACCATATGAAGGGTTATCATAAGGAAGATGGTGACCAGCTGCTCGCCATCTCCTCTGGGTTAGAATAAGAGAGAGTGGGAGGGAGTTCAATTTGAAACTGAATCAGAGTGGGAACTTGACAGAAGGAAGGAAGCATTATCTCCAAGATAGAGAAACAGTGGAGCTGTGTGAGTGTATAAGAGCCTGTTGAGGGAGAGGGAGGGAAGGGCTGCTGTCAACCCACTTTACAATGATGTTTTACTCCTTCTCTGCCCTAGGGTACTGAACGGCCTGAGGGTCTCTTTCTTCTCACCCTTTTCCAGGCACACACACACATACACAAACACACACATGCAAAAACAATACAGGCATTTCATTTTAATATAGATTGGAGCCTTTCGGTTAATTAGTGAAGCAGGAGCTGCTAACAGAGGTACTGTCTCTGAAGCAGACCACAGCTTCCTGTAGAATACAGTCTAGTTCTACCTGGACTATTCAGGGCTTGTGCAGTCTTAACAAATGGGCAAGATTATCTGAAATTAAGCCTGTTGAAAGACTCTAACTTAGATGCTAAATGATGAGAAATCTAGTTTATATCAGTGACTCCCAGATTGTGCTCTCTCTCAGCACCTCTGTTTCACTCTCGTTTTTAAGCATCCAGAGCCACTGTCTCCATTACAATGTGTTCTTAACAAATAATTTATATAAGCCATTTGCTGCCTAGTATGAATTTAAATCACTTCTTATCTCCCTTCCAGTTGCATGCTTACAGGAGCTGCAAATCCCACAGGGGAACCAGGAACCTGTTTCTTAGCCCAGAAATTCCAAACTATTAGCAAAGGTTGAGTATCACTGGGGGGAGGGGGGATGTCAAAAAATATCTATGCTCTGAAACTTCCCCAAATAGGAGGCAAATGGGGCTATGCTTCAGGTTGGGATCTAAAACGTCCTGCAAGTTCATATGTCAAAAGCTTAATCATCTGCCTGTGATTTTATTAAAAGATGTCAGAATCATTAGTGAGACTAAAGATTTAGAGGGAGGGAGGTAAGTCACTGCAGATGTACCAGAAATATTGGGACACAACCCTAGCTCTCTTCTCTGCCTCTTTCCCAGACATTGTGTGGTGAGTAAGTAAGCAAATTCTCTCTCTTTTTCTTTCTCTCCCTCCTCTCTTTTTCCCTCCCTCCCTTTTCTTTCCCTCTCCCTCTTTACTTTCCTTCTCTCTCCAGCCACTGTGGAGCCCTCCTGCCCTAAGCTCCCCCATGGTTTCTTTGCTAAACTGTTCTCTCTCACAGAGGGCAGGCCCAAACTGAGAAGGTCAGAAGACTATGGATTGAAATCTCTGAAACTATGAGCCAAAATAAAGCCTTCTCTTCTAGAAGTTGTCTCAGGTACTTTGACACAGTAAGAGAAAACAGATTGAGGTACCCTACGGTTCTCTTGTAGCTCTTTGATTAGGTTACCTCCATTTCAATGGAGATATCATTAAAAATTAAAGGAAATCAGAACTCCCCCTCAAATGAGCAAAAATGAACTGGCATGCCACACTAACATAGCAGGGAAAGTCTTGGGAATTAAGTATTACTGATTATGCAAATGTTAATCATAATTCTAGAATATAAGGAAATATGTAAATATGCAAACTGTTAGTGGGGGAGGCATATTGTGCTAGGGTTTTCAGAGGAAGGAGAGGAGATTAGTATTGGTTGAACTAGAAAAGACTTTGAGGGGGATGGTATTTGGCAAATACTAGGATGGTTGGCAGGGAAAAAAAAACTGTTGAGAATTTAACAGGACTTGATTGGTTGTTTATGAGAAAGAAAAAGTACCAGAGGAGGGCAGGGAATGTTATAAGACTTGGGGTAGGGAAGGTTGGCTCAGGAAGCAAGAGAGAGTGGGTTAATGGGTGCACATGGAAGGGAAGCAGGGTGGAAACACTTGTCCAAGCTCACATAGCAGAAAGATGCATGCTGGCTCTGTCTTATTGCCATAAGGAGATCTTCATCTCCTTCACCTCCCTGACTGAACTGCATGTAAACCTGGGTGAGCACAGTGACAACAGGCCTGCTCACCCTTTTCTTTCTTAAAATCACATGTTCCCTTTGGGTCTGGAACAGAAGCAATTCCAATACAAAAGACAGGCAGAGCAATGCTTTGAATAGTAATCCTTCGCATAGAGGTTTTCTTTTTTCTTTAATTGGGTCATATTTGGGCTGAAAACTTGGCATGATCCCATACTGAGATTTCATTGGTAACAATGAAAGAGACTGGAGTGCAGTGAAGAAAGGGGAAAAATCAGTTCTTTAGGCACAAACCTAGGGGACTGTTTTCCTGGTACTTCCAAGCAAGAAACCAAGTGCCCTCTGTCCTTCCTGGCAATTTGACAGCAAGCATGAACCCAGACTCTAGAGCAGCACAAACACTGAATGCAGTCAGGGTTTTAAGGGCAGTTTGATTCCCCTCCACACCAAAGCAGCATTTCTTTCATTTTTTTAAGTATTGTAAAATTGGTTGGCAATAATTTGCTCCTGCGCAGACAATCTATATCCAAATTTTGGCCTCACTGGAAATGGTTGTGATCCATGCTCTTACAGAGAAAAGAAAAAAGAAAGAAAACACAGACCACCCACACAAACTCCAGCTCTTTTAATGGAGAAGTTGACAGAGTCCTTAACCAGCCTTTCTCCATGGCCATCCCATAATTGCAGGCTGAGAGGGAGAGTTGTGTTTCATGTGATTAGAGAGTGTATGTGCTTCTGTCCATTTCGAACAAAGAGGAGGAAGCATTTTCAAGAACTGGATGCCAAACATCATTCACCAAGGAATTCTATTCAATTACTGCAAAATAATCTCTAAGATGGTCATTTCATCATTAAAATGTTCTTGTTCAGGGATGATTTTGAGAGGTGGCACTTTGGAAATTACGTGGTTGGTTTAACATCATCTTCTAAAAACACAATACTCACCACTACGCCTCACACCATGTTCCATTCATCAACTCAAGCACTCACTTTTTTCCTTGCCCAGACACTGATGAGGACACACCATATGAATTTTCAGCAGCTCCTTTCCCTCTTACATGAGGTAAATCCCACAACTAAGGAGTGAGGGGCAAAATGAAGCAAAATGCCCTGGGGAGGTGGGAAGAGAGGGTAGTGTCAGCAAAACTACTCAGTGGCAGCAGACTTTCAAAAGGTACTGAAGTTAGGGGTGAGTTCTCTTCGCTGAAAGCCATGTCTCTGTCACTTGACATTAGTGGTACATTCAATAAATCCAAAAAGCTGTGAGAAACTGGAGGAAGCAACTTCCCTCATGCACTCAACAGCTCAGTGCATCTGAACCATCTGTCCAGTAAAATTTCCTGACCACTGCTGACCCTTTCAAGGATTGTGTCTTCATTGATCCCACATGTTAGCATCCCCTCAAATGCTCCATCACCCCGTCTTGAAAATGCACCTGGGATCTCACCCCCCAGCTATCTTTGTGTCACTACCTTTGCCTCTGCCCTCTGCAGAGCGTGTCTTTATTTGCGGGCCCCAACTGAGTTAAGATTCCCATTGACAATGCTTCTTTTGAGAGGAGAGCTTGGGATTTCAGGATGCTATGAAACCAATCAGAGAAGCCTTTAGAAAATGAGCCTGGGGTGTGTGAAGGGGAATCAAGTAGAGGGATAGTATATGAGGTACTTTTCTATAGCAATGATAAAATACCATGACAAAAGTAAGTTATAAAAGAAAGTTTTCTTGACTTATGGTTCCAGAGGGTTAGTGTCCCTAAGGGCAGAGCGGAGACATGGTGGCAGGAGCAAGAAGCTGAAGGTTCACATCTTAAATGGCCCGAAGCAGAGAAAGCAAAGGAGAAAGAGCTCAGTACTTTTAAGTTTCAAAACCTGTCTCCCATGACACACTTCCTCCACCAAGGCCACACCTCTAAGCAGAGAAATTAGATTAGCAGCACCATAGATGTCCCAGACAGATTAGGAGAAAAAGGGTTTATTTGGCTTACAATTCCAGGTTAAAGTCCAACATTATGAGGAAGTCAAAGCAGAAACTGGAGGCAGGTAGTCACATGACATCCAAATGTAGAGGAAAATACATGAATGCCTAGATGTTCACTTGCTTGCTTGCTCTGCTCAGCACCAGGTTTCTATTATTATACTATTCAGGACCTACAGCACAGGGAATGATGCCACCATCGGTGGACTGGGCCTTCCCACATCAATCAATCAATTAATCAATCAATCAATCAATCAATCAATTAAGACAGTCCTCCACAGATATACCCACAGGTCAACCCAATACAAACAATTCCTCAACTGGGAAGAAACTCTTCTTTCACTGGGCTGCCCAGTGAAAATTCTGGGTGATTAGAGCAGTCCACAAATTGAGGACTCTCAGTTCTGCCTACAAATGAGGACTGGGTTTCAGGTGGGTCTCACAAATAAGGGACCCAGCAGCTCATGTCTCTATGTGCTCATTGTCAGGGATTAACAGGCAAAACAGTAATCTTAGGCAAGTTTAATCTTAAGTACAAACTATACATTCTAAACTCCAATGTTACCAAAAAGAACTGATATTTTTACCTGTACTTTATTCTTCAGTCTACTTCTCCATTGATTCCAAACTCAGTGGGAACTTAGGGAATGAGAGCAATCACAAATCCAAACCCCCAACAATTAAGGCATTGTGTGAAGAGCCAGGCAAACTAACCAGAGCTGGGGTGTGAAAGCAGCACAGGGGGACCTGATGTTCACATGCCACAAGGACAGGGACAGGCTCTGCGCTCTCATAGCCACCCCACCTTTGACCACTGAGAGACAGTTCAGCTTTTGTGGCTGTGAATAATGGCTGCTTTTTTTTTTTTAACCTGGCTGTTCATGAAGCTCAGGCTTATGTTGGAAAAAACAAACAAACAAACAAACAAAACCCACCAGCTTTGGCAGAAACACACTGCATGGGTCTAAGAAAGAGGCCTAGGTGACTCTGGCTTCTACCAACATTTCATCACCAAGGAAAAGCTATACTTACAAAGGGGTTAATCATATTGCAGGGCTGAGAGGCTATGCTATGAGATAGGTGACATGTCCAATAACATTTTACTTCCCTTTATCAGTAGAAATAAATATTGCAATTTCATTTCTTCACTTTTCATTTGTTGTTGTCATAACTTTTCATTTTGTCTGCTATTATTATATATTGATCAAATGAACCATTTAAGTCTATTGAAATGCAGCCAGGGGAGAAACGAACAGATATTACCTAGCTATTGATAGTGAACATATGAAGTGGCCCTTTTTTTTCATCAACTCTGGATGCAATGGCAGGCCAGAACATTGCATCCTTGCCTTGGGAAGAGGCTGGGAAGATGTGTACCATTGTGTGATAATATGAATAGAACAGCGTCCTTTCCCCATGTCCATCTTCTGATTCATAATACCATATCACATGGTATTATGATATGTCTCCTTTATGGCTGTTTATTAATCCCATGTCATGGACAAGACATCGAGAAATAAAACTGCAGAAGTAACTTCCATAAAAACAGAATGAAACCAGGATGTGGAAGCAAGATTCAGAACAATCCAATCTGAATGAAGCTTTGGACATAGATTATTTTGTTAAGTATCTTATGGGAGAATGAGGTAGTAGAAGGACCCAGAGGAGACAGAAGCCCCACCAGGAGACCAACAAAACAAAAAATCTGGGTCCATGGGTCCTGCAGAGACCCAACCAAGGACCATGCAAGGAGAGGACCTAGACCCCTTGTTCAGATGTAGCCCATAGGCAGCTCAGTCTCCATGTGGGTTCCCTAGTAAAGAGAGCAGGAACTCTCTAACATGGTCTCTGTTGCCCACACTTTTATCACTTCCCCTGGCAATGCAGCCTTGCCAGGACACAGAGGAAGAGGATCCAGGCAGTCCTGATAAGACTTGATAAGCTAAGGTCAGGTGGTAGGGGAGGAGGTATCCTCCTTCCAGTAGACTAGGGAAAGGGAATAGGGGGGAACAGGGATGGAGGGTGGGACCTGGAGCAGATGAGGAAGGGGGCTACAATTGGGATAGAACGTGAATAAATTTTAAAAAAGAAAATTTAATTTTTTTAAAAGATTAAGAAAAAAGAAACATTTTTTTTTGATCTGTTACTCCCCTTATGGAGCTCCTGTCCTCTCCAGGTCTTACTATCTCCCACTTCTTTCATAAGATTCTCTGCACTCTGCCCACATTTTGGCTATGAGTCTCAGCATCTACCTCCATATCCTGCAAGGTAGAGCCTTTCAGAGGCCCTCTGTGGTAGGCCACAGAGGAAGACAATGTAGCCAGTACTGATGAGACCTGATAGGCTAAGGTCAGATGGAAGGGGAAGAGGACTTCCCTTATCAGTGGACTGGAGGAGGAACATGGGTAGGAAAGAAGAAGGGAGGGTGGGTTTGGGAAGGGAGGAGGGAGGGAGCTACAGAGGGCATATAAAGTGAATAAACTATAATTAATAAAAATAATTAAAAAAAGAAATTTGAGTAACTACACATGTGAGAAGTAGCCTTAAATATATGGTAGACTTTTAAGACCATGTGGTAAATGCATAGACAGACAAAGCTGGTTAGCAGAAAAGAGAAAAAAGCAAATGTCTCAAGAAGCTCTGAGGTAAGCATGCAATCTAAAAGGCTTATTTTTCTCAGGCTTTATTGTATATCTCTCTTTTTCTTTTTAATCCATGTACTCCAAGCACTACATACTTTTGGAACACAGTAAGCACTCAATAAACATTCTCACCACAAATAAATGATAAATATTTGAGTCAATGACTATGTAAGGCTGCATTGATAATACCACAATATACACAAGTATTGGAACATTGCATCATGCTTTGTAAATATGTACAATTTGTACTTATCAATAATAAAATGGGTAATACTTGACTTTGATTTCTTTCACTTCCAGGGTTGATTGATCTTAGTATCATCAGCATTTCAATCTGTTTCCCATGAGCCCTGAATTGTTTCAAAAGTCTTCCAGTTCACAAGGATGGGTAATTCAGCAGTTATGCTCTAGTACTGAAGACCTGAAACATTCATGGAGAGGTACTGTTCTTAAATTTACACTGAAATCCTGACAAAGCTCGTTTTTATATCAGCAAAGGAATCAACAGTGGCAGCAGCAGATTAGATGAACTGGTAAATAAAAGTAAAGGCCAAACAGAAAGTAAAAGGCAAAGTTTTCCTCCTTCCATGTTCTTTTGTCTTGACTTCTATCAAAAGGTGCCGCATACATTTAGGGTCAGTCTGTCCACACCAGTAAAGGAAGTCAAGACAATCTCCCACAGACAAGCCCACAGGCTGCAAGCCAATCCAATATTGACAATCTTTTACTAAGACTCTTCTCAGTCAATTTTATGTTGTGTCAAGTTGACAGTTACAAATAGACATCATATCTCTTGATCAAGACTTCAAGTTAAATTTTGAAGAAGAGTGAATATCTCCTCCTCTACATAAGATGCTGAAGACATCTTTAAGTACTTCCACCAATTAAGGTTGTCTTCTGGTATCCATGTATTGTGCACACAGATATACATGTACTCACACACATATGTACCTGCACACACCTAAAAACACACATACACAAGGCTGGCCCAAGTCAACATTAAGGTGTGTGGGTCTGTTCCTACCAGAGTTCCTCCTCATGCTCCCACACCTGGCTCAGAAAGTACTCTCAGTCTACGTGAGGAGAAGGGTTGCAAGGCACACTGTCTCTTTGAAAGAAAGAAAGGAGCTGGTCCCACATGGTGCCCAGGAAAGCATAGAAAATTAAAATCACATTCTTCAAGGAAGTGAGAAAAGCTCAGTGGGCAAAGGATAGCAAGAATTTATAGTCACCCAGGCCCTAAACATGAATCTTCTGAGCAGTGAGCAGAAGGTGCCTCCTATCAGTCATATGGGGCTCCAGATCTGTGCAGAGGGCATCTCGCTTGCACCAAATGCTAAATGAAGCAATTAAAGATAAAGAGGACACTTTAATTGCCAGGCCTGGCCAGCTCCAAAGGGACTCAAGTTTCAAGTAAACGTGAATGCTTAATTATGCTTAAGGGGAGAGTCACCTGGCATCATAGGCTGATTATAGAGAAGCCCAGGATGAAATAAAGGATGCCAATAAATAAATAAATAAAACAAAGGAGGAAGAAATGCCACATGCCAGAGCTTATGACAGCAGCAAAATTGAGCATAGACACATCTGCCAGACAGAGGAGACTGGGCAAATTGGTCCATACATACCTTAAGATTTTTTTTTCTTTCCTCTAATGCAGATATATTTTTCCTATTTAAAATTCAAAAGGCAGGTGACTTTTTTCCTTTATATTTCTGAAGGTAAGATTTCCACTTGTTTCCGTTGTCCTTGCCCAAGGACAGACACCACATCAGTGCTGCAGCCAGCCTGGCCCTATGGGAGCTTCCACATAGGATTTAACAGAGGCAATGCAGAAGGAACTCAGAGAAACAAGTGGTGTTATGGGTGCCATGAATCATTTTTCATTCTTTAGAAATTTTCCCTCATAATGATCACCAAAATTATAGTTTACACAGAATTAAAATGTTGTCTCTATGCTTTCTTCCTTTCTGATCTTATTATAATATAAATTGGAATCTCACACCTGTGAGATGTGTGTCTAGGGAACCTCACAGTTTCAGACTGTGGCTGTGTAAAATCTTCCACACCCACAAGGAGATCTGTTTCCAAGAGCATACAGAGAGTAGGTCGGGCTTCTCTTGGCCAAAGTATTTGCTAGCATTCACTACTCTGAAACTTTGAATTCAGATAAGCTAGTGGTTAGCTCCAAAACTGAAACCAGGATGTAAATATAGGGACTTCTATCCCCAGTACTCATTCCCCCTCCCACATCCCCCGCTTCCACCTCCACAAATACCTTTACATAACAATGTTAGGGTTTTGCCTAATTTTTAAAAAATCTGTGCATGGTCAAAGTAATCCTAAATGGATTGTCTTATCATTATTATATTCCACTTTTGTTCCACATTGAGATTGGTATATAAAGGCTACTATTAGCTCTACCCTAGAAGTGTTTAGAAATATGGAAAATCTATCAATGTACTGATATTCATATCTCTTAATTCATGGGGCCAAATAAAATTACTAGAGGCTACTGATCACTATTTGAGAAAATGTCTTACAGGTGGATCTCATGGAGGCATTTTCTCTTTGATGACCCTAACTCTTGTCACATTGACACAAAATGATTCAGTAAACCCAACCATAAAATTATTTTTGTTTCAACCTCATAACTGTAATTTTGCTACTGTTATGAGTTAAAATATCTGTGTTTTCTGATGGTCTTAGGTGACTTCTGTGAAAAAGTCATTGGATCCCCAAAGGGATCACAACCCACAGGTTGAGAACCTCTGCTCTAAAGGCCTATGTCTATGCCTATGAATGGGCAAGTAGGGGTACAAGGCTCCAACTTCTTCATGCCCAATGCATCCCTAGCTCTCACAGTGATGGGAGCTAAGCTGTCCTCACACAAAGCTCCCTTCTTTGCCTTCCACATACTTTTTGTCAGCAGATTAATCCATAAACACAGTCCAACCACAGGTCATAAGACATCTATAAGGGCATTGCTTTGATCTTGACCTATGTGGAAACCAAGGCAGAAAGTCACTGGGAAAGGGGCTTCGAGGATCACTCCATTCTTTCTGATATCACTTCTACACGAGAAAAATAAATGTTCTCGTTCCTTTCTCCCTCAATCAAACCTAACTGTGACCACATCAGTAAAAATATTTGTTTAGGGAGAAAAGGAGAGATAGCTCCAATGTATGGTGTTGCCTTCCCTTCTAGTGGCCCTGAGAGGAACAGCATCAGCCTATGTGTGCCTGCAGACTCCCCTTTGCAGTGCATGCCATTTACCAACACCTGCCTTCAGGGGCAGTTGAGCAAGGGGCTGTAAAGAGGGGAAAATGGCACAAACTTCCAAACACACACAGTGGTTTTCCTCTTTTCTTTACCTTTTCAGTTAAAAGCCCAGAATGTAAAAATGCAAGCCTCATTTAATCAGAGGGTAATGCTTTCCATTTCAAAGCTCTTTTAATCTGAGGACACACTCCACAAACATCTCTTCTCCAGGCATTCCCCTCTCCCATCCCATTAATAATACACTAATGCTGACTTAAACAGAATGAACTGGAGGGAATTGGAGTGGCACTTGCAAATTCTCTCATTTGTCCTCACAGGTCTGAATTCTAAGCTACCACTGCAGCTGCTGTGATCCACAAAGTTCTCTTTTACAGATGCATACCACCGTTCTTTTGATAAAGCATAATATACTGTACAAAGCATTAGCAACCAAGCCCCACCTCCTCATGCCCCCATTACAAAAGGTTTAGGGAAAGACACACAGCCAACAGATGTTTATGCTGGGAGCTGAGAAGCCTGGGTTCACCTCCACTCTTCCCTCATTAGAACATTTGAATTCTGTTCTTGAGGAAGTCCCAAGAATAGTCCCTTGGGGTTAAAAGGTGAGTGAAACACCCTCCCTCATGTACTCCAGGCTCAAAGCAGCTACCTATCATCTATGTCCTTGAGTAAGGTTTTCGAGCAGTGTGGGTCTTGTATCTCTTTTTTAAGAAGAGAAATAATAGCTAGCTTCTCACTCTCCCTTGCAGACTGAGAAGGTAGTAAACCTGAGCATTTAAGCGTTTCTTCACAGATCATTAACTATGATGGGGAATGGAGGGTCATACAAGAAATGGAATTTTTGAGCTAGAAGGAACTAAAGAAATCAACCGTTCTAACCTTTTCATATAAGAAGAGAGCCATAGAACAAAAATGTTAGGAGCTTCTGTCAAAAATACATCAGGACTGAAAACAAACATCTTTGAAAAACTGTAGTCAGTAGATTAGGCAGACCCATTTATGCCAGCGCTGAGGAGGCGATGCTCAGGGACAGCAGCAAAGAAGCCTGGGTTCTCATCTGGTCCATCAGGGAACAGCTTCTCTTGCCCCCCACTTGTGTCAGTTACCTCTAAAATGAGAATTATAGATGACAAAACAGCACGGCAGTAGGCACTGTGGTTTGGAGTTCTGCTAATATGGGTTTGAGTCTTCTGCCACATTTTTACTGTGTGATATGAAAGAGGTTGCCTGGGAATGACTCTGAGTCTCAGTTTTCACTTCTGTGAATTGGGAAAAGTCTACTCTAACAAGGCCGTTAGAATTAAATATAACAAAGTACAAGAAGAACTCTGAATACTCATACATTTAATAAATGTTAATTCCTCCCTTTCTGGATAGCCTTCCAGCATTAAAATTCTATGACTGTGAAATGTCTCCTTAAAATCAGGTCTTACAGAGTGGATTGACTTTATGGTCTTTATCCCCTACAGGAGACAGAGGAGCCAGACACTTCTACTAGAAGATGGAAGGCAGATCTGGGAATGTGACAGCTCACTCAAGGTCACAGCAGGTTATCACATTAAACAAGTATCTGCTTCTGGCCTGGAGACAATGCTGAATGCAGCCATCTGTGAGGTAGAGAGAGAAGGGCCCCTTGCTTCCTACCAGCCACTCAGCACTAATGCAAGTGGTTTAAAAAGAACAGTAAAAAAGACAGGGAGAACTTGGATTTCAGAGTAATAACATTACCATAGGTACCTCCCTTCATCTCAACAACACCAAAAAATTGTAAGACTCCTCATATTTTAGGTGATAAAATGGAGGAACAGAAAAATAGAGATCTGTTCAATTTCCCATGGGGGAGGGCGACAGGGCCAGAGTCCCTTATCTTGCATATTGCAACACAGAGTCCTTACTTGGGTACAAACATGCAGGTGAATCCTGGCCATCAGCAGAAATAACTGCACCATTAAACAGGGCCCAAGACCCATGCAAAGTACTCTCCTTTCTACTTCACAATCCTATTTATGATCTTTCATGTAAAGGCCAAAACAGTATTTCCCAGCCTGAAGACTATTTATGTTTTCCTGTTATACAATTCCCCAAAGCCAAACAGGAAGGCCAGGAGCTTCTGGGGACAACCTTCCCCATCTCTGGCTGTCCCTCAGCAAACAGGCTTGAGATTTAACAGGTTTCAAAGAGTCCCAGGACTTGGGAACATGTGGCATGCTTTAAGGCAAAAGCCCGCAGCTGGTAATAAATGAAAAAGAGACTTTTCAAATGGAATGAATGTAAATGAGAAAAGAAGCCCCTGGTAAGGGAAGTTATTCTAGCAAGTGGCTATATAAATGTCTTTATATTGTTATTTCCAATATTAGTTTGTTGTTCCTCCATGAAAGCTGATTTATTTGAAATGTTATTACTAGAAACACCCTAATCTTTTGGTAATAATTCATATGCTGGAAGATTACAGTTTTGGAAGGAAGCCCAGTGCTGTCTGGAATCCTATTTATGGATTAAAGGATTTGAACAGTATTGCAAGCAAGATCTCTAAAGAGTAGGATAATGTAAACCTGGTTCCGTATAAAATGCTTTACCCTAGCTGTAGTAACCCCATTAGAATCAGATTGTTGGAGGACACTGGGTGTGAGAACTCTTGCTACACTAAACCAGGATATCACTGTCCCAGAAGAACATGGATTTTCCAGCCCAATTGTCCTTTGCTTTGGCAAGTTATGCTCAGCAATATAGTCCCCTTTCTCCAGTATATGCCAACCTCACATGACAGGTGTCAGGTCTTTGTATCCAGGTGAGGAAACCATTATCTGTCACAGGGATCCATTAACAAAGCCAATGTAGCTCATCCACAGAGCTCAAGTGATCGACATGCCCATGTGCTTTGTGTCAGTGGAAGCCTGCAGGTCAGTGTTGACCCATCCCCTACCAAAAGTGCCTTTGCATGTGTAGTCCAAGCTTTGAAACTATGAGAAGCAAAAACAGACATGTCCAAGCAG
Organism: Pachyuromys duprasi; assembly: GCA_028658305.1. NCBI lineage: Eukaryota > Metazoa > Chordata > Mammalia > Rodentia > Muridae > Pachyuromys > Pachyuromys duprasi. The sequence goes on along the minus strand of CM053759.1, from coordinate 639,785 downwards.
GATGGGGTACTGTTGAGCACCATAAGGGCAAAGCACCAAAAAAGACCAAGAGCCCTGGCACACCTTCCTATTTATCTCCAGAGAACCTAGTGCTCTGATGTACAGTGCAAAGGCCCCTAAGCTACACTCAGGATCAATGACTCCACTTGCTATTGGCTGTGCTGTAGGCTAGTCATATGACTTCATTAAACCAAGATTTGCATCTATAAAGATGAGGTAGAAAGTCTGTTGTTAAGAATTGATGCAGCCAGTCCTGATGAGACCTGATAAGCTAGGGTCAGATAATAGGGAAGGAGGACTTCACCTTTCAGTGGACTGGGGGAGGGGAATAGGAGGAGAAGAGGGAGGGTGGGACTGGCAGGAGATGAGGGAGGTGGGAGGGGGCTATAGCAGGGATACAAAGTGAATAAATTGTAAAAAATAATATTTTTTAAAAGATAAGGAAGGAAACAAGTAAATGAATATGAGGGAAGTAAAAGAATGCATATGTGTGAAAACATCAAGGTAAAACACATTATTTTGTTTGCTAAACTAAATAGTAAAAATTAATAAAAAATAGAATATCCATGAATAAATTAAGAAATGTTTAGAAAAAAAAAAAAGACTTGAGTTGAGGGTCATTCACAACACATTGGGATTGGTCCAGGGACAGCAGCGCCACCAACTGTCATACTACAGTGAAAAGGTTAGCGCTCTCCAAACCAACTGTTGCACTTCACTTTTCTGTTCAGTCTTACAATATTCCCAACCAAAAGTGTCAATAGCTGCAGCTCCACAGAACAAAGACAGAGTAAGGAAGCAAGGAGGGAAGGGAAAGAAAGATTGGTCAATGTCATGCTTTCCTTCAGCAGAACAACTAGCTATTAACAGAGTCACAACTATATCGTGAACATCATCTGCTACATAAATAATGGGTAATAATTCTAATTATACCACTGCATAAAACTTGACTCAGGAGATCTTTTTCACCTTCAACTTATTTTAGTCACCTCAACCACATCCTAATTTATTTTATGATTTCCAGCCTCTATTCTTGGTTCTTGGTTAGACATAGTACAGTATAGGAAGAGAGATTTCTTCTCATAGTAAGTGTGAACAAAGGAAACACCCCAGGGAAGTTGAGCATACAGGAGGTTATATTTGTGCATGTGTGTGTGTGTGTGTGTGTGTGTGTGTGTGTGCTTGCATGCCCTTATATTGAAGTCTTGTGTTGAAGTCACTAACCAAAAAAAGTACTTATTTTAAAATGCAGATTCTGGAGCCTATTCAAAGGCTATCGAATTAAAATATACCCCAGAAATTTGCACTTCTAATAAACTGCTTAAAGGAGGAGCCTTGTGTACACTGTATTTTGAACAAATCTTTCTGGGTACCTTGGGATACAAGAATCCATGGCCATCAATGTCACCCAACTTCCCACCCAAACATGATGAAAGCAAATATTTGCATTGTGTTTCAGTGTTTACAAAATGCTTCACAAGTGCTATATCCTACTAAAGAGTGTACATACTTACAAAATAAAGTCTTGCCGAAAATTATTTATACTTGTAACAATAGAGAATGCCTTATCCACCCAGCACTGTGGGAACATGCTCCATTTTGCTTCAATAAACTTTTCTAAAAACACTTGGACTTTATGCTTTGAGCATTGACAACAATTAATTATATTTTCTATTTTTAAGTGACTTATACATGACAGTCTTAAGAAATCAAAGATTGCAAAGGAACTTCAATACTAAGTCAGGGGTAAGCTACATGTGCCTATGGGGTGCAGTGGATGAGTCAACATTCTTCTGACATTTTATGACCCCAGCCATGAGGCAATTTTGCCTTCAGTTTGTGGTTTTTATGATTCCTCTTAGAGTTAATTATCAAAGGCAAAACTATCAAAAAAGACCTAACTCACCTTCCTTAACCCTTTCTAATAAACTTCTTCTAAGGTGGGGGAGGTTGAGAGAGCATTGTAATTGCAAACACAATGAGAGGAAGTTAACTCTGAATAGAGGATCTTCAGGGAAACATTTATAAAGTTAAGTGTGAGTTGTGTAGGCTGCTTGTTATTCTTTACTCTCTTCTCATTGTAGCTGTCCTCAAGAAGCTGAGGTGAGTTTTTTTTGAAAACTGGCCAAAGAAGAGATATGGCTGCCTCACTCCGAGCCAGGTTCACTAAGGCAGTCATGACTCAAGATGGGGTCACTTAGATATTTGGTACCAGACTGTGGAAGAAAAACCACAGGGAAACAGGGCCAATCTTTAAGGGAAGATCCGATATCATTGGGTGAATCTGCAAGAATTCTTCCTGTTACAACTTTCAGATAAACAATACAGATTGCTTTAAGAGCCAAGGGAGATGTTTCAGGGATAGTATTCCAGGAAGGAGAAAATGAACTCATCGATCAGCTCACAAAACTGGCAACACATTCCTCACTCTACAACTGTTGCCCCAGTCCTGTGTGCTCCAGAAATCTCCCATTTACCACAGATGTAGCAGGAAGTAGACTCATTGGCATGGTCATAGACCAGATGCTGCTCCCCAGAGAGAGAAGAACTGGAGCTCAAAGACAGAGGAGAAAGTGCACTATGTGATCTGCCTGGGGCATCCACTGTGCAGAATTCGTGTCTCAGCTCTTCCTGTGGTGATGCCACGGGAAAATCAGAAAAGGCTAAGGGTGAGCCTTCCTTCTCATACAGTAAGTGGTCATGCCCTTCACTCTGTAACCAAATTCACAGAGCTATTACCACTTGAGCTTGGTGAGTCATGCCTTGTATTTTCTAGAAACTACCTTTCTCTTTGGCCAGGCAAGCTAGCCCAATCTTGACTACCTACAGAGCTAAAAGCCTGAAGAACAGAACCCTGACTGACCCTGGCTATCAAGTACAGTAAGCCCTAGCCTCATGACCTTGTCTATTCCTTAGAACTTGGGAAAAAAGACTTCATACATTTTACACACATATATGTACATTTATAGTAACATTAAATATTATATATCTGAATAACAAATATACTTGTCTATTAAATTTGTGATTAGATGATCAGTGTTAGTTAAGTCAGTGAGATAATAGTAATAACAGTTGCCGCAAAAGGCATCTTGCTAAATACAGTGAAGTACTATATGTAACAGCAAGAAAAAATTCTCTGAAATTAGAAGTGAGGGAAAAATAAATAAATAGGAGGCAGAGAAGGGAAAGAGGAGGAGAAGAAGGAAGAGGAAGAAAGTAGAAGGAAGGTAATGGCAATAAAAATAAAATTAATGAAAGAAAGGAGAAGAAGGGAAAATCCTTTCAGCATATTTATTTATCCAGTATTTGATAAGCATCTACTCTACTGGTTAAGTACCAAAGTTAAAAAAAATCACTGTTATGATTGCTGTCTTGCTTAAAGCCTATAGGCAAATAAGAAATCAAACCGAACTATAAGCACGTGGAAATTCTGCTACCCTGGAAGCTAACGTATATACTCAGAACAAGAACTTAGCTATAATGTGCTCCATGGAAGTCATCATATGTGTGTCAAGGTAAAGAAATTCTCCCAGATGAACCCCAAAGGATACACAGAAGTTAGCCAAGTAGGAAGAGTTTATTTTAGATAGGATTACAGGAAGAAGGAGACTATGTGAAAGTCTGGGGAAGGACTTGGGCTTCTTCAGGGAGAGACAAAATGGGAGGATGAGAAATGGTATGAATTTCAACTAAGAAACTAAAATGTCAGATTTTCACTTGAAAACACTGCTGTGCCTAAATGATAGAGGTCAGAGTAAGAATGTAAGACTGGAAGCTGTGGTGTGGGCAGAAATGCAGGAAAAAATGTATTGAAAGCATGCCCTGACTATGGGAGATAAGAGAGAGACCAGTATCAATAACACTATCTCTAGTTTATTACTTCAGAAAATCAAGTAGTTGAAGAAAGAGAACATGGCCTGAGTTCCTTGGACCAGAATGAAGAGAAGCTATCACATCTACTTAAGCTCTTAAGCTTTTCTACTGAAACAGATTTTCTGAGACCCAGGGGTTTACACTGTTAGTTGATTGGTGATCATACCCTGTTAACATCATTTCCCAGAAGTCCAAGGGAATGGTTTAGGGGAGGTGAAGATAGCCCTTCAAATTCAACTTCAAGTTGGATCGCAAATGAAGAACTGTGAATATTCTTTTAGGATAATTCTAACATAATCTACTTGAATACAGCCTTAGAGCCATAGCACACTTGGTGGTAAAACAAAAGGCATGGAGAGAGACTGTTTGCTCTATCTTGAAGAGCTCACTAATACTTCAGACTTAGGTTATGGGCCAATACAAAACAATGTGTAAATTTTTCCAAACCACGGCCTATAAATAGTGATGTTTTTATTTTTTTCAACAGTAAATTAGAATGATGGGCAGTACTCAGTATGGCAGTCTTTCCAAGACATTTTGAAATCGTGGCAAGAAAATAGCACCATCAAACAGCAGGCTGGGGACCGCTGTCCCTGCAGGAGATGACCAGGACCAGCCAAGAAGAAGATGGTCTGGCCTTTTCTCTCTCCAAAATCACTATAAGGGGCAGGAAGGGAAAGAACAGAAATTGGATTATTAGAAAATGGGGAGAAAATTGAAGGACATCTGGTCATGGCACTCCTGTGCTCAATTTATATGCCCTATTTTATTAATCTGGAGGGGAAAAAAGACATTAATGAATTAGATATAAGATAGCCAGTTGGGTCTAACAAATATATAGTTTCAACATTCTTTTTTCCAACTTCCCCAATCTTAAACTTTGTATTTCAGAAGCAGGTCTACACTGATTTGGATAAGGACCTGTGCCTTGTGAATAATTCACTGAGCCAGCTAATATCCCTTCACCAGGCTGCTAGCTCATGGACTCAGTGGACAGTACATATTCAGGCACAAAGTTCTAAGAATATCTGAAGAACTGCAATCAACCAGCTTCCCATGACCTCTCTGCTTTAACCCTGTCTGTGGGTTATTACTTTGAAATCTAGATCAGCAGACATGTAGGTAAGAACAGCAGCTGTAAGATTTCCAAGTCCATCTCACACTCAGAGCCAAGACTTTCATTGCAGGATCACACATCCTGCTGAAAGTACATGAAGTCATTTTGTGTAGGCATCACACATCCAACTCTGCATGACCAAGTTTTCATATTTTGCCTTTGTCTTGTGCTTAACATGTTGCCAAAGCATAAAAGCCCTTGGGATGCAGAGCAGAAGAAGGGATAGTTCAGCTGGACATGCTGCTCTGGGCTCATGGCATAAAGATCCAAGCCCCTTTGCTTCCCATCAGGCTCTCTAACATGACTTCTACATTCCCACCTGAGGTTGTAACCACAGTAACGACAAGGCTGCATTTCAACATGTTGCTATGAAGACAGAAAAAGAAGTCATTCTTGGTGTCCAGGTGATAACTGTTGGAATGAGATGGAACATTGTAAAAACAAACAAACAAACAAACAAAACCAAACATCATCTGGAGAAACAAAAAACTCTGCCTTCTTCCATTAACATTTGCTCATGGCTGACAATAACCCAGGATTCTGGGTTCTGTGCTGGGGTTAAAAGACTAGAGAAATTTAGAACCAGGCTCACTCTCAAATCCAATGGAACCCTATCTCCTTCTAACAAATGGAGTGTGAGTTGTTGCTTTTATGCCAATCTGTCAGTGTAAAGACATCTTTATTTCTTCATAAGGACTGTACGTGGATTCTGTTAGGCTTGCACTGAGCATAAGTTTACTGCTTGACACTTTAATTTTTATTTTCTTTGCACCACATCTACCAAACTCCAACCAGTAAAAAGGAAAATGCTTTCTGTCTAGTCATTAATGATGTATACACAGTTACTTAAGATGAGAGGGTTCATTTTTCAGGGAAGCATCAGTTCAAAGAATCATTCTTTCTTTTTCTTTTTCTTCTTCTTTTAATCATTTTTTTCTTTTAACAAATACTTGTCTCTAAGAGTGTAGACTATTTAAAATTTTTCTTCTATAGGGCTTCCCAGTGCTCTTCACAAAGATCTAAGATCTCAGTAGAATATCACATTTTTGGGTGAACTAGAAGCTGATCTAACTCATAAATAAAGGCATCTCAAAAGGGAAACTTGCTACATTTTTAACAGTTACCAGAAACAATTATGCACAAGAGGATTCTGCAAGGTTTCTGCTGGAACAGAGTAGTCAAAGCAAATGTCCTGCTTGAAGAGAGGGCACTGAGCAGACGAACCTGGGTGCCTTCCATCTGGGCTCACACCACAGAATCCCACAGCCTGGTTCTTTCCTTTCGGCATCTGACAATGTAAGAAAGCAGAACGTCTCCTTCATCCTGTCTTCATTCCGTGCTGAAAATCTAATGAGATAAAAGCCCAGGTCTGCATAGGAAGTAAATCAGGAATGTCTGTCTCCACAAATTCTGAGCAAAGCCCATCATGCTAAATAAAATGTGACATTCATAACAAACAAACCAAAAGCAGATAAAGGAAAGAGCCCTCAGATTTAATGCTGGAAAACCTTTGGTGATAAATAAGTAATATTATAATAAAAGATATTATAATGCATTGCCATTGTAGAGAGAAATGTAATATAGCCTGAGGAAGAAGATAGATGGCTCAAGTTGTTTCTCTGACAGTGGAAGTAATACCTATTGAATGTTATGTTTAGCATATCATAAAATCAGTGTTAGCAGGCTAGACAGCTCTCCAGCTGTCCTGAAGTCCACAGTCAGCCTTCTGAGGTCAGCAAGCAAAATGCCTGGAATGCGGCTCTCGTGTGTGGATGGTCTCTGTGCACATAAATTGGAAGGGACAGTGCTTCCTTTCAGCCCTCAGTCTGCAATGCAGATAAACTTGAGGGCGACTGGACTATGTCTTTCTTCAGCTCCCTCTGTTCTTCCCAATCCTAAGTGGCTCCTGCCCATTGTAGAACCTCAGCTGGAAAGCTTAAATTTGAGAAGTATTATAAAATTCTGAGGGCATAGGGACTGGATCTCACCAGATATTGGGTAGTCATAGACAAATTTGGGTTTCCTTCAAAAGCACTGGAAAGCTTCCTTCTGTAAGTGGCTCTGTCCCAAGGCCAGGAATTTATCTGCTGAGGAAGAGGAAGGAGGAACAGCACCAATGCCATGAAACTCAGACTTCTGCATTTACTAACTTCAACTGAGCAATAGTAGGCACAAAAAAGCCAGGAGGCAGAGATACTTCAGCCAAGCACACACACAGAAGGGGGTCTTCACTTGTGCCAAATGCATGCAAAAAGAACACTGTTTGTTTTATTTTCAGGTTATTATTTGCCAGGAAAGCCCACTAATAAAGTATCCTGGGCAAAGTGTCATTTTTAGAACTAAAAAGAAAAAAAATCAAATGAGTAACTAAAGGAAGTTCACATGCATCTAAATAGATTTCTTCAATCCAAGCAGCCTTTGTGGTGGATGTGAGAGACTAGGAGGACCTGCCTCAACTGTAGCCTCTCAGAAACTCTAGTAAGACAGTATTCCAAGCACAGTGACTTCTTGGCTTCACAGCAAGATTAGGGTCCTGGGACACTTAGATGAAACTGGCTCAGAATAAAAGAGAGCTAAGAGAGAAGAAATGTGGCTTACTCTCGAGAGGACCTATGCTGGTGAAAATTGTTCTTCATGTCTGTCTTATTTCTAATTTGGAAATTCCACTAGAGACTTTTCTTCTAGCATGTAAATAAGAGGCCTTCATTTGCACAGGACACTGGGACCCATGAAGAAGAGCACTTCATGGAGTGGTTTGACAGAGGATAAGAAATGGGGATTATGCTTGCATTGAACAGTAGAGGAAGGTGAATTGTTCCATCCCTTTCTTTGGATCTAGTTCATTAGTTTGATGAAGAATTAATACATTTACTAAGAATCTTCCATGGAAACTCTGTGATAAGGCTTCTGGGTTCAACATATACAGCCTGTTCCCTTTTGCCAAAGAATTCAAAACAAGAAAGGCCTTGATAGTGAAACCCTGATTACCTGCAAGATTAGTCTACCCAGCTCTGACACCCATGGTCGATGTCCATTTCATCTGAGGAGCACACTCAGGAATGGCATCTTGGAGTTGTATGTTGGAGGATGGCTCTGGGGCTTCTGAAGTCTTTACCTTGAGCCATTGCTTTCACTACTTGCTAGTTCTGCAACTAACAAGTTGTCTCAAGCACTAGGTTTCAGAATGTAAAATGTAAAAAAGGCTATAAATGTTGCTACTTTGTAGGTGATGGTATTTAAAAATGAGGCCCCCACAGATATTATATGAAAGAGTTTATTGGATAAAGATGAAGAGAGAGAGGGAAGGAGAGAGAGGCAGGGAGGAACATGGTTGGAGGAGGGATGCCCCAACAGAGAAAGGGGAGAGAGCAGAGGAGAGCAAAAGCAAGAGAGAGACAGAGAGAGAGGAAGTAGCAAACCAACTGGTTACACCTGAAGTACCTGGCCCAGGTGATGTCATAGGACACAGGTACTGATAGAGACTTGTCAGGACCCTAAAGGCCCCTAAGGGCAGGCCAGTTGAATTACCTGCACAACATAACAATAGGACAATTGAATGGGTTCCTGGATGTGAAGCAGTTAACACTGTCTAGAACTAGAGCTCAGTAGTTTCAGACTGGAAAGAAAATGAATGTTCTAGGCTAGAAGACCCAGATGGTTCATGTGCAAATTTCCAGGAGCATGGAGTTTAGGCCTGAGGAAGGTAGCAAACAAATACCTCAGCTGCCTGTTTGTATTCAGGCACTAGAAATGGAATCACTCCTTGTTTGGGATTGTTTCTTGAAAGATTTTTTGAGATTAGAAGATTGTGTCTTTCAAATATGCACAAATAAAGTAACACCATTTAATGAGAGGCCCCTTGATGGATAAATAGCAACTACAATTTTCAACCATCTTAGCTCTCACTTTAGCTACATGAATAATCTGTATAGATAAGTTCATTGATTGAAATATTTATTAATCATCTACTATGAGTCAGGCATTCAGATTATGACTAGAGATTAGTGATTACATTGTCAACTACTAATGTTTACCAATATGTTTTCTTTGCTTCCTGGTGACACAGTTGGACTACATCTACAATCTTCCCTTGCAGTTAGGTGTGAGCACATGACTTGGTTTATAGCAAGTAAGCAAGAAGGTTAATAAATAACAAAATCTGTTGTCTAATCTGGCTCATAGAGACCTCCCCAAAGTGACCGTTTTCTCTTTACAGATCCACCATATCAAAGAAAGCAGTGAATATGGAAAACATCTCTGTCCAGCATTACAGAACTGGTAGATTGCAATAAGGAGCTATGAAGCCCTGTGATAGTTGCTGGAGCATCAGTTAAACACAAAAGTGGGAGCAGATAGCAGGACAGCCCAGGATGAAGTAAGTGTTGAGGAATTCCTCTTGGCAAAGGTGTGTTTATGGTGAGATCTGAAGGAGGATATACTGTCAGCTTGAACTCTACAAACTGAGTGGCCTAAATAGCATTAATTAATTTTTTTCAGTATTGGAAGCTGAAAATCCAAGATCAAGGCATTGGTAGAGTTGGTTTTTTTCAAGAAGAAAGATCATCTTCTTTCAATACCCTCCTCTATACATGTCTGTCATCCTAAGCTTCTTTGCTTTTAAGGACATCTGCCATCTCATATTATGACCCACCCATGTTACTACTTTATTTGGCACTTCCGTTTTCATAAGCACAAATATAGCCATATTATGGGTTAGTGGTTATTATGACTAACGGAATAGATGGCCAAGAATCAGTTACTTAAAGGATGAAAGTAACCTTGTATGTCCGGCCCAGTGATGGCAGCTGCACAAGGAAGGTACAAAGATGAGAAAGAAACTCGGACTTCCAAGGGTCTCTGTCTAATCCACTTAGGACTCCAATCACAGTCTCACAAGTACTGTTTTGATTTCAGGTTCGAAACTTAGGAATTAGAAAGGAGCTGATAAGGTGGTGGGAGTAGCAGAATGCCATGATTGTCTGGAGATAGAAGGAAATTGACTGCAGCTTTATAGACCTGAAGTCTGCATGGGGCCCACCATGCTTATGAAGAAATCCCAGAGAGGCTTTTAATGTAAAGCTTGGCCTCAGAAAGATCATGAGAATGATAGCTACCTGGCTACATGCACATACAGAAGATCAATAAGTGAAAGATCAATCTGAATAAATGATCTATTAATACAGACAACAGATCCCAACAATTAATCTTCAAGGATCTGACATATGCCATTAACAGTGAGCTGCTGATGGTGACTGACATAATAAGGCCATCGTCAGCTGCCAGATGGCTGAGTTGGTGATTTTTCACATTCATTTTCCTGCTCGGATTGATTGAGCTGGGGAAGCTCTGGAGCTAGGTGCTGAAAACTTATAGCTCAGAAGACCAAGAAAGTCTTTTCTTAAAGCAGGCATCTATGAGCAGACCCAAGACTGATATCTGATCTACTAAAAAGAAAAGGAGTAGCCTCCCCAAGAGACAAATATTTTATAATATGGATGTGGTTGAAGGATTTGGAAAGTCTTGCTCAGAAATCAGGTCCCCCCCCCTGCCCCATTTGAAGTCTGTCATTGTGAATGAAAAGTGCATATTAAGAAGAGACGAGCATGTAATGTATTGCTTTATTGGTACTGACTTTGTTAGTTCTTTCTGAGCACCATGAACCAACCTTTTCCATTTAAAACGTGACTTGGGGCCTCCTACTTTTGGAATTTTGACTATTTATCTAGTGGATTCCTAGTTATCTTCAAGGCTTGTTTCATCATCCCTTTTAAAATATCCCTAGAGTTTTGGTAGAGTTTGGGATAGAGATTGGATTTTTGTTGCTGTTTAAATAAATTCTACTATAAAAATAAACTCTAAATCTTTCCTCTTTTCTTTGTGTTTATCTGCTGTGTTTGTTACATTCATTGACAGCTCTTTTAGGGCCTCCTTTCACACACAGCCTTATCTCTGAAGCCCACAAGACAAATGCTGTTGGCCTACACATAATCAGTACATTCTGCTATAATTATACTGTTTATGCATACTCCACCAAAAAATGACTTCTGCTAACCCACATAACTTCCTTTGTCACAAAAGTCATCTAAGTGCCCATTCCACCAAGAACTCATTCTTATCTACTTGGTAGAGCTTTTCTGTCTCCTTCCTTGTAGCCCTTGTCTCCAAAGCCCCACCAGCCAGGCCTTCTAAGAACCATGTCCTCATTGTGTAGATTTTAGCTCCCAAATGACCAAACATAGCTCCAAGCCACCACCAGCTCAGCCTATCCCCTCACAGTGCAATCACCACCTGAAATTATTCATTTCCAAAATCCCTCACTGTGCTATGGATGTTCTGACATAGCAGGCCAGAGCATGAATTCAAACTCCAGTGTTGCATAAAACAAGGCATAGTGGTACTCGCCTATAGTCCCAGTGCTACAGAAATTCAAAGAAGAGGGAATCACATGTTCAAGAACATCCTGAGTCCAGCCTGGGTTACTTGAAATGCTCTCAAAAACAAGCAAAAAGTTATTCACTGCCTGTATTCAACTCTATGTAGTAGATAGAACATTCCATAAAAACATTTTCCCATACACACAGAGTAAATAAGTAAGTAAGAAATGGAATTTTAAATTGATAAAACTGTTCTTTAGGTTTATTTGTGTCCCACCAGCCTGCAGGAAAGTTCCAGGCATATAGTAAACAATCATGCACTGCTTGATGGAATGGTACAATCTATGGTTGACTGCTCTGACTTTCCATAGTATCCTGCTCCTGCATCTACAAAGACACTCAGCACTTTGTGGATTCGGAGTCAAACTTATTTTCATTCCTGACAATGAGTTCTGGGAGTGAAAGGATGCTTGCCAAAGATGATTGTATATAAAAACACCACCTGTGTGCTTCTCAATTCTTCGTGGAGGAACTCAAATCACCCAGGAGATCTTATTAAGATGCAGTCTTTGATCGGTGGCCTGAAGTGGGACCCAAGACTTAGAATTTCTAACAAGGGTCCTAATAGCGTTAGTGCTGTCAGTCTTTGCCACAGTTTTAATAGAAAGACTGCTCAGGGGGATATTCTACACACTTGTTTTTCATTCCTTCTCTGTTTGCTACAAAACCCTATAAAACTCTTTTTGGTGGGTATGAACTATATATTAAATTAGCATATATTAAACATATGAGAAAGCTGATGAATGAATCCAATACCCCCAGGAAAAGAAACTGAGTCTTAAAGGGTTAGGTAACTTGATCCCCAATTACCCAAGTCTTCTTTAGAATCCTGTGTCTAACCTTCTTGAGTCATGAGTGTTTTCATTTTAGTTGCTGGTTGGGATTAGAGCTTAGATATTCAAAGTGTCAGATGCAAGCTGCTTAGCCAGGAATCCTAGCGTTTGAGAGGCTAAAACAGTAGAATCTCTGCAAGTTCAAGGTCAGCCTGGGCTACATAGTCAGACTCTGTTTCAAAAACAAATGAAGCAAACAAACAAAAAGCTGCTATGTGCAAGGTTGCTCTCAATCCTATTACTAGGGTCAAATAAAGTAAAGAGGTATTCCAGGACCACGGCATCCTTGTGACTCTTGTGCCTTTTCAACTTTGCAGTTGGCCTGGGCCTGCATGCTCTTCTTTACCCTGGAGGACCATGTGTTTCAGAAAGACACTTCTTTTGGCAGAATCAATTGTGTTTACAGGTCATATATGGCAATGGCTGAGAAGCAGACAGAGTCTTACTAACAGCCTGTGGAAGGAAGACATATAGTTTTATGGAGTTGAAGGGAGAAGCCCCCAACAACCTGGGCTCATGAAGTGAAGAGCACAAGACCCATAGAGGGTCTTCCTGTATTCTTCCCAAGGCTTGGAAACCAGGCCTGTACCACAGATCCAGCCTCCGCTAATAAACACAAAATGGCTATGTGTGGCAGATGGCACTCTGCTCTCAGCCATCTGACAGTAAAAGAATGTGCCTGGGATTTTTCATGCAGAAGCACATACCAAGCACTCATGCTTGAGATCGGTCTGTGAATATTCCACTCTGACCAGCAGGCAAGCTCAGGCACCTTAGCACAAAGGATGGCAAGAGGACAGATGCTCACAACTGCTTGTGCTACCAGCCTTAGCGGAGAACATGAAACTCCCAAAGAGGAAGATACACAAAAACCTTGGCTCTACATGAAGACTTGTTCCAGACTCCTTATTTCCATCATTATTTCCACCAGTTCTGGCAGTGGTTGTCACACAGGTCCTTCCAATCCATCATTTAGAGTGGCATAAGTATGGCTTGTGATACAGTTCAGGGATCAGTCCATTCTAGTCTGTCAAGAACTGTGTTGTTCCTGTTGCCAGATAACCTCGTAAGCACCAAGAAAATGTAAGCTAAAGGGTTGCCATGAAGAAAAGGTCTGACAACCACTCCCTCCTTTGCTAAGAGCAGAACAATAAGAGCTAGTTTTCCACAGCACACTTTGGGCAGATGGACAGACTTCCTGACTGTAGTGACTTTAAGACCTTGGAAGGCAGCCTTCTTCCCAGAGATCAGGCTGATTCCTGGTTCCTGACAGTTTGTAAGTAAACCTACAGCCACAGCAGCAAGAGAGGAGATTAAGAAAGAAAATCTCCAAAGCTAGATGGCTCAGATGACAGCTAAACCTGGCCAAACACTAAGAGCTAGAGGTGAGTATTCTAGCTTCCTGAGGTCTAGTCAATGAAATCTTTCCCTCCCTGTGTGGACTATGAGACCATGCTATCTATGATGAACCTGTATTTCCATTCTACCTAAAAATGTAGGAAAAGTTAAATTCTTACTTAACTTTAAATACATAAATAGCACACTTCAAAGGTATTTGTAATCACTGAGAGTTCTGCTGAGTGTTTAAGATCAGAAAGGAGCTCTCCTGTCTTCATTTCTTTGGATGATTTTAGACACTTGTCCCTCCTTCTTGTGTGGTGCTGGAAACCAGTCTTTGGCCCTGGGCTCCACTCATGCTCTGAGCTGTGAGAGAATGTTCTTACTCTCCCTGTGAGCAACTCCTTCCTGCCACTCTGGTGGGCAATAATCCCTCCTTTGTCTGGTTGCATATCACTACTCCTCTTTGAAGCACCATAAATGGCAGATGGAAGCTTAGTGTTCAAGACACTTTCACAGGTGAATGCATAAGTCCCCAGCTGGATGGAGACCTGCTGGCCACTCCCTAATTAACTGAAAACAGATACCCTTCCTAAAAGGCTGTGTGAGGCAGAGAGGGCCCACCACACTACAATCAAATCTCAGCACTGCCTTTAATTTGTGCAACTTAGAGTGAATGTTTGCTGTGAGTTTACTTTGGGTTTTTCAGCTGGGAATTGTGGGTAATAAACCCGCTTTCTGGCATGTCACTTGACACAGATACCAGCAATTCATCCAAGTCCTTTTCCCTCTGCCTATGTGTCAGGAACCAGCCTGGCTATCACTGACTGGGCACAGTCTCCATGTCCTGTCCTTGACTTCTCACATACACCCCAGCCTTTGTTTCATAGACTAGAAGCCAGTATATTCAGGAGCTTATAGAATCTGTCTTTCCTTGTATCAGAACACTTTGGAAATTTTCAGGCTTCAAAGATGAAATTACCCACCATTACCATTGCTGGAAGCTTTGGGCAAGGACATCAGGAGCTGGAGTCATACTTCTCCTTGCCAGATAACTTCCTTAGAGGAATCTATCTTCTATTCAGGTTTTAGTCACTTCAGGATATCCTCATGGTTACAAATAAAATTTGAAAACATTCATTGATGTTTAATTAGTATTCTTCAATTACTGCAAAATATGTTTTTAGAAAATTAAGGATTCATTCTAGAAAAAAAACTTATAAGAATAGTTATGTCATATTTTCTTACCTCAAGGAGAGCCTTGACTTGATGCTCTCTGGAGATGTGAATCCAACATAACGATTTTATTATCTTTTATTAGAGCTTTGATACATGCACTTCAAAGGAGTAACCGTTTGCCTTTTCATTTGAAGTTCAGAAATCTTTTCTGGCATCTAGGCTGTCTGGAAGGGTAGCTGTTTTCTGTAGGTCTTAAAGCTAAGACTCTGAAAGAAACAAGATTCTTCATAAAGCCATTTATTTTCCTTCTTTCCATCTGCTCCTGCAAGGGAATAGGTGGAGAAAGGAATAGTAGCTACTATATCCATTACCATAATAATGGCCAAACCCCACTTAGGCAGAAATGCAGTCTGTGCAGGTCCAGTCTCACTGGATTAGAAGCATATTGTACACAAGCATATTTCTCTGTGTGCCTGTCTGTCCGTCTGCTTGCCTGACTGTTTGCATATCAACATTTACCCATATCTACCACCTATCATTATCTATCTTATATCTTCATTCATTTATTTATCATCTCTCATTGATCCTCAACTATACATCTGTTATATATCCTCTATCTCTCTATCATTCATCTATCATATACCTATCATTTTCTTATTATCAATCCATTTATCCTTTATCAACCATATATCAGCTATCTGCCATCTTTACCTTCATATAACCACCATCTTTCTTCTATATACCATATACCATATATCATCTGTCAATCTATCATCCATCTGTTATCTTTCCTCTATAGTATGTTAATATCTATACCTCCTCTATTATTCATCTATCTATAACCTATATTAGTTTGTAGTAGCCACAAAGATCTTTTGGTCCATTGTCATTTTACACAGAGTCCCCTCAGCAACAGCCCTGTGTATGTACAACCTCTACTTTCAAAACTATCAATGATCAGAGCTGCTCAGTGCAGGAGTTAGTATGTTCATGTCCAGACACATTTAACTGTTTTAAAAATCTTTTTACATGATTCCCCATATATTTCTACCTCGCCATTTATCATCCTACCAGCTCTATGCTGTAGAACAAGAGCCATCTAAGACTTTTAAATATCAGATGCTACTTGTCACTGCCCCAAAACATGCTGTCCTAAATGCACTTTTCCAGCAGCAGTCAGTTGAAGGAATGTCTAGGCACACTTCACAATGGTATCTGTTTTTCTCTTTGTCAGTGTTCCTCCAGAACAGACTATACAGTTCCTCAGAACTGACTATAGCTTATTAAAGACTTCTACCTGGCATATGGAGAGCAATTCACTCTGTAGATATGTTCTGGTAGAATATGGATGATAGATGATAGGTTGATAAAGTAGACAGTTTTTATATATGTATATGATTTATAGATAAAAGTTAGTAATTATTCATTGATTATAGAGATTGATAGTAGGTAAGTAGGTACATTGATAGAGAGTTTATCTATATGTAATTGATAAATGACAACTGATTATATACATAGATGATAGTAATTAGAAAAACAGACAATAGATAAATATAGATAACATACATGGTGATTTGATAAATAAAGATAGATAATAGATGATTGATAGGCAATTGGACTTACATATGATTTATACATTACAGATAAATAATAAATGGCAGATAAATTAAAGCTAGGAAGTAATGTGAAATGCAAAACTGTTTTGTCTATCAGTATCATGGTAGAGTCTAATGGCAGCTAAAATGCAGTCATTTCTTACAAGATTTGTATTCAGATCAGTTCTCTGCCATCCCATATTTGTAAATCAAGCTGTTTTTCAAACCTAAAGCCAAGACTCAACTTTTATCCTTCTCACATTTACCTTGTTAATATCAGTCCATGTTTCTGAATATCAGATCTTTTGAAACATGTTCATAGTGCTTGTCACTTAGTTGATCTCTGTCCTGTGTCATCATATAGCTATTCAGCACATGGCTGATGTTCCATCCAAGCCAATGAGAAACACAAACATGGCATGAAAAGAGCTTTGAAAGTTAGCAGGAGATGTGTCTGTTCCAATAATATCACCTTCAAAACAGACTCCCTGTACAGCATCACCCTAGCGTTTAAACTCACTACATCACTCTGTGTCCATGCTATCCTTACCCATAGTCTGTTAGTCTACAAAGATGCCGAGAAAGAAAATAAGGGTTGGCTTGACCAGTTTCTAGGCACTAATCATCATGTGACCACTATCAGCTTAATAACTTTATTGTGTTCTAAGAATAAGCATGGAGAGCAACATCTAAGGTGTTTTTTTTTCTTTATCATTTTCCATTTTCTCCTTTGTGAAATAAGGACAGCACTTGTAGAT
Organism: Pachyuromys duprasi; assembly: GCA_028658305.1. Lineage (NCBI taxonomy): Eukaryota > Metazoa > Chordata > Mammalia > Rodentia > Muridae > Pachyuromys > Pachyuromys duprasi. The sequence continues at coordinate 622,658 of CM053759.1, read as the reverse complement.
TAGTCTAGCCCATGTAGTCATAGGCTAGTGTCAATCAAGGCTACACAAAGCTGTTTATAATATAGTAACTTGAGACATAAGTAACTGTGACATCTTCATTTATTAAACATATTTACTTTCATCGTGGTGGCACCCACCTACAGTTCCAGTACTCTGGAGGCAGAACGAGGATGGTAACTTTAATATCAGGCTACCTTATCAGAGAGATCTTGTCAAAAGAAAGAAAGAAGGAAAGAAAAAGAAAGAAACGAAGGAAGGAAGGAAGAAGAAAGAAAGTAAAAAGAAAAAAAACCTACAAGCAAACATTCATTGGCCAGAAAGAAAAAGCAGAGCCCTAAGCATAGTATTCTCTGAAATACTCCAAGGATTTATTATCTCAACCTAACTAACCCATAAAAGAACCTATAAACCTGATAGCAGGGAAACTTGGCTCTGACCCCATCTGTTTCCTCATATGTAAAGCAATGGAAGAAAACTGGCTCATTTCTGAGTGGATGGATTTATCCCCATATTTTTTGGATGATTCAAACAACTATGGAGTCTTCATCCCTTGTCTTCAAGATAACAGCCTATGCAGCTCTGCTGTGCATGCACACACACACACACACCTCCATCCATACTAAGGAGCATTTATCTGCTAATTCTGTGAACTTGACTAAAGTCTTACATTACATGTTAGAATGAATGGCTCCAGGAGTAGCTTGTTCCTGTGTCATCTGTCAAGAATGTTTTGGTGATGCTTCTTAAAGCATCCTTTATCATTTACTGCTACAGAACAGCTTCAGGAGGAGGATTGCATTGTTAAATACTAGAAATGTCATAGAACTTCACACACACATCAGGATTGAGGAGTTTGGATGTATCAAGATATGTGTATTTTTATTAACAGAACTACTCTGTGTATTCTGTCAACTCCCACAAGCCTCATTTATACTCCCTGAGTCATTCCATAGTGTGTTTATTCACTTAAACAGAAATGCAATAAGATAAGCACAAGGAAGTCAGAAAGACAACAGAAAGAAGGACAGCAAACCTTCCTTCATTTTCTAATCTAATGAAAGTGAAAACCAATCGAGAGCTCTCAACCTACAGGGTAAGGTCATGCCTGGGCTTTGGAATTTGTCATAGTAGTGTAATCTGTTACCAGCTCACACTTAACTCACCTTTGGCGAATCCATCAAAGTTTATAAGACTGTTTCAGGACCCCTAATCTCTCAGGTGCTGTGAGACTGCTCATGAGGCATGTTTGGCCCCAGCTCTGAACAAGATAGGCATCATACCTTCTGAAGCCCTAATTGAGAGCTGGGCTCTTCTGGAGGGTTCTCTCTCTCTCCATTCATAGTACAGTCCTCTGAGCACACATCTATTTTTCTATCTCACACATGTGCACATACATTCACACATTCAAAAGACTATTGCCAAAGATTCCAAGAGGCTACAAAATAGCAAGAATGCCCACCATTCCCCTAAAAAGAAAATTGGGAATTCTATCCTGCCTTCACTGGCCTATCTCTAAAGCTAGATGAAAACCATGGCTCAGAATCGCCCAAGCAACATGGTCAATCTTTCTATATCCTACCAAACTTTGTATCCAGTTACAGGCAGAGCCTAGTTCCTAGGCACTTGCATCAGAAAGCCTATGGGGAGATGGGCAGAGGATGTGACAGGTTCTATGTCCCTTCATTATAGCTGTACCACTTTTGATAAACTTGCAAGGAATATCTAATATGCAATGCCATTTTGTGAACTGAATGTCAGCATGATGAAACAGCTTATTAGACACATTCCTAAGGTGAATTCTTCAGGTTCATTGCCTTTTACTGCCTTCAAGTACATCTGTCCCTCACTTCTGGCATGATGCAGAGCTTCTTATACCATCCTTATGGAGAACAAACTAATTCATACTCGTATAGGAGATGATTTACAGCGAGTATTCTGGAAATGTGGATTCTTCCATGAGAATTAACTCATCTTTCCTATGATCAAGGTTGGCACACATGTTCGCTGCTACTGTAACAGCCAGCTGGACCATGTTTTCACTGCCTTGTATTTGCTTTTTTTTTCTGCTCATTTCAGCTCCTTTTCAATTTTGGTCTCACTTCACTAGGTGTAAAACGCCCTTTCCAAATGTACAGAAGATGGCATTTGCCATGGTTTTATATCAAAATCTGTTTTCCAGGTAAGTATATAAAGTTATTTGCCAAAGCAGCAACCATATAATATTATAGAGGTTTTATAAATATTTATTATCTTTGTGTGTGTCTTTCTCTGTGTGTATACTTGCACATATGTGTATATGCCCACAGAGGCCAGAAGGTATCAGGTTTCCTAAAGTGGAACTATAGGAGCTTGTGAGCTGCCCTACATGGGTTCTGAGAACTGACCATGCTAGTCATCTACATGGGTGGCAAACAGTCCTAACCTTCTGAGCCATCTCTTCAGCTGTCATGGAGCCTTTAATAGAAGACAAAACTCTCCATATTTAGAATCATGGCAACCATCAAAAAATGGTAATCAAGGTTTTATTTGGACTTTAATATTAGTGACCAGCGGAAAGAAGTCTCAGTCTCCACTATCCTTGGCTCATGTCCCACAGAAAAGCTGCCAGAATACATTTAGTTCAAGATCAACAAGGCTTTTGTTCTAGTGACAGACCATTGGTAAAAGTGAGATTTACCTCAAGGCAGTCCCAGCTTAGGCAGAACCTGCCCTGTGGATCAAGTCCATGTTGGATAAAGAAAGTGTACAGAGTGGAGCCTTTTACAAGTCTCCACAGAGAATTCGTAGGTCACCTTATTGAGGATTCATCTAGAAGAGAGTCATGAGAAAGTTGGAATCTATGCTGGTAAACCTTTGTCCCAAGATCACAGAGAGTAAATTCTACTCCCAACTCAGCGTAAGTCAAAGACCTACCATTGTCCCAGTAACTGAATGGGAGTCCTTTAAACCAGCTGAGGAAGGGAGGAGTAAGAGAGTGACTGTAACCATGCAATCACTTAGCACTCTAATGTCACTGCAGCATGTGCTAATCGAAGTTCTTTGTGATCGGGCACTAACCGTCTGCAATGCTGAAGAGAAGCAGAGAGACACAGCTTCCTGAGTTTGTGAATCTGCAGGTGGTAGCAGCAGAATATAAGCCTTTTCCCTTGTTTCCTCCTCAGTCTCATTCAGACAGAGTCAGTTCTTCTCACTGCTTCTTCCTACATATCCTTGATGATCCTCCTGCCCACACAGAAAGAACACAAGGATCCCAGAACTGAAACCCAGGATTGCCTCAGCAACCTGCAACAAGCTTTGTTAGTGCTACCACAGGTTTTTACCACTTGTTTTTCTTCCTATATTCATATCTGAGTTGCAGTATGTCTGTTGCTGTTAAGAATTTAAGTGTTTCTGCCTCCTTTTACCTTCCATCTCTAAGTTCTTTGCCATGTGACTGGATTTGGCCATCAGTATATTCAACTGTTTTGTCAGCATACCCTGATTTTAACCAACCTCTTCTTACACACAGCACCTGATTCCCAATTCTGCCACTCTACTCCTTAACTGCTCCCACACACATACACACACTGTGCTCCAGAGTCACAAAAGACACACTTTCTGACAGAGTTTTAAGAGAAACAAAAAATTGTATTTGTGAAGTTTCAGATGAGGTTATAGTCTCCATCGTGGAATCACAGGGACACTGAGCTCTACTGGGGACCTTAGCAATGATATGTGGCTCTCAGCTCCCTGGTGAGTAGAGCCAAACAGTGTCCTGAGACTCTGCTGGGGCCGTGGTGATTCATCCCCAGCTCACCCTACTACATTACTTGGACTTTCAGAAGCTTCATCTTGCCATTGACAATGAAGAGAAGACTGGTGCTGGGAAGAGGGTGAAATCTGATTGGGAAACACAAATCAAAGCTGTCTCTAGGCTCCAATTGTTCTAGACCTACTGTCTTCCTCTACCTCTGAGCCCTTCTACCTCAGTTGGCAGATTGTCACTGATGAGGCAGAAAGTCATTTCTAGAGCCACAAATTTACATTACTTACACAAGATTGAGCTGTTTAAGATTTCAGTGTTGTCTGCCAATGATAATAATAATAATAATAATAATTTGTATAGAGTAAAATTGCTGACAGCAATAATGCTTCTGTAATGATTCATGGACAGCGGGTGATGGTCTGGAAGTCAGCCCAGTCAGCTATTTCAGACGGCTGTGCAAGTCCAATGGTCAGACAACTGACGGACATTTCTGCTCTATCAGGAAGTCTACTCAAAATGAAGAGGAGCTCCAAAGAGAAAAGAAGAAAGGAGGAAAAGATGGGTACATGGAAAGAGGGAGAAAGCCAGTGAATGTATGTTGAACAATCATGCCCAGAAAAGCTTAAATAAAAAGAACAAGAATATTATAATTCATGGTTGTAACCTAGGCCAGTGTCATCATGATCTGAAAATACTGGTTAAAATTCACGTGTTCTTTATCTTCCATTCAGAGCCAGATCTCTCTCAGAAAGAATCCAGTTGCCTATATTCAGTTGTACTGACAGTAATATTCTCACAAGCAGTTAGCCTGTCCTTGATGAACAAAGAGTAGGATGGCTACCTTCTGCTGTCCTCCTTGGTAGATGTTCCACACTTAAGCCAATTGCTTCTCTATGCCTTTGAATCACTCTACCATCTAACACTGGGGTGCTTTAGCCCTCCATTGTTAGGGCCTGGAGGAAAAAAAATTAAAAACTTCTGGACTGTGCTCAAAAAAGACATAATGCATCAGAAAACATTTAATCCCTTAACTATACACAGCGTAGCAAAACAATATGAAACAAGTGGCTACACCATGGGTACTAAGTTTCCAGGATGTAATGTAGCAGAAAGGCCAGAGTCAGAAGAAGCTATCTTCCACATCTGGGAACTTAAGGGCAAGAATCCAAGAGAGAATTTACAAAAGGCCTTGAAGCTGCCACACACAGAACTAGCTATTTTATATATGTTCTCTGAATTTTCACATCTTGTGAAATCCAATAATACTACTTTTAGATAGGTTTGAGTTAAATCTGCTTTCAATAGTGTAGATCCTACTAGCCACATGTACCTACTTAGTATATATCAGGATATCCAGTGTCCAATTAGTTTGTTAAACACACAGAGACCCAGATAAGGCACTGGTCAGTACTGAAAAATTGAAATTCCAGCATTCACAGACCTCAGCCATCTCTAGAGAGTGTTTTGCCTTTCCCAGCCTTGACCTTTAGTTTTTCCAGAAAATAGCTTGCTGACCTTGCCTGTACCCCACTTTTCTTTGAATCCTCTTCAACAGGCTTCTTAGGGAACAAGACCTAAATGGCAATATCCAGAAACAATCCCAAATTAAGGCACAGGTATCTTCTCCCAAACACTCTGATACTATAAAACTTTTCTAGGATATGATTTGATTTGGTTTGAAACATGTTTTTCTCCACTGTTCTCACATCTAACGTGCTTCCATGTTCCTTCCTCTCCCTGCCTCACTCTGCTCTCCTCTCTTCCTTCCTTCCTCCCTCCCTCCCTTCCTCTCTGTCTGTTTGTCTCTCTCCATCTTCCTCTCTCTCTCTCTGTCTCTCTCTCTCTCTCTTTCTCTCTCTCTCTCTCTCCCTCCCTCCCTCTCTGTGCACTGTGACTCTTGAATTTGAATGGGGATTATATGAAGGCAAAAGCTTTGTTTGTCCAGTTGGTTTTACTTAGCAGCTGTTGTTCTCAGGAATCTATATGCAACATCTGTCCAAATGCCCAAAAACCCACCACTAATTCTCCCATAAGCAAGATAATCAGACAGAGCCAAGGGGAGGATAAATACTATATGCATCTACAATGTGTTGGACCAAATCTCCACAACTTTTTTCTGTGATTCCAAAGCTATGCTTTTTTCCTTACACTTGTTTTGTCTGAAACCCCAAATATTTCTGGCTCATTTAGCCAGATTTCTCCAATGGCATTTTTCCATTTGTGCTTGCTTTCTTCATGTTCTCATGGCAGACTTTTCCCTCTAGATAGTGGGTTCCCTTTCCACCCCTCACCCACATAATTTTCTCTCTTTCCTTCCCTAAGCAATAGTTCATGCTACCTATGTTGATGTTTGCACATGTGTTTCTTCTATTTCCATTTGCCCAGCAGCCACTTTGCATATCTCCTTCCCACAGCCTCATTTCTGGAATGTTAACCAAGACAATTCTTGCACAGGGGCAGAGACATTTTATTTAGGAGCTGGTCTTGTTCAAATGCAAATGCGTTGTCATGTATCATCACATAGGCAGCAAGCAGTACCTAAAGGGAATATAACCTAAGAGGAAGCTGCTTTGGTAGGATAAGTAGAAGCCATGTAGGTTCCAAGCAGGGCTTGTGACAAGAAGCCAATGGGAAGATGGAAGCACAGTTAGTGGATGAGGGGGAGCAAAGATGCTCTAGGAGCCCCTAGACACCTTAGAATGACAATAGAGAGCTCAGTAACGGATCATGCATGTTTGTGAAAATGAATAATGAACTTTAAATTTTTATGTATTCTGGTCCTGACAATACTATCACCATTCATTTATATTAAAAGCAAAATGCAAAGAGACCAGGAGGAAAAATATGTAATTCTATGAGGTCCTCATAGGAAATGTCACTGATCAGAGAGTATTCTGGTCACTCTGAGTCTAGCAGGGCTATATATACATAGAGTATCTGTGGAATGTCATGGAACCACCCTAAACACACAAAATGGCCTGAATTTTGCACATCATTTATGCCTGGCATGGGCACTTAGTAAAAAACACAGAAGGGCTCTTCTCCTGTTACAGAGGATTCCAGGGGGAAGTGTCTCATAGAATGCTTATCCTCTAGGAAAATGCTGACAATAAAGATAGATCTCCAGGAAATTGCCAACTTCCCATCCTCGGAAAGGCTTGTGTCTTTTAAGTTGTAAGCAACACACAAGAATTTTCATATAAATATCATGGTTTGCATTTGGGTAAATTACTGGTTTTGAATGACATGAGAGAGGATTTTAGAGATAAAAGTTTGAGAGAACTGATAAGCTGTGTGTGTGCTGGTGGCCCAGGCTTGTTTGTCTGGTCCACCCTGATAAGAGCCATGACTGTATCCATTTCACAGACCACTCCTCCTCTAGAAAAGAATCCTTGGGCCAGTTTACTGGAACTGCCTGAGGTACAAAGAAGAGCCTGGGTCGAACCATTGCTGCAGCCCCCGTCATGGGGATGCTGTTAGAAGCTGCCTAGGTTTCTCCACCTGCAGACACAGCCATCACTACCAATGTACATGGCCACATGCTGCCCACCCACAGCTGTAGCTTTTGGCTTTTAATCAGTAGCCTTCCTACTGAAGAGGTACCTTCTCCATTACCTCCAGAGATATGAAAACAGACAGGACTGGTCTCAAGATGAATCCTACTTATCCTCCTAATTTGAGTTCTAGTGTCTCCCATGTGCTATGCCTGCAGCTAGCTCCTGAGAAAAACAGCATATTCTTGTATTGGTCTTTGCTCTGCCCTCTCCTGTGTCCCTTATTTTTCTTCATAAAAGGTTTTCTACAAGAAAGAAAGAAAGAAAGAAAGAAAGAAAGAAAGAAAGAAAGAAAGAAAGAAAGAAAGAAAGAAAGAAAGAAAGAAAGAAAGAAACTTGAACAAGAGCTCCCATCTCTGGTTCCGCCTCTTGAACAACTCTAATAATTATTCTCCTGCCCTGGACAAACCTATTCTGACCTTCAGCTTGGACAACACCCAGGGCTTCTACATTCCCTCTCAAGCTACCAGCATCCTATAAGCAAAAAGATATTCTCTATCCTAGCTAAGGAAACTACTTTGGTACCAGAAGAAACTTGCTTTTTTTTTATTCCACCAAGTCTGTTATTTTTGGATGAAACTTCTCTTGAGTTTGATTTCAGAACTGAGAAAGGAGTCTTTAAGCTGATTAAATTATTGTAACTTTCCATACAAATGGACTCAGAGAGAGCCTACAAGGAATATCAGAGATCTTGAGTCTTCTTGTGATACAGGGTGGGCCCAGCCTTTATATGTGTGCCTATCACAAAGTTGTGTTGATGTCTCTTTGAAGTTGGGTTAATGTCTCTTAGCAAGATTGCAATAATGGTGGTGAGCTGCTCCTTTCTATTTCCTTCTTCTATCAACCAGGTGATAAAAATAGATTTGGACAGAAATTTGGAAAAGGGGAACCTGGTCACCATTTGACAAATTGTCACCAAGGTTCGAGAGTATTAGGAAGTGACTCCTTTTCCATTCCTTCTTAAGTTTAGAAGAAAGAAGAGTCAGAATGCCACATTTCTGATAAGCATTAAAAACAAGCTTCCCCCCTCCCAAAAAAAATTGTCTACCAACCTCCATTCCTGTCCATCTCACAAGCCTCTTCCCCAACGAGGCTATAAGAATACCCTGGCCTCTCATAAAGTTTACTAGTCGAAAAACCCTAAAACAGCTACGCAAACAGGCAAGCCTGAGTATGAGCGGTAAAGGGCTGAGCACAGCCTCCATTCAGAATCTTAATGTAATTTTTTCACTCAGATTTTCCAATGAAATAAATCCTGCTTCTGAATCACTATGTCCCTGGTGGTAAATCTCTTTAGTCACTGTTAGATTTCCTGGAACATATAAAAGTATGTGGGCTATGATCAACATACAGTGGGCTGAAGAAGTAACATGGCTTCTCAGCATCCTATCACACAACACAGGACAGAGTCACCCTGCATGCTACTACCATCCAACTGAGAAACACAAGCAAGGGACACAGTGCCTCTGCCTTCATCTCTATATCACAAGACAAAGCCTAACAATAGAGATCACTCGGGTGGGGTGGGGGAGGCCAAGACAGCTTTGCAACCCTGAAAACCCAGGAGACACAAACCTGTACAGAGTGAGCCCTTCTGTGCATTTCATGGAGTTCTCAGATAATCCAGAATCAAACCAGAACTCACCATTCCCAGAGCCTTTCCAGCAAGGAAACAATACAGACCAGTAACTTCATAAGAGGTAGGCTTTCTCCCCTGGAAGCTGTGATTAACAGTCTCAGAAACCCCACTTGTCTTTCATCATTCCCTTTTATCTTTCTCTCATTTTGAGGCCTTCAATCCTTATCTGTAAGGTTAATTATGTGCCTGTCACAGTGCCCAGTGTCTCTCCATCAGCATAAAGAGCAGTGGAAAGAGCAGTAATGTCAAGAAGAGAGTCTCTGCTTAAGGGAGACTCACATATGTATTATTTACCCATCCCTTGCTTTCAAAGAAGGCTGATTTCCCCTTGAAACTCTTTTAAAGGAACAGGTGCCATAAGTAAGCCTTCTCAGATCCTTCAAACTGAACACACAATGTGCCTGGCCCCATGAGCCAGGATATAAATCTGTCTGCTAGAAGTCTCAAGTACAGAATTGATGAGTGTGATCAGCACACTATTTAAATAAACATGCTTATTACTCAAACTCCAAGAGGTCACAGCAACAGACAGAGAGATAGTGTGCACTGGGCTCACCTTCATTTTCTAATCATATCCACTTTTATTTCATACTACATGAAATGTGGATGGGAAACTACTTGCTCTACTTGATGACTTTTCTCTGTGAGCATTCTCTCTTACCTGCGGCTTTACTGAGAGAAACACCAGAGTTTTCAAGAAGTACAAGCCTGGAGATCCAAAATGGCGGTGGCCAGCACATACAGTGGCTGGGTAGCAGGACCACAGTGACTGCAGAGTGAGTGAGAGGCTATGCTTCAGACTCCAGAACGCCCATCTCTGTGTTTCCCAGGTGAAAGGAGAGCCCGCGGATGTCAGGGAAGAACAGTTGCATCCTCTGGCCACCTAATCACTCCTGCCATTCTGGAGAAAGCTCCTGGGTTCCTGGGGCACTCCATTCCAGCCTCTGGTCACCCAGCTATTTCTACCATCCTGAGAAAAGTTCCTAGGCTCTAGGGTCATTCAGTTCCAGCCTCTGATCATGCAACTCCCAGGATCTAGGGAAATGGTCCCAGTCTCTGGTCCACAGCTCTATCTGCCTCCCTGAGGAGAATGGCCAGACCTCAGGAGCATACAGGATCTTTCTCCAAGATGACAGTGCCCAATGCACATAGTGTCCAGGCAGCTTAAGCTCAGGAACTGTAGAACAAGAAAGCAAGCAAGTGGCAGGTCTGCAGACGCTGAGCATGAGAAGGGTTCCTGGGTTCCTGAGGATACCTGCCAGTCCTCTGGATTATACAGGCTAGACCGCCCCCCACCCTACTCCAGTCCCTTGCCTGTAGGTCTCCTCAGCCACCTGAGGAGAATGACAGGCTATTCCCTGATATCCAGCAGCCAATTCACAGCCATACCCACCATTCTGAGGAGGGTTGGTCCAGGAAAATCCTGCCTCGCAGGACTCTTCTTGCACCTCCAAGAAATCCAGAGGGCACCAGGATAAACCAGCCAATGCCAGAGACAGCAAATGGCTAAAAGCCAGTGTAAGAACACAATCAACAATATGGCACCACTAGAACCAAGTTACCCCTCTGCAAGCAGCCCTGGATAGCCTAATATAGCTTAAACACAAGTGACCTTAAATCTACGTTTATAAAGATGACAGAAGTCTTTAAAAAGAAAACAAATAAACCCCTTAAAGAAATGCAGGAAAATATACTCAAACAGATAGAGGTCTTTAAGGAGGAAATAAATAAATCACTTAAACAATACAGGAAAATGCAAACAGACAAGTGAAAGAAATTAATAAAATGGTTCAAGATGTGAAAATGGAAATAGAAACAATAAAGAAAACACAAAGTGAGGAAATCCTAGAGATGAAAAACTTAAGGAAGAACACAGGAACTACAGAGGTAAGCATCACCAACAGAACAGAAGAGATAGAGGAAAGGACCTCAGGTGTAAAGGATACAATCAAAGAAATCAATACATCTATCAAAGAAACTGTTACATTTAAAAAATTCCTGACACAAAACATCCAAGAAATCAAGGGCACTCTGAAAAGATGAAACCCAAGAATAGTAGGAATATAAGAAGATTTCCAGCTCCAAGGCCCAGAAAACATTTTCAATATCATAGAAGAAAATTTCCTCAACCTAAAGAAAAAGATGCCTATAAATATACAAGAGGCCTAAAAAAAACACCAAATAGATTAGATCAGAAAATAAAATCTTACCACATAATAATCAAAACACTACATGTACAGAGCAAAAAAAAAAAAAAGATTAAAAGCTGTAAGGGAAAGGGGCCAAATAACATATAAAGGCAAACCTATCAGAATCACACTTGACTTCTCAACAGAAACTCTGAAAACCAGAAGGGCCTGAACAAGTCTTTCAGACCCTAAGGGACCACAGATATCAGCTCATACTACTACATCCAGAAAAACTTTCAATCATCATTGATGGAAAGAATAAAACATTCCATGACAAAACCAAATTTAAACAATATCTATGCATATAAACCTAGTCCTTCAGAAGACAGTAGAAGGAAAACTCCAACAAAGGAGGTTAACTATACCCAAGAAAACACAAAAAATAAATAACTCCATTGCAGCAAAACCAAAAGAAGAGAAACACACAAATACACCACAACTACCAATAAAATAACAGGAACAAGCAATCATTGATCATTAATATCTATCAACATCAACAGACTTAATTCCCCAATAAAAAGACACAGGCTAATAGAACAGATGCATGAATTATAACCATCTTTCTGCTGCATACAAGAAACACACTTCAGCAACAATGATAGACATTACCTAAGAGTAAATGGGTGAAAAAGGTTTTTCAAGCAACAGACCCAAGAAACAAGCTGGAGAAGCCATTCTAATAGCTAATCTAATAAAATAGACTTTCAACAAAAATTAATCAAAAGAGATGAGGAAGAACACTTCATATTCATCAAAGGAAAAATCCACCAAGAGGACATCTCAGTTCTAAACATCTATGGCCCAAATACAAGGGCACCCGTATTTGTAAAAGAAACATTACTAAAACTTAACTCACACATCGATCCCCAACACTTTAATAGTGGGAGACTTCAACACTCCACTCTCACTAAAGGACAGCTCATTGAGACAAAAACTCAACAGAGAAATTATGAAACTAACAGATGTCATGAACCAAATAGACCTAACATATATCTATAGAACTTCTCATTCAAACCCAAAAGACTATATCTGCTCTCATCACCTCACAGAATCTTCTCCAAAACTGAGCATAGGTCACAAAGCAAGCATCAACTCATACAAGAAAATTGAAATAATCCCTTGTATTTTATCATATCACTAGAGATTAAAGCTAGACTTCAACAAAAACAGAAAAAACAGAGAGCCTATAAACTCATAGAAACTCTATACTCAATGACCACTAGATCAAGAAAGAAATAAAAAAATTAAAGACTTCCTGAAAATTTCATGAAAATGCAGGCACAACATACCCAAACTTATGGGACACACTGAAAGCAATGCCAAAAGGAAAGTTCATAGCACTACATTCCTTCATAAAGAAATTGTTGAGATCTCATACTCGCAAATTAACAGCACATCTGAACAAGCTCTAAAACAAAACAAAACAACAACAAAAAAAGCAAACACTCCCAAGAGGAATAGATAGCTGGAAATAATCAAACTCAGGGCTGAAATTAAAATAAAAACAAAGAGAACAATACAAAGAATCAATGAAACTAAGAGCTGGTTTTTAGAGAAAACAACAAGATAGACAAGCCCTTAGCCAAACTAACTAAAAGACAGAAAGAAACTGTCCAAATGAGAAATGAAAAGGAAGACATAACAGACACTGAGGAAATCCAAAGAATCATTAAGTCTTACTTCAAAAGCCCATATGCCATAAAATTGAAAAATCTAAATAAAATGGATGATTTCCTTAATAGATTCCACTTTGCAAAATTAAATCAAGATCAGGTCAACAAGTTAAATAGTCCTATAACTCCTAAGGAAATAGAAGCAGTCATTAAAATCTCCAAAAAAAAGGCCTATGACCAGATGATTGATATGTTTCATAATAATATATTTTTAAAAAACTACACTTAGTCTTACCCTGAAAATGTCTGCTAAGTATCTCAAGATCATTTGTGAACTGACAGAGATCGCCTAACTATTATATTAAAAAATAAAGTTACTGTCGGTGACTGCTAACTACTGTTGATCATTCAGAACATGCCTGGTGGTGTTCTCTACTCCTCAGGGACACTGGTTCATTTAGTGCTCCCAGGAGCATGACTCCTCTGCTGAGGAGGAGGTTGAGGCACCTGAAAAGATTTGTTGCACAGTAGACAGACTCAGAATGAGGACCACTCCTTGCAGAATGTCTCAAGCCTAGCCTCATCCTCAAAATGCCATGCTACTCTGTATGCTTTGTTTATCTAAATCCTAACATGGGCAAGCTTAGTAGATCAATGGAGTCTGATAATACCGTGACCTTTTCATTCCCTGAGTCAGGGGGTGGAGGTGGGGTGGAGGTTTAAATTCCAGAACTTTTCACATATTCAGCAAATGCTTCACCTGATGTGCATCCCACCCCAGGTTGGGATATTTTCAAAATAAGCTTACCCATCTTTCCCTGTCTCAGCTGCCTGGGCAAGTCAGTAGAAATCCAACAAGATGTTGTAGGGCCTAGACACTGCTGTGTGATAGGAGTCTGTTAGTACATTTAGAAGAATTTGCTTTTTAGTTGCTGTGTTTTAAACAGCAACAATATGCCCTGTTGAGTGAGGTCAGAAATCTACTCATTAGATGTTCGTGTGGAAGCTCAGATTCTCATGAAAAATGTTACAGACTTTGAAACTGAAGCTCAGAGTGGGGAAGTATCACATAGTGACACCGGCAGAACTAGAAGTCTGGGCTCTAGGTCAAGCATCATTTTATCTATTCCACACCAAAGCCTAGTTGTTCCTCCTCCTTCTCCATCCCTTTCCACCACTCTTCTGCGCAAGCAGTAAAGCTCTTATTCTATTTGCAAAGTAAATAGAGCTGAGACACAGATTACTGTCAAGCATCGTAGCTTTTATCCAATATAAGCAGAATCAGGATAACTTGTTCCTTTTCCTCCTCTCGTACACAGGCTCAGTGCCAGCTGCAGCATAATTAGCAAGGGCAAATAGAACTCCAGAATCCTGGCCAGTTGGGGGGCCACTATGTTCCTCCAGCACAAGCAAAGAAGTGCTTTCACTTTCCTCTCCCCACTTCCCTCCAGCTATTGGGAAGTCTGGTCTGTTGTGTTTGATATAAAGATTGGAGTTCACTCAGAACCACCAGCAGTTAACTTATTAGAAGTGATATGATGATTACACTGGTTAGTATAAAGATCTGAAATATAGTGTGTTACTAGTGGCCCTATTCACTGGCCTAAAACTAATCAAAAAGAATGCATACACAGTAGTACACATAGACACAGACATATGAATAAAGATGTTCACACACACATAGCACACACTTGCACCTCTCACATGTTCATATCTATGAAAATAGTACACATACTTGGGAAGTTATGATTTACAATAGAACCGCCATTATTCAGAAAACTATTTTGTTTGATTTTTTTTGTGTGTGTGAATGAGCACATCCCTGAGAATTATGTTAGGGACTCTATAAAACTCAATATAACTTTGCTAGTTAACTTTCTGAAAGTGAATTTATTTATCATTCTTCTAGAACCCTAGACAATCAAATCAGAAGGTAATATCCAGAATGACAGTTTTGGATTTGAGGAGCAGGATGGAATAGTAAAAGAGTTCAAGAACGTACATCAGAAAATGGACTTGGTTTTCCCTTCTGAAATTCATCTTGATTTTAGGTAAGTGGAGGCTTCAATTTGCTCATTTGTAAAGTGGTTATGCCAACAAGCTTTTCAGAAGATTTCTATGAAGATCAAAGTTATATAAGCAAAAGGTTCTTACAGGTACAGATTCTCAAAGTCCACTTAAAAAATGTTTTCTATAAAGATGTAGAATGATTAATAAATTAAATCTGAAGGTATCTCATATAAAAGACCTTAAAAATCATTGATAAGTACAGCAAGAATTGCAAAGCTCTAGAGTATCCAGCAGATGATGTTAAATACCATACTCATATGTTTGATCTCATTTATATTTTCATTCATTCAATAATGTTCTTTGTGTATACATAAGCTAAACTTCTTTACATTCAAGGAATACTATGCATAGTATGACCCTGTTTCTCTCTCAGTTTACAGTAGGTCATGAGTAGACACTTATTATTTGTTTCTTATTCATTTAATGACTCTGTAGTTAGATCTGATATGAGCAAATGACAATGCAAAATCAAGAACTGGTAGAGCTCCTCAGACAGGTGGCATATACCTGTAATCCCAGTACTTGGGATAGGGAGTTTGGCTCTGATTACATAGTAAGCTGGAAACAAATCTGGGAACCTGTCCCAAAGGAACAGGAAAAAACTGAGGAGAAGAAGAAAGAAGAAGAGTTGGAAAAAATGAGAAAGCTAGTGAAAGAGAAGAAAGCTTAGTCTCCCAGGTGTCTAAGATGCTTTGAAAAGGTAAAACTTATTCTAGTGATGTGTGCCAACAAAGACGATGCTTTGAAAAGGTAAGAGTTATCTGACTGATGTATGCTATAGTGGTTTGAATAGAGTGGCTCCTACAAGTTCATATATTTGAATGCTTATGGAGCAGGACTATTTGAAATTATTGTGCGGTATAGCCTTGTTAGAGGAAGTGTGTCATTGAGGATAGGCTTTAAGGTTTCAAAAGCCCAAGCCAGACCCAGAGGTTTTCTCTTCCTACTGCTTACAAATCCATATGTAGAACTCTCAGCTACTGCTTCCTAGTACCATGTCTACCTACAGGTGCTCCCTACCATGATGACAATTGACTAAACCTCTGAAATTGTAAGCAAACCCCAGTTAAATGTTTTCCTTTATGAGAGTTGTCATGGTCATGGTGTCTCTTTATAGCAATAGAACAGTGTCTAAGACATGCCAAACAAAAGTATTCATAAAAAGAGGGTAAGTATGACTAGGAATGAAAAATGAAAGGGAAGATGTCAGGAAGGCAGTAAAGGTAGGACTAAACTGGAAGTATTAAAGCAACAGGCACTGCCTTGCTTTTCAACATGTGCTTCCAAGTAGTTATAGACAATCGTTGAGGAGCAGGTCTACTTCAAATGGAGGAGCCATCTTTGTCTTGCAATTGCTTAAAGCCCAGTGTCATTTCATGTCAGATATTTTAATATTAAAAACAGAGGCTTTCCATAGCCTGGAGCTTCTGGCACACCTACCTGACCCTGGTTATGTCAGTGTCCTCATCCATAAATTTAAGGGCTTAAGATAAATAACTAATAAGATCTACCTCAGCTCCAAGACTCTGCAATCTCTGTTTTATGGGGTGGGGAACATCACAGTGGCCTGAAAGAGTTAATTCATCTTGCAAAATACTCATAAAGTAAAGCACAGTGTATAGGGAGAATCTTTCCCCACCCCCTCCCCAGGAAGACAAAGCCTCCCATCATTTGCCTTTAATCTGTTTTCTTAATTTTGTTCCTAGGGAAAGTCACAGCTCCAATCAGCCCTCTAATCAATGGCTCTACTACTGCTACACAAATGAGCCAGATTTATTAGCGGAGTCCTCTCTCAGATGAAAATGGGCTTCCTGCTGGGGTTGCAAATACAGACAAAGATTGACTGCTCCCAGAATAGGTAAAGATAGAATGAAAATGAAAGCATGCAAGTGACAAGGGAGAGGGCACCCAAGGACTCTCAACAACATCCCCATACCGTATCCATGAATATATGGTCATCAGGCAGCCTGGACACCAACTCCACTCAACTTGACCCTGGACACAGTGATCAGTAGTGACTGGCCAACAAGTATTTTTGTCACATCCTTAAATACCCTAGAAAAAGAAGGTCACCCCAAACTAGTGGAGACTCTTACAAGTGAAAAGCCTCTCAGAGCTAAGTGTTCATAGGCTGTCTGAGCTACAGAGTCCTTAAAGATGAAATACAGCTAAGAGGGAGGTTACAGACCGTGAAAGAACCCTGGTATTTCTGACCGATGGCCAGAAGCACAGGAAAATAATATTTCAAAGCTGTAAGAAACTATTCATACGAGGTAAAATTAAATATTTACATATTCATAGTTGGGGGCTGGGAACCCCTTGAGTGTGGAGTGGACACTGCATGAAACATTCAGAAAGAGCCAGTAGAGACATTCAGGACAAAGACAGTACAATCTACTCCACAAAACTGTCAGCTCCCTTTATTGTAGAAATACTTGTTTCTGGAAACTTTGGCTATTTTTCCTGAGGAGACGGTGGGGAAAGTGAGTACTCATTTGAAATTTGGAATAGCCTAAAATTCAGTATGAAATAAACAAAGGTGAGCAGGTATATGTCTCTGTAAGATGATGGTAGTTGAGAGAAAGGGAGTTAAGAAAAGTGAAATTGGAGCAAGAGTAAATGTCTGAATAATAACTGTCTCATTCTAGAAATTACAGATGCCAAGTCAGAATCTTGTGTTCTACTCTCACTTATAATTTCCTTCTGTTACTTTTACTCCATTGCTTTGATCAACATATTAGCCAGAGAAAAGATTAGTCTGCAAAACAAACCAGTTTTATGGTGGTAAGAAGTTATATGGTGGTATACATTCAACCATGTGTGCCTGATGGGGTAGAGATGATGTCAAACACACAGAGTGGTTTTCAACACTGAACAAGCATGCCTAGAGATACTCCTAAGTGCACATGCACACACACCACAAATGATAAGCATTCTCACAGCCACCATCACACGTACACTCATATAATAAGCATGCCAAAGATGTACATGTGTCTACACACCAACTTAGGAAAGAGGACTAGAAGAAAGGCATTCTTTTGCATAGCAAGGTGGGATAGCAGTTTGGGGTGACAAAAGAAAATCTGAGGGGCCTCTGAAGACTAGGGAATGTGGACACCTCTTGTTTCTGTAAGGGAGCAAGTACTGAGAAAGGGCAGGCTTAGAGAGTTTAATGCATCTAATCACCAAGGTGTGTTTGGAGACAGGAAACAAAAGTAGTCAAATCAATATGGAGGGCATATAGAGGAATGGACCCACCACAGGAAGCCTATCTGTCTCCAAATATAGCCTGGTGTAAGTTCTGAGCTAACCGTTGTACCTTCCCATCCTTCTCTCCTGGACTTGCTTGCATTAGCTCTTTTACTCTGTATTTCTCTGAGCCTCTAAAAACATTCAGAAAATATTCCCTTAGTCTCTAGCCCATTCTGTCCCACATTTTTCACTCTACCTTGTTTCCCTAAACCCCCAGCTTCTTCAGGGTAGGAACTGATGTCAGACAGTGGCACAGTGCTTCTTAAACTATGGGTTGTGATCCCTTTGGGAGTCGCATGTCAGATATAAGCATGCCAAAGATGTACATATGTCCTGTATATCATATATTTACATTACTATTCATAACACTAGCAAAATTACAAGTATGAAGTAGCAATGAAAATGATTTATGGTTGGGGGGGGTCACCAAAGCATGAGAAACTGTATTAAAGGGTCACAGAATTAGGAAAGCTGAGAACCATTGCTTTAGTGGGACATGTGGTGTAGTTGGCAGCAGGCACTTTGTATTTGTTGATTAATGTCAGGAACTACAGAACTTTTCCTGGCAAAGTCTTAAATGATAAAACAATTTAAAGGTCATAAAATTAAACTCAATGCTCTGATAGGAAAAGAGGGCAGGAAAGGGACCAGCAATGCCTATTGGTGTTCTTTTCTGTGTGAGATATATAATTTTGTGAGAGATTTAGTAACTACACTGATCTACAATCTGCTCAGGATGTTCTTACATTATGGTGTGTAGAGGAATGTTAATTCAGAACATGGCTCTTCTGGCAAGAGATCACATCCAAAGACCTTCTAGTTCTGTGGGATCCAGCTAGAATACAAACACGCCTTTAGTCAAGGAGACAGAGGTAAGTGGATCTGAGTTCAAGGTCAGCCAGGTATAGAGCAAGTTTCAGGTAAAAAGAAGTATAGATCGAGATGTGGTGGCACCTGCCTTTAATCCCAAGGAATGAAGGTAAACGTAGTTTGTAGAAGGAAGCACCCATGTTCGAAAATGATGCCTCATTGAGTAGAAGAAACAGTGATGAATCAGATAGAGACTTGACAGAATAGGATACACCTAATTCTTATGAGAAGAGAGAGGAAAGGGAAGCTACTTAAGGGGCAATGAGAGAGAGAGAAAAGGTAGTTTTTACAAGGACAGTAATAGGAGACAGGTTGCAGGGAGAGAACTCAGGTGAAGATAAAATGAGCCAGAGAATGAGAAGGATCCAGAGATTAGAGCAGATTGCTGGAGTTAGTTTGAGGCCAAGTAGAGCAATTCAGAGGCAGAGAGAAAAGCCAAAGCTGATAAGTCAGCTGGGAGAGGAGTTTGAGCCAGAACAGGTGAGTTGAACCAGCCATCTATGAGCTCAGGAAGAGCAAGAAAAGGTGAACTTACTAAGCAGTAAGTCTCAGAGGCTGAAAACATTGTAGGCTTACGTTAGATTGTACGGAGGCTAGAAGCCTCCAGGATTAGGCTTGGGTTAGCAGACGGAGGCAGCAATACTTGGAAACAACAATTGAAACAGATGAATAGAAGCTACTTCTACAATGGTTCATTCTCTTTCCAAAACTAGCATAATCTCTCCTTTATCTTCTGCACCCTTATTAAATCCTCACAGTACAGTGGCTCTAAGGCAGAAGATTGCCAGGACAAGTGAAGGACTTGGGAAGAGTAGAGGTTTCTCCTATCATCATATCTGAATGTGAGGAGTAGGCAGACTGCACACACCTGCAGTCTTGAGTCTTGCAATTTTGGATGGGGCTAGGCAGGCCCTGAACTAGTAGTAGGTGCCAATCACAGTTGGAAAACATTTCTCAGCTGGGAGGAAAAAGATGGGTTTGTCAGCAAATCTGGTAGCGTTCTTTTTCTGTTTTATTGTATTATAAAAGCTTTACTCCCCTGTAAAACTCTACCTTGACATCCTATGTTAACTGTGGAGCAGTGAAACTATTTTCAGGAAGCTTCCACTTTAGTCCTATCCTTTCTCCATTTCAAACACTCTGAGAGGGGAGGCATGAGACTGGCACTTGGAAGGCCTCCTTCATCAGTCTGGCCGATGTGGGCATGAAACTGCAGAGGAGCAGTGTGTTCCTACCTAGAGGACCCATTACAAAGCCTTCTGCTTAGCATTGCACAGACATTTAACCTTTTCCATTTGAAAAGCAGATTTTGGATATATTCTTTATCAAGGCAGGGCAGAGAATGGCCCTGCCAAGGAAGGAATAGATATGTCACCATCTTTTCATTCTAGCCAATCTAAGCAAGGCTGAGGACAGACTCTTCTCTGGTTCCTACCTGTTGGTATTCACTCCCAAGAGACACTTGCTTTCAGGGTGACCAATTAAATACACATAACGCAGTTACTAGAGAGATCTCAAAAAGCTGTGCAGAGGAGCACTAAGCAAGGGGAAGCACTTCCAGATGAATTATTAATCTAGATTTTGAGTGCGCACATATACACACACACATACACACAGAGGGGACTTGTTACTCACAGGGACACACTGCATCTGTTTGGTCATCACAGGAGTAAATATTATGAGTTCTTTGCTCTAACCCATAGTTTTTTTGTGAATGAAAACACATCACTTTGTGTGTCTGGTTTACCAAGAAAGCCTGAATCAGCAGATTACAAAAGCTGAAACAACTGAATGGTGTTACAGAAATGATGTGTTTCACAAGAAAAACAATCAATTAAAAAGTTTAAAAAAAAAAAGCATACTCACACTTTTCACTTAGAGAACAAATTTTGTGCGAGTTGTGCTAAATAGATCATGAATATGGATGTTGGATGTTGTTACCTGACTTTGTTAGCCCAAGTAGAAACATTTGATCTTTGTTATAAGTGGGGGAATGAGGCAATGAAAGGGTCAAGAGAAGTCTGTGGATATGCCAAATGAGATGAAGTTCTTCTTTGAGCACTGACTCTCTTCAGTAGCACCCCACACACACCTGCCCCTGTTAAGTTGCGCCATGCACATCACCTGAAGCTGACAAGAGTGCTAGCTGCCATGCCTACAAATAACCATAAACATGTACGATTCAGCCTCCACTTTCCATTGCATAGTTCCTGGCAATCAGGCATCTAGCAGGACTTCCTGGATCTTCTTCTTAGGGTCTCTCAAGGCTTTGATCAAGCTGTCTCCAGAGCTGAGTTCCCCAGGCTACAAGAAATTCTGTCTTAGTTTTCTGTTGATGTGATAGCACACCGTGACCAAGGCAACTTAAAGAAAAATTTATTGGGGCTTACAGTTCTAAAATGTGAGAGTACATAGCTATCATGGCAGGGAGCATGGCAGTAGGCACGCAGGCAGGTGCTGAAGCAGTAGTTGAGAGCTTGCATCATCATCAAAAGCAGAGAAAATTAACTGGAAATGGCATGGGCTTTTGAAACCTCAAAGCCCATCCCCAATGATACAACTCCTTCAACAAGGCCACACCTAATCATTCCCAAACAGTTCAACCAACTGGGGACCAAATATTCAAATGGCCTATTGGGCCCTTTCTTATCCAAACCATCACAGAATGTTTGCCTAATCACATGGTGTTAGCAGAATACAGCTTCTCATGACTTCTCTATGCCGTCCATTGGCTATCATCTCCAAAGGTCACCAAAGAGTATGGATGCCTGAAGGAGAGGACTCAAGCCCATTCTGCACTACTAGCCACACTTGGGAATTGGGTAATAATATTTTAAGGGAAAAAAAGTAAAAAAAAAAAATGATGTGATTATTTGATATTATCTATCTTGCAGAAAACATGAAAACTCAGTGGAGCATAGAACTCATTCCAGACAGTGTTTAACAAGCACAAAGGGGATAGCTCATCAGCTGATCCCTAGAGGAGGTAAAGACTCAGCCAGAAGCCTGAGTGTTAAACTGACCCCTTCACCTCTGGCCAACACCCCCTTTTTAACTTTTAGGAAAACAAATCAAATAAAAATCTGGAGAGTATCTGCAGTTTTCTCCACTATCCTAAAAGCTGAAGGTGAGGATAAAGCACACAGTGTCTCTGAGCAGTCAGCTGGATCACAGTTATCTTTGGCTGTCTGAACATATCTATCCACTTCCTGTGTGATGCTGTTGTTGCTCATCCCTGAGCATAGTAAGATAGCAAGAGTCAAGGTCAATAAAGAATGAAATAAATAAAGAGCAAAAAGGGTCCTCCACCTAAAGCCTCTGTGACTAAAGTAATTATATGCAAAATGAAAATTTCTAAAAATGTTTCAAAGCAATGCAGGGATTGCTTTGTGTGTGTGCACAAATAATATCTTATGAATTTGGGAGGAAAGTAGTTCTTAGACTCAGTGGTGAGGTTTCAAAGAGTGTATGATATCCAGAGTGAAATTATAAAGGTAGTAAAGGCACGGCTAGAGTAAACAGGATGCAGAGTGGAGAAGGTGAGTGTCCAGGAGAGGATCTGGTAAGACCAGAGCATACCCAAGCCCTCCATTCAGCAGGACCAAATTGAATTTACAGCATACAGGCACAGGGCCAACTGGAGAAGGAGATAAAAAAGGAAAAGGGGGACACGAGTTTTAACAGTTACAATTCCAGAATTAACCAAGAGTCTGTGACCAAATGTACAAAGGAGGTCAGAGAACAAATGAACTCCCAAGTAGCATGAGGGGAGTTGTCAAGCTAGTTAGGGAAGTGACCGCCATCTTAGATAACCATCGGACCAGCTGCAGTTCATCTCAAGAACAAAAGCTGGGCTTTGAACTGAAGATGAAAAGCAGAGAAAACTCATAGTTGGTTTAGGTTGGTTTAAAAGAGCTAGCTTAACTTGGAGAGAAACACTCTTTGGGAAGGCTAGGGATGTATGATATGAATGAGGGGCCAAAGACCATTCAGAAGACCCAAACTCCCCTGTTTCATTCATTCACTCCTTATGCATTTACTGTCTACCTGAATTTAAATCCTGTGCCAAGTTCCATTGAAAATAAAGTAGCTAAGAAAATAATAATGAAAGAATAATAAAAGAACCACAATGCTAAAAATAGTATTATGAGTGGTTGACTTGTTCTAAATACCATGTGTCTTTATGGCTCGCACTTATTTAAACAGTAGAACATGAGGTGATAGGTTCTTTTGGCAGGATGGGAGGTGGGGGAAGGTCTTACATAGTCCAGGTTGGTCTCAAGCTCATTGCATCTTTGAGGATGGCCTTCTGCCTGCTTGCTTCCTCTTTCCACTTGCTAGAATATCAGGTATGCACAATCACACCTGGGCTTTATGTGGTCCAAGGGGTTGAATTGGAACTTTGTGTGTGCTAGGCAAGTGCTCTATCAACTGAACTGCATTCTCTCCAGCCTGGGAGGTGTTTTTTACACACTTCTTGAATGTAGAAATCGAGGTGAAAAAATTGTAAGACAAAACTTTTGTGTTATAATGAATGTGTTTTAACAACTATACCTCCAGTCAAGAAAGCAGCCTTCAGTGACTCTTCAGCGTGCCTTGGCAATAACCTAAAATGCTGTGGATTCAGTCTGAGTCAGGTACCTACCCGTCAGTCCACACAGCATTGTTTGATGCCGTAGCCATGACTCCCACTCTACAAATGGGCAAACCAAGTTTCAGTTAGGCAAAGCTGTTTTCTCAAGATGCCACATATAAAAGTAAAACCTACACAGATTGACTTTTAAGAACTAAAGGTTCCAAACTGCTTTTTAGGAAATAGGCTGCTTCCTGTCTAAAATACTGGATTATCTCCATGAATTCCTCCAATCTCCTGTCTTGTTTTGGGTTTGTGTGTATGTGTGTGTGTGTATGTGTGTGTAAACCAGATGTATGTGTGTTTCATCAACTCACAGGAGACAGTCACTGTAAAGGCGACAAGTTAAGCATAAATTGTGTAGGAAGCCAACAACATGCTCTCTGTGTGACTGGTGGCTGTTAAGAGCACATTCTCACTCTCCCACTGTGGGTGTTGGAGCCAGGCAGGCTATGTCAGGACTGGGGATACTCCCCTCATCCTGGAGACATCAATGTATGAGGCAATAACTTACTCTTTGTGGGCACAGGGATTTGTCTCAGCACAGATCTAAACACCTTCCTGATTGAGATGAACAGGAAACAATTTAAATTGAACAAAAAAGAGAGCACATTCATCATGCTCATTGCTAGAGTCAGAAACAAATTCATTTTTCTTGCAATAAATGTTATCAAGCAGGAAATCAAGTCCAAAGTGAGGAAGATGACAAGGTCTGAAGAGAAAAGATAGAGGTGACCAATTGATAACAGAGTATTGGGAACTAGAATACGTGAATCTCTAGACTGTATAGAACTCCCAACATAAGTCTCTATAAACCATGTGCCTCCTGTTAGCTTCCTAATATATGACCTAGATAACAGATTCTCCAAGATTTTAAAGTTTTGACTCACCCAGAGTCAAAAATGACTAATTCATGGGCTGATGGTGCAAAATTGGAGAAATGGCTCAGAGTCTAAGAACACTGGCTGTTCTTCCAAAGGTCCTGAGTTCAATTCCCAGCAACCACATGGTGGCCCACAACCATCTATAGTGAGATCTGGTACACAGGCACATGTGCAGGCAAGATGCTGTATAAATTTTTAAAAGTAATTAAAAAGTGACTCATTCATTCATTCATTCAGCAAATATTTAGCAAATGCCTTAAAATTCTAGCACTAGAGAATCAACAGTAAAGAAAACAAAATTGACCCTGATCTTATCGATTTTATGACTAGACAATGAAAATAATCAGGGAATCAGGTAAGTATGGTTTTACAAATACTTGCAGAAGGCACTGGTAGATGGTAGCATGGGTTGAGGAGCACAGAAGGATGATTTGATGATGGTTGGCAGAGCTGGCACTAACTGAGACATGAAGGTGAAGCACGATATCTCAGAGGAGGGGCATTGGTCTAAGATATGAACAGGAAAAGGAATCCTTTTATTGAGCAGAGGAAGACAGTGCTAGGACAGAAGAGCAGAAAATCCAAAGGCCTCTGAAACAGTAGCAAGAGTGACAGGGGGCTGGGAAGGCTAGGGCACCATAGGGATCTAATGAGATGATGCACACATAAGCCACAAATGAGGAGGCAGGCTTCATTGTGGGACTGAGTGCTGGGTGTGAGCAGAGGACTGCTTAGTCTGCTTCCTAAAGATCTCTCTGCTAATCCAGTACAAAATGTGGTATGAGTAGATGGGAACAGTAGTACGGTAGTACAGAGGTCAGCATAAAACAACTGTAGACAATTAAGAAGCAGATGATGGCCACTTGGATTAAAGTGGAGCATGGCGGAAAGAAGGGGTGATAAGAACCATTCTGGAAGTGGACCTTTGTGACTTACTAATATGTACTTGTGGGCATAGATACAAAATATTTTTGTGTCCTGGTGTCATGAGTTTTCTGTGCTTGAAGCTGTGTTTTTTAAATGTCTTTCAGATTTGTCTGGTAGAGATGCCTCAGTGTATGAGTCACAGCAACCAAATGGTTATTTCTACTCTTATCTCCTCGACTAAGGAAAAAGTCCAGGAGGCAGGAGAGAGCCAAGGATGTGGATGGCAACCCACCACCTGAACATGCATCATCCAGGCACAACAATCTTTAGATGTGGCTTTGTTGAGAGAAAAGGAACAGGAGATGTTAACATATCCCTTCATAGCACTGGGAATTGACTTTGCTTTCCGTTTTATATTGGCCTCATCCCTTGGAGGATAAATGAATATCTTATCATAATAAACATGTGGAGGAGGTACGCATGTATGTGTGTGTGTGCATATGTGAGAGTCAGTGTGATGTGCGTATTTGTGCATGGATGTTTTAATGTGCTATATATTAATTGTACATATGTGCATCTGCGGGTACAAGAAGTGTGTTTTACATATGTATTTATATGTGAATTTGTGAGTGCAAATCTGTCAATGTTTGCATGGTAGACATATATGCATGTGTTATATGGATGTGCATGGGTGTGTACCTGTACCAGCATAATGTTAAATATATATGCAGACATATACAACCCTTTGTGCCCATATGGACACATGTGCTGTCACTGTGTATCACTATGTGGCACATATATGTCTATTTATTACCCATATGTCACGTATTTTTAGGTCTGTGTTCATGATTCAATGGAAAACATAGCTCTTACCTTAAAGGAACTCAAAATAGTTTACACTGAGCCAGATATGAGTGAGAAAACCCCAGGAACACACATTGGCATCTTCCAATGTGGAAACAGTGAAACAAACATTCACTCACAGAACAAAGGGAAGGTCATAAATCAAAGGGCCGGTGAGAACACGAGGCAATAGGTTGCAGCAAAGTGAGGAAAACGTTGCTGTCAACTTCAGATATTATTCAATGATTGAAGCTAGTGGTCTGCTAAATTAATATACTCCAAAGGTTCTATCTGACAAAATGTAGGCGCTAAGTGGCCATTCATGGAGCTGAAGATAGCCCAAAATATTTCTAGCTTTGGATCAGCAACATTCTAACTCTCCACAACCATTACAATCTAACCAGTAATCAATCTTACATTAATCTTGTATATCATCTTCAACATAGATGGACATAGAACACAGAAAACATAGACTTTAGGGAAAATTCAGTTTACACATGTATGAGCATTTGTGTGTCTGCATGTTGTGTGTGACACATATGCATGTTTGTGTGCTGTATATGAATATTTTAGCATGCCTATCAATATATTGATTGTGCATGTATGACTTTAAATTAACAGCAAGATAAATATTCTAAATCCTGGCTATGTGAGCTTGTGTCTGACTTACAATAAAAACAGGAATCAAAGAGCCAGATACTGACTTCATCTCAGAGATAGCCCCTGTTACCAGGCCACAGAGAAAGATAATGTAGCCAGTTCTGATGAGACCTCATAGGCTAGGGTCAGATGGAAGCAGAAGAGCACCTCCTCTATGAGTGGACAGGGGAAGGGGTATGGGAGAAGAAGAGGGAGGGAGGACAGGATTGGGAGGGCATGAGGGAGGGGGCTACAGCTGGGAAGTAGAAAAAACAAACAGGAATCAGGTGTGTAAAACACCAAAATCCTATTTCATAAGCCAGGTTCACTGTTCCCCCAATATTTTAAGCCTTGCTCCAAGTGGAACTCTATGGCTGGAAATGCAGGTTGAAGCAGAACTGCAGCTTCACAGAGGCAAGGGTCAAGGGTGGGGTGTGATCCAGAAGGAATCATGAAATGCTGTCCTCATATGTGCTCCCATTCAAGACTAACTAATCACAACAGAGAAAGATGTCTTTCCAAAGTTTTCTTTGAAATCAAATATAACCATAGAGCTAAGTCTACACCATGTTCCTTAGGGAATCAGGAGATGTGAAGTATGTATTAGATGGAAAAAAGGAATCATGAGGACAGACCAAAATGGGTGTTTTGTTTGTCTGTGATGAAATGAGAGGAGCAGTAAATGAGAGGACCCTTCAAATGGGAGCCCCAAATAAAGTTCTGATCATCTCTACAGTAATAAGTGCCTTAACCCTTTGCCTCCTCTTTGCTTTATAAAAGGAAAGGGGAAAACCTAATAAAGTCATAACTGTTACAGGATGGGTCTGGGCCTATCAATCAAGAGGGCCCTCCAAGCTTTGTGATTTGGAGTTGAGAAAGAGGCAGAATCACACAATGATGAAAACTCCGCCATTGTCATTCATCTCTGGGCCAGTTCTACCTTTAGCAGAGTGGTCCCAGATAACATCTGTCTTTTCCCACTGACTTTCTAGTGCATACAATGCAGATAAAATAATTTATAGAATTAATGGGCTAATACAAGGCTGAGAACAGTCCCCAGCACATGACCACCAGACCATCAATATTACATGTGTTTTCTTCTAAAAACCAGTCTTCTGTACCAAGAGCCCTCATGATTCTGACTCCAAAGAATTCAACTTGAAGTCCCTCAGGCAATTGAGAGCCAGTAGAATTGACCTCCAACCAGCTTCTGTGGAAACTTGATATAAACTGTCCCAGAGAGGTGGGAATTTATTCCTCATAATATCATTTGGGGAAGCACCCTGAGTTTCCATGGTTACCATCCCAGCTGGAGGTCTTAGACATGACCAAGAAATTCCTTTGAACCTCTTGATTCTAGGATGACTAGTGGATGCTGCAGCCAACATCAAAAATAAAATATTTGGGCAAAATGTCATAGCAGTGGGCTGTTTAAAAAACCTGAAGCCCAAGCTCTTGTCCCCTGATCTGTGTTCCAGGGACTTGGGAAACAGAATGATCTCTTCCCAAACTTGTTTTCCTTAGTCAGGCCAAAGATTCATTAATTAACCATTAGCCTCATTTAGAGGAAGAGCCAGAGTTTCACAATGCATCTGGGACCACCATTCACAGATCTAATGCAGAGGCTGTCAGGCAAGACAGGCAGAGAGCTGAACTTAGTATGATCTGACTGGCTCAGAGTACTGTGGCAACTAGAAACCAGCTAATAAGACCAGCCCTTCAGGAGTACCCACTGCCTCCTTCAATCCAGGAGGAAGTTGCAGCAATGTGAAAGCCTTTTCTGATTTAACCTAAATCTGAGGTCCAGAGAAGTACATTGTCCAAGGTTGCAGTCATGCTAAGGCTGGAAACAAAAATCCACTGTATGTTTCCCAGATGCTTATACTCTCTCATCTGACATTTTAAACAGGAAGCAGAAAAGAGCTGCTTCCTCACCAGGACATGTAGTTAATCCCTTGCTGGATTCAGAGTAGAGACAATGTTTTGGAAAGAATAGAGAAACTGGCTATAACTGGTCTCCTGCCTAGGTTCCCTCCCATAAGATTTGATACTGTTGGCAAAATGGTTTTCCTAAAACTTCGATCTATTCATACAACATGCTGTTAAATCCTTAAATGAATCCCTACTGGCTTCAGGCTAAAATCCAAAATCTTTGTAATAAGGCCATTCATTAGCAGGCTCCTGAATCCTTTGCCAGCTTCAACTCTGCTCATCCTTGTCCCCCATGCACATATGTTGCACTTTACTTTATCCATTGTAGGATCCTTACTGTTCCCTAATAACCATGCACTCCTTTCTCCCCTTTCAGAGACAAATGGCATATTATTCATCTACCCTTTTCAGATTTCAAACCATTCCTATTTAGTCACAGAGCACCTCCTCAAGGAAGACTTCCCTGAACTTCAGGATGAAGGAGAGTCTTCTACCTGGACTTTAAGAACATCCCCTAGGCAGCCCTCCTTCCAAAGCTTCACAGCCTTATAAAGCTATCTCTGATGATTAATTTTTGTAAACTTGAGATAGAGTTACCTGGGAAAGGGGGACTTCAGTTGAGTCATTGCTTCCATCAGATGGGCCTGTGTCCATATCTATGGGGAATTTCTTGATTAATGATTGATGTGGAAGGGTCCAGCCTACTGTGGGTGGTGCCACACCTGGGTAGGTGGGCTTGGGTGGTATATGAAAGCAAGCTAAGCAAGTAATGGTAAATGAACCATTAAGCATCAATTCCTCTGTGTCTGTGCTTCAGCTCCAGCTTTCAAGATCCCACTTTGAGCTCCTGCTGTGGCTTCCTCTGATGATCGGCTGTAAGCTACATAAACCTTTTCCTCCCCACATTCCTTTTGATCATGATGTCTATCACGTCCACAGACAAAGCAAACTAAGATACCAGTCTATCTGCCAGACTGCCCAAGAGCATTCCTAGGATCAAGGTTGGTAATTTCATGTCCATGTTCTCAGACTTAAAATAGATGGATGCTGGCACTTTGTTGAAGCTTAATAGTTAACAAATACCTCTCCTATCTAAAAGAGGTTCCACATAACATGAGATTATATACACATATATATGTATACATACCACTATTTGCATGTGTGTTTTGTTAAAACCTAGAAAGAACAGGGAAGAATTGCCAATTACTTTGAAAGCAATTATCACCTGCTTTATCAGGAAAAAGAAATGGCATTAATAACTCAAATAAACAAGTGGTCCAAAAGCCATTTCTGCAGTCACAGTGTAGATGTATATGAGGAGGAATGGGCCTCTAAATATGGGGCTCACTTTGACAATTATTTTATAATTCAATCTGTTTTATTGGTGGTATGCACATGGCTGGTCATTGAATGGCTGACAGAAGAGATTAGCTAGAATTGAAGGAAGTGAGTCTGGCTCATAGCATACAATTTCATTTCTTCCAGTATCAACCAGTCCTATGAGAAGAACCTGATCTGACTTCTGGTTGCTCAGAAGTAATGTTTCTTACTTGTTCTTGGTATTTCATAAGTAAGGAAACTAAGGCCTATAGAAATCAGCCTCAGTTTGTACTCATGATCATGTGGGAAATGATGAGGGCCCTAGGTATAAAACAGCCTCTTCCCACTAACACCAGCTCCTTATTTCACAGCAATTGAGTACCTGATGTAAGCGGTTGCTTGGGAAATAAGACTGATGACTTCCATACAAAAACTTGAAGGACGGTTGTTGCCAGCTGGATCGAATCACAAGTCTCCTCTCAACCAGGCACACATGTCCCAGAAGGTGTACATCTGGGGGGCAATGGGTAAATGGTTTGCTTTCTATTGATCTAGAAACTGAATCTCTCCACTGGCCCAAGAGCTGAATTTTGAATGTAGCGATGTCCTTTGAAGACTGGAAAGAAGAGTGAAACAAAAAAACTAATCATCCAAAAAAAAAAAAGAAAAGAAAAAAATGAGAAAGCCTTTCTAGAAATGGTGACAGAGAATGGGATCCTGTTCCTGGAGTTCTAAGGTAATATCCTTTCATTGTAAAGTTGTAAATTGAGAGGAATAATAAATGACTGGTCCCTTATAAGGGTAACTTAAACCTTTGAGTTTTTCCACATTTGATCAGCTTCCCTCCATGTTGGGTCCAACTGATGGTTAGACTGAACAGAACAACTTGAGAACAATCCCCTAGATGAGTCATTTAACAATATTACTGGTTTCATATATATTGAAAGGAAGAATGTCTCCAAACATCTGAGATACCATCAGCATAAGCTGCTTCAAGCTCTGATGGAAGCTACCTCTACCCTGAACCCCAAGCTATGGTAAAGACCAACTGCCTACCTTCAGCACAGAGATAGACATAAAACCATACAATGTTAAACAAAGCAAAGCAGGCTCAAAGACTTACAGTCCAGGAAGTCCAGGAGGAAAAGCTTATTTAGGAACAACCAGATATCAGAGTACCAAATGCAAGAACAGAGCAAGCAGCCAGTATTGAAGAAAAAAAAAAGGAAATGGGAAAGCATGCTTGATGTTCTTCATGGTGGAGCAAGCCACATGGGAAACAATGGAAGAGCAGACTTTTGAAGATGAGTGTAACATTCACTTTGATCTTATATCTATTCTATCACTAACATCTTCCTAGAATTCTTTGTTGTGAGCTGTGTCTTGACCAAGAAGCACACTAGCATCTACAGTGTGGCAGAGAATTAATGCATTCATTTGTAGAGCTGAGATTAGTTGGCCTGAGGTCCAAATAGCAAAAGCATTACCTTAAAAGGCACCCATACAGTGTCTTATTATTTTCCATATTATTCAGCAATAATTATTCATATCTCTCTCTCTCTCTCTCTCTCTCTCTCTCTCTCTCTCTCTCTCTCTCTGTGTGTGTGTGTGTGTGTGTGTGTATCTCAGGACCAAGTTTAAACTGGCATCAGTGTATCTTATGACCATCATATAATAAAAATAAATCTCCATGGTGGTGGGAGATGTGTGGAACCCACATTAAATTTATTCCAGAGTAGTAGGAAGAAAAATGTACGTGTACGGAGAGGGGTGGGCCCTTTGGTACCTCCTACTCCCACCCCAGCATTTTTAGCACTGCATGCCTCTTGCCCCTCCTTATAGTGAAGTCAAACAAAGCAAGCCACTGCATCCTACTCTGTCCTTTCTCCTTGCTCTATATAAAGCTAACTACAGATGGCATGCCTGGATTGATGCTCCAAAACTCCCCAGTGCCCACTCCCTTCCATCAAGCTGGTTCCTAAATCTGTGGATGTAACAGACTTCAGAAGAGGAAGCGGTACGATGGCACAGCGTGAGCCTTGGCACACTTTAGTCCTTGCTGTGCCAGGACTGTGATGCCCAAGTCTCACCAGCTCTGAGGCAGCACTAGGAATGGCATCTGGCTGCCCCATTGCCCACATGAGGGGAGCCTGATACTGAAAGCCAAGTTTCTCTCTTTAGCGCACTCTGGGTAGGAGGCAGAGAGATCCACAGTAATGTGGGAAGAAAGAAAAGGGAAAAGAGCACTGATGTGGGTATGTGTATAGGAATCTGGAGGAAGCAGCATTAAGTACTTTTTCCCTTTTAGCTCATTCTCCTGCCTACTGAGTCCAGAAGAAAGAAAGTTGGGTCAGAAGGAAATGTGAGGACAATTGTTTTGATCCCTCTTCCCTTCAGAGTTTCTGTGTTTGCTGCCAATACTTTTTTGATTGTTTGGTTTGGGTTTGGGATTTTTGAGACAGGGTTTCTCTGTGTAGTCTTGGCTGTCCTGGTCTTGCTTTGTAGACCAGGCAAGCTTTGACCTCACAGAGACCTGCCTGCCTCTGCCTCCTTGAGTGCTGGGGTTACAGGCCATTGCTGCCTCACCAGCTGCTGTCAGTACTTTCTTAAATTCTTTTTTTTTTCTGTGATTCTAGCAAGCATTTGCTCTATTCTAGGCATTAGATAAAATATTTAATGCTTGTTTCTCTTTTCTCCTTCAGCTGAAGTGATAGTTAATACTGCAATTCCTATTCCCCTCCCCCCTTTCTTGAAGTGAAAACAGAAATATTAAAGATGGGTTACCAAGATCACCCAAGTCTTGAATGGAATCGAGTTTAGGGGATTTTCAAGCTTGTATCCCTGAAGGATCTCATAAAACCTTACTAGCTATCATGACAAGGTGGAAAAGCATTACTTGAGGCTCCCTACGTCAGAGATACCCTACCTCAGAGATATTTACATTTTAATAGCCTGTCACTTAACAAGGCTTTGATGAGCAAAGAAATGAATTGCTTGTAATGCTATTTGGAGAACTGTGATAGGTCACAGAGGAAATACATGAGGTCAGGGGGTGACTCAAATAACAAT
The DNA here is from genome assembly GCA_028658305.1 of Pachyuromys duprasi. Classification (NCBI taxonomy): domain Eukaryota; kingdom Metazoa; phylum Chordata; class Mammalia; order Rodentia; family Muridae; genus Pachyuromys; species Pachyuromys duprasi. The sequence continues at coordinate 589,539 of CM053759.1, read as the reverse complement.
GTCTATTTCAGATTCATAGAACGAATCCAGGCTGGGATGAAGAAATACTAAAACCCCTGCTTTGTTTTTATTCTGATAGAAACTGTGCTTATTAAGGGTTGTAACATAGAGAATTTGTGTTCGGATGTAGGAAAGCCTTCCCAGTAAGGAAAACATGGAAGTGTGGAAGACTGTCACGAAACATTCACACACAAACACACACACTCACATACACTTACACATATTCATACACTCAAATTCATACTCATTCATATGTATGTACATACATTCACAAACATGACTCATACATACTCACATATATACATACACATACTCACATACAGTTACACCCATTTACACATACAGAGAGAGTCAGCTCTCGCCCTGCAGCTTAGCAAGAGATTAATCCTGTCTTGCCTGGTCTGGGAGAGATAAAGAAGGTGACTTTCCAGGGAAACCCTTGGCTTAATCTGTAGCATTTGATCTTGCATAATGTACCTTATTTTATTTTCCAGGGCTTCCTAAAGATTCACTAGTAGTTGACATTTTTATGTATTTTAAACAACATTAAATGAGCAAAACTAAAATCTTCTAACATATTTCTGTGGGAAAAACAAAATAAAAAATATGTTCCCAATACTGAGTTCTGAATGAGTTGTCCAACTAATAAAATATAGGGATCTGGTTTTCCCCTTTCCCTAGGCCTCCTGACTGCTGTGGAAGAAACCTCAATTTTAGCCTAAATGAATTTCTGTCCTCTGTCACTGCCCCTTATTAAAAATTATTACTTTACAACTACCAGCAGAAGTTCTAGAGTGCAAACTCTCTTAGTCTGCTTTCTCTCACACCATGCTAGTGGAGAGGACGCAGCCTCATAGGAAGGAAAGACACATGGGGTTACCCTGCTCCACTGCTGATCTTGGCAAAGGCTAGGATGTCAGCACCCTCCTCAGGCACTACCCCTCTCCTGGCCCTTCCTTTCTAAAAGGCTCCAAATTACAGGTGAGGCAAGAAAACAACTCTCCCTAGGAAGATTTTCCTATATCCAAACAAAGTTTCTCTACAGTCACTAGTAAGTACAGCCTCTGCTGGTGCGAACCAAGCAATAGCATAGCAGGTCACATGCACAATTCACCCAGGGTCTTCTGCCTACCAACCTGGAGTGGAGCAGGGGTGAGAGCCAAATGCTAGCATAGCAGGTCACATGCACAGTTCACGCAGGGTCTTCTACCTACTAGCCTGGAGTGGAGCAGGGCTCCAGCTCCTTGTTCCTAAAACAAAGCACAGGTAAGCAGAGCCTCAGGACTAGAGTCCCAAAGCACAAATGCAAGTGAGGTGGTCCAGAGCAGGATCTGCTCTCCTAGGGCTGCATTTCTACCTTTTCTTCAACATTTGGCACAGCCAAGAAGTCTTTCATTTCATGATTTCCTTGTTTTTAATTGCTGAGTAGTATTCCATTGTGTAAATGTACCACAATTTCTGTATCCATTACTCAGTTGAGGGACACCTGGGTTGTTTCCAGATTCTGGCTATGACAAAGTTGCTACAGGCATGATTGAGCAAATGTCCTTGTTGTATGCTTGAGCATATTTTGGATATATGCCTAGGAGTGGTATAGCTAGATTTTGAGGTAGTACTAATTCTAATCCTTTGAGAAAGCACCAAATTGCTTTCCCAAAGTAGTTGTACAAGTTTACATTCCCACCAGCAATGGAGGAGGGTTCCCTTTCTCCACATCCTCTCCAGCATGTGTTGTCATTTGAGTTTTTTGATCTTAGCCATTCTGATGGGTGTAAGGTGAAATCTCAGGGTTGCTTTGATTTGCATTTCACTGATGACTAAGGATGTTGAACATTTCTTTAAGTGTTTCTCTGCCATTTGATATTGCTCTATTGAGAATTCTCTATTTATCTCTGTACCCCATTATTTAATAGGATTACTTGATTTGTTTCTGTTTAACTTCTTTGGTTCTTTATATATTCTGGAAAGGATCATCCTGAGTTAGGTATCCCAGAAGCAGTAAGACACACATGGTGTATACTCACTTATAAGTGGATATTAGACATATAATATACAATAATCATACTAAAATCTATATACCTAAAGAAGCTAAGTAAGAAGGAGAACACTGGGTAAGATGATCAGTCCTCATTCTGAGAGACTAAGGGGATAGACATAGGAAGAGGGAGAAAGCAGAGAACAGGACAGGAGCCTACCACAGAGAGCCTTTGAAAGACTACCCAGCAAGGTATCAAAGCAGATGCTGAGACTCACAGCCAAACTTTGGGCAGAGTGCAGGGAATCTTATGAAAGAAGGGGGAGATACAAAGACCTGAAGGGGACAGGAGCTCCACAAAATCTGGACAAAGGGGTCTTTTCTGATACTGATACTCCAACCAAGGACCATGCATGGAGATAACCTAGAACCCCTGCACAGATGTAGCCCATGGCAGCTCAGTGTCCAAGTGGGTTCCCTAGTAATGGAAACAGGAACTGTCTCTGACATGAACTCAGTGGCTGGATCTTTGATCACCTCCCCCTGAGGGGTGAGCAGCCTTATCAGGCCACAGAGGAAGACACTGTAGCCAGTGCTGATGAGACCTAATATGCTAGGGTCAGACAGAAGGGGAGGAGAATCTCCCCTATCCACCGACTGGGGAAGCAGCATGGGAGGAGAAGATGGAGGAAGGGTATGATTTGGAAGGGATGAGGGAGGGGGCTACAGTTGGGATACAAAGTGAATAAATTGTAATAAATAATTTTTTTTAAAAAGAAGTCCTTTGTATCTGAGCTCCATCAATCAGCAAAGCTATTAAGTGGCAAAGGCTTTTAAGTTGAAAACTAGTGGCTTAAGACATATTTTGGTTCTAGAAGTATTTACACTTAAGAATACTCAAACCAAGAGTCTTAATATCTGTTTTGATACATTGCTATACTGATTCTTTCATAGGTCCTCTTTGGTATGCTCCTGTCCTGTTGCTTGTTTTCTCCCCCATTCAATGTCCCTCCCATTAGTCCATCCAAATGAGCATTGATCATACCAACGTGGGTCCTCCTTCGGTTAAGCCCTTGGCAGAGGGCTGGAAGTAATAATAAATATAGGGGAAGTTAGTAAGACTTGGGGAGAACAAGAGCTCCACAAAGATCAAACTGAGCAGGGCACAAGGGTCTTATATGGGACAGTTTCTCCAACCAGGGACCATGTATGGATATGGCCTAGAACCCCTGCTCAGATGTTGCCCATGATAACTCATT
>CM053759.1:565056-585805 GCA_028658305.1 Pachyuromys duprasi | reverse complement strand
GTTATGTCCCCCTTTTCATTTCTGATTTTGCTAATTTGGATAGTTTCTCTTTGCCTTTTTGTGTTTGACTAGGGGCTTGTCTATCTTGTTGATTTTCTCAAAGAACCAGTGCTTGATTTCATTGATACTTTGAATAGTTTTATTTGTTTCTAATTGATTGATTTCAGCCCTGAGTTTGATTATTTCCAGCCATCTGCTCCTCTTGGGTATATCTGCTTCTTTTTTTCTAAGGCTTTCAGTTGGGCCACTAAGTTGCTTGTATGAGATGTTTCAAATCTCTTCTTGAAGGCACTTAGTGCTATGAACTTTCCTCTTAGCACTGTCTTCATTGTGTCCATAAGTTTGGGTGTGTTGTGCTTTCATTTTCATTGAATTCTAGGAAGTCTTTAATTTCTTTCTTTATTTCTTCCCTAACCAAGCTGTCCTTGAGTAGCGAGTTGTCCAGTTTCCATGTATGTTCAGGTTTTTTGCTGTTTCTATTGTTGTTGAGGTCCAGCTTTAGAACATGATGGTCAGATAGAATACAAGGGATTATTTCAATTTTCTTGTATCTGCTGAGGCTTGCTTTGTGACCAACTATATGGTCTATTTTGGAGAAGGTTCCATGAGGTGCTGAAAAGAAGGTATACTCTTTTGACCTAGGGTGAAAAGTTCTGTAGACATCTATTAGGTTCATTTGATTTAGGGCCTCTGTTAGTGCCCTTGTTTCCCTGTTTTGCTTCTGACTGGATGATCTGTCCCTTGGTGATAGTGGAGTGTTGAAGTCTCCCACTATTATGGTGTTGGGATCAATGTGTGATTTCAGCTTTAATAATGTTTGATTTACAAATGTAGGTGGTCTTGTATTTGGGGCATAGATGTTCAAAATCGTGATGTCCTCCTGTTGGAATTTTCCTTTGATGAGAAGGAAGTGCCCCTCCTCATCTTTCTTGATTAGTTTGGTTGAAAGTCTATTTTGTTAGATACTAGGATCACTAGCCCAGCTTGTTTTCTGGGTCCATTTGCTTGAAAAACATTTTCCAGCCCTTTATTCTGAGGTAGTGTTTATCTTTGTTGCATAGGTGTGTTTCTTGGATGCAGCAGAATGTTGGATCCTGTTTCTGCAACCATTCTCTTAGTCTGTGTCTTTTTATTGGAGAGTTGAATCCATTGATGTTGATACATAATAGTGACCAATAACTGTTAGTTCCTTTTATTGTGGAGTTGGTGCTCTTACTATGATTCATTGATTTTTTTCATTTTTTGTTGGGAAGTTATCTGTATCCTATATTTTCTTTGGTGTAGTTGTTTTCATTATATTGAAGTTTCCCTTCTAGTATCTTCTGTAGGGCTGAGTTGCTGTGTAGATATTGCTTAAATTTTGTTTTGTCATGGAATATTTTCTTTTCTCCATCTATGTTGATTGAAAGATTTGCTGGGTATAGTAGTCTGGGTTGGCATCTGTGTTCCTTTAAAGACTGCATGGCCTCTGCCCAGGCCCTTTTAGCTTTCATAGTTTTTGATGAGAAGTCTGGTGTGATTCTGATCGGTCTTCCTTCATATGTTACTTGACCGTTTTCCCTTGCTGCCTTTAATATTTTTTCTTTGTTTTGCAGGTTTATTGTTTTGACTATGATGTGATGAGAGGTATTTCTTTTCTGGTCTAGTCTATTTGGTGTTCTGTAGGCTTCTTGTATGTTTATGGACATTTCTTTCTTTAAGTGGGGAAAATTTTCTTCTATGATTTTCTTAAAAATATTTTCCAGTCCTTGGAGCCTGCAGTCTTCTTTTTCATCTATTCCTATTATTCTTCGGTTTTGTCTTTTCATGGTGTCCTTGAGTTCTTGGATGTTTTGTGTTTGGGACTTTCTGATTTTATTTTTTCTTTGAGTGAAGAATCAATTTCAGAATGTGTATCTTCAGGTTCCCGAGATTCTCTCTTCCATCTCTTGTATTCTCTTGGTGATGCTTACCTTTGTGGTTCCTGATCTTTTCTCTAAGTTCTCCAGTTCCAGGTTTTTCTCTGTTTGTGTTTTCTTTATAGATTCTAATTCTGTTTTCATGCTTTGTACCATTTCCTTCATCTGATTGAATATGGCTCCTATTTTTTTTTGTTTCCTTTCTCTATGTCTTTGATTGTTCCTCTACATGGGCAGTTATATTCTTCTGTATTTCTTTGAGGGCCTTGTTCATTTCCTCTTTTTGTTCCTCTAGTAACTGCATAAGCATAGCTTTAACATCATTTTCCTGTGTCTCCGCTGAATTAAAATCTCCATTGCTTTTGGGTGTTTCTGGTGGTGCCATGGTGTCCTGATTTTTGCTAGGTGAGTTCTTCTGTCGACCTTTGCCCATTGCTTATATATAAAATCTTCACTGTTTGTTTCTTGAGTCTGAACTTCGGACTGGAACCGTTTTACTCTGGTGTCTGTAGAATTCTTCAGGAAAATCAGTGAGGACCAGTGTTTTGAGAGTGTGTGTTGTTGCTTCAGTCGTACCTGAGGGAGAAAAAGCTGCTGGAGCAGAATTATAAGCGTGTGTGTGTGTGTGTGTGCACGCGTGCGCGCGCATGGCATGTGAGAGAGAGAGTGTGTGCCCGCAAGCAAGGATGCAGGTGCAGGGATGTTTGTCTTGAAGGGGAGAGCAAGGGTGTGTAGCTTGGGATATATGGGTTGGGAGCAAGCACAGGAGGGGATGTGGATGCTAGCACAGTTAGCAAGCGCAGATTGTGGGCATAAGGCACCTATGCAGGTTTTCTGACTATCTGGTGGTCTACAGTCTGTGGTGGGCTCAGCAGGCTGGACTCTGAGGACTGTGGCATACACTGCAGGCGGGACACATATTCTGTTGTGGACTCTCTGAGCCCGGCCCTGAGTTCTGTGCTGGAAGCTGGAAGCCTGGCAGGCTGCACTCTGGTCCCTGAGTTGGGAAGCACTATCTGCTTCCTCATCCCCTACCCCCTCAGACAATGCTGTGGCGGAATGCCAGAGATCTGTGCTTGGAGCGTGCAGCACTGTGCTCCTTGCAAGTTGCTGTGTGCACTGTGGACTGCCTCCTCTGCTTCAATGCTGGTTGGGGTATCTCCTTTGCTGCCTTCCTGCTGGCTGTGGTATCTCCCCCACTTCCTCTGCTGCAGGCTTGGCTACATCTGCTGCTGCTTCTGCCCGTTATGGGGAAGTGCCAGGGAATCGATTCCCCAGAAGTCCATGGAGATGTCCGCGGTTGACCTGTGTCCATGGGACTCAGATCAGGTTTTGTCCCCCTTCTCCCGGGGCTCCTTATATGATTGTTTTGGGTTCCACAGCCCCTTGATTCACCAATTAGGAGTCCTTCCCTGTGGGTTAGGACTCTACCCTTCTCCTGACAGGGTAACCCAGGCTCTGGTGCTCTGGGTCTGTCTGTGATGGGTAGTTGGTGTGCAGCAGGTCTCTGGGCTGGCAGCATGAGCACTTGCCGGTCTAGAGGACCTTTTCCATGGAGATCCTGGGTTCATGACAAAATAATCTGTGTGAATGTATTAAAAAAAAAAAACTGAACATATGATTTGACAAGAACTCTAGGAGACATAAGAAAAAACAAACAAACATGTAAACAAAGACCATTACTGAAACGTCTTTGGCATGTGGACCGTCATACGACTCTCCTTCTAAAGAGAAATTCAGAATATCCACTTGGAATAAACCAATTAACACATATCACTAATTACAACCATTGGTTAACTGTAGGACCAGGTAAGAAAGATGCCTCCTTAGCTGAGTTCTTGGGTGACCTCACTGCTAAGCTGCTGACTTCCAGCTTCCAACATCCTGTAGGCAAGGAACAGGCTCAGAGACTGATGACTTTGAGAAAAAAATTGCACACTGTCATACTAGGGAGCTGACCATTCATACAATTTAAAGAAGAATAAAACATCAGCTTTCTGTGCACCCTAATAATTGTTTTGTTCTCACATGAAAAATGTAAATTGAATGCCCAAGCATGCATTCTATCATATTACACACACATGTATTTTGATTATAATTCTCTGTGTGTCTTTGTCTACCTCTGTCTCTCTAACATACACTTACTTCCATCAATACTTTCTATGTGTGTGTCCGCTGTGTCACTTTGTCTCTGTTTCTCTGTATATCTGTCTTTTATATACTTCTGTCACAACCTCTTTCTCTCTCACATGCACACACACATACACACATATACACTTCTGTCACATTGTTTGTCTCTGCCAATCTGTGTCTTTCTGTTTGTGTCTATCTCTGTCTGTCTCTCTCTCCACAAACACACATGCACAATCCTTCACACCTTCTGTGTGTATGTGTATCTCCATGACTCTGAGTGTCTCATTGTCTCTCTGCCTCTCTCTGAGTCTGTCTCTGTCTCTGTCTCTCTATCCTCTTCCCTCCCTCTCCCTGTCTCTATCACCCAACCCCCACCAGCACACACTCCTGAACATGTGACAGAGATACAGAACCTCCATTTGGTGGCAGCTCCTGGGAGGGCTGAAAATGGAGCCAAATTTGCATAGGATGCCAGACAAGCCCTCCGGTCTTGAAACTTCACACCTGTCTCCTGCCAGTACCCAAAATGCCATCTGTTTCTCTAGGAAAGCCAGACACAAGGCCCTTTTTAAATGGCTTTGGTAGATGATAAGAAACCCTGGCATGGGGAGCCTTAATTGCTCAAAAAGAACTCCATGGTATGTAACACACAGTTTCAGGCAGATTAAAGAAAAGGCCCTGGCAGGCTCCTTTTACAAACTTCTGGGTAATGATTGAGACCTGAAAAAGTGAAAACATTTAAGGACTCAGCCTAGTCCCAAATTTTCCTACTTCCAATAACTCTTGAAGTGAGTTCTATGTGGTAGTAAGAGCCACAAAGGAGTGGTGGCTAATGCAACAGGACTCTATTTCTTTACCTACTCCACTCTGAATTTGGGATGCTCTTCTGAAAAATCTTCTACCATTTCACATACTCAATTTTACTCATTAATGCTACTTTAAAAGGCAATTCTAAATCCAATTGATAGTGTACAATGAAAGGAAACTCCTCCCCAGGGTCCACTCAGCAAGGTCTGAGCTGAGCCCCATACAGGAATGAGATTTGTAGGCTTGCAGGACAGGCCTGAGCAGAGGGATGACAGTAGAGTCCTCCAAGGTGACACTGATGGTATTTAGGGTTGTATAGTAGCTCACTACAGAAACAAAAATGTTTCCACTGCTGCATGCTCCCAGTGTTCAAATCATCTCTGTTAAGAACTACTGAAAACTAAGGATATTTTGAGTTCTCATCAAGATCATTACAGGTGTTTTGGGTGGTATTGAGGGGTCTAAGAGAGCAGCATTCACTGTATTAGAGTCTTTCCCCTGCCCGGGAGCCTGGGTCTCCCGTAAGAGACTAGTCCCTACCCTACTGACCCTACCTGAGCACTGTGCTCACTATAGCACACAGCTGTGAGTCTGGTTCAAGACAGAGAGAGTGGAAGACAAGCTGTCAATCCCTATCTCCATGTCCAGACCTGGGCTTCCTGTGCCAATGGCTGTGTCTATGATGGTAGTTGGGAGTGGAAGAAGGCACTCCAGAAACTAATAAAATAAATGACTAAATAAATGCAAACTCTTTCCTAAAGAATGCAAAGATAAGATAAATCATATTGAGCACTGGGGCAATTATCTCCACTGTCCTCTCTGTTCATCCAGAAAACACTTTATCTTGTGAAAATCTTCATCCTCTAGACAAACATTGTTTCCTCCTCCTCTTCTTATCTTTCTTCTTCTATTCCCCTCTCTACAAAGGTGGGTTGGCTCCCAACTCACTGGAATAAAAGCTCCATTAGCTCAGTGCATGTAAGGCTTGTAGAGTTGGCTTGAGTTCAGAGTTAGCAGAAGGATAAAGAAACCTGACACTCATTCTTCATGTAATTAGAATTGGTAAAAATAAACTACACAGATTTCATTAGAGAATGAATAGTACCAGGACAAGTTGCAAACCCCCTCACATCACCAATCTCTTGTCTCAAATTAATCTCCAGCTGATAAAAGTTTCCTTTGGAGTCACTAGGAGAACATTCCTCTACCCCACCCCCAGGCCTTCATGATTGTGTGTCTCTGGGCCCAGCTGGCTCATACTATGAAGACTGCTCTTCTTACACAGGACACATGTGCTCCAAGTCCCCCAGGGTCCCTATGTGAGATCCTTGTCTTTGCCAACATGAATGCAGGCACCCACCCACAGACCACAGGCCATGTTTTCCATGCTGGGGATGAGCTACATGGAGATTTCCACACTGCTGGTCGGCAATGTGACAAGCAACAAATAGATTAGATGACTGATTGGAACTCATTAGAATAATCTATGATCAGAACATAAATTCTCTTTTGAAACAAAGTAGACACCTCCTAAATTTTAATTATGGCTCTTAACTAAATTAATCTCTTCTTCTAATACCTTAGCCAAGCACAAGTCTGTAAAACCAAATTCTCTACTCTGATTTTTTGATCCTTTATCTCCTGTATCAATGATAGTAGTAATTGGGTAAGGCATAGGTGTGTTTCCTTGGCCATCTGTCCCCATGGGAAGGTTTCTAGAGATCTTCCGCAGTCTTGAAGCTTAGTGGTCACAGAGAACAGGCAGAGATAGTGTGGAAAATGAGAAGGCTCTGTTCATGCCTGTACTGTCTTTTACCTATGGACTCAACCTTTCCTTCAAGCTTGCAGCTCCTCTCCTTCCCTGCTCTTTGCATACCCTTCTCCCTCCCTCTCTTCATTCCTCCTATTCTCTGTGCTCCATCCCCCTTCTGGCTTCTTCAATTTCAATGAGTTTATTGGCATGACGAATGCTGCCAAAGCCAATAGCACTGAGCCTCAGTGTCTGGGGATAGATTTCACAGTGGGAAGGAGTGGCTGGGGCCTTAGACCACATTCCCACTGTGGGCTTCTATCTCTGTCTGAAGTGGTGGCAGGCTTCCAGGAACCTTGCTTTCTTGGATTTCCAGCCTCAGCTGACTCACCAGCCCTGTCTCCAGACAGAGGGAGCATTCTAAGGATGGCAGAGGTCAGTACTGAAGCCTGAAGTCTAAGAAAGGAGAGAAGTTGGGCTTATCAACTGCTGCAATCCCAGTTCCTGAAGCTGCAAATTCACAAGCCAGGTCATTGCCATCCATGGTGACAAACAGAGTGGCTCTTATTTCAGACATTCACACGAGATTTGAAAGAATCTTTAAGATGTCTTCTAAACAAGTGAGAGTCATGTTTTTTTTTACATGACACACACAGATGGCACACAGATAGAGAAAGAGATATGCACAAAAACATACTATATGCATATACACTCATACATATTTACATGCACACAGCTAAAACATATAGATTCACAGACACATGGCCTCTCTCTCTCTCTCTCTCTCTCTCACACACACACACACACACATACACAAACACACACACACATGCGCATGCCCTTACATGTATACATGCATACTCTTTATCACCATGGCAGACTTCTCACCTACAGGGTATGTTAGCTAATGGAAATTTCTATTTGCAATGAAAATCAACTTGGGAAAAACGTCACAGCAAGAGACTAGTTTTTTCCTCCAGCTGTCCCAAGATTGATCTGGTCCACAGGGTGCCCCAGATCATTGCATTCGTAATTTCATTCTGCTTATGATCTATTTCTTATACGATCAATATGATAAATGTGCTAGAGAGCAAAGTGGGTTGCAGTCGACACCAGCGAAGTGAGGCAGAGAGGAAGCTCGGGACTGCTGTGCTGTGTGTCTCATGAAGCAGAAAACCAATTCAGCCTGACTAGAGGCTGCAGACAAGGTGGTAGATCTCTGGTGACAGATGCAAAGTATCTGACTCCATTTCCCTCAACAATGGGCTGTATTCCTTCTCTGTGTCTCCACCCCATCTTTCTCCAGGAGTTCACACTTAGCATGTATAAAGGTGTCTGTTGGGTGAGGGAGAGTTTACTGGTTGCAAGCCTTTTCCTCCTGTCTCAGCCTGCCTCTAAATACCATTAATACTAAAGCAAAAATGTAAAAGGGACCAGGTACCAAAACATCAGAGAACCACAGGGGAACAAGACAGAGTACATTGAGCATGTACTCTTCCCAGGTAAGCAACAATCAGCCTTTCTCTGTGTGCCATTATTTTTGTGCCAGGGTCTGGGGAACCACATGTGCCTGTGTCTCTCAGTGTCCTTGAACCAGCCATTGAAATCTCTGCATCAAGGTTTTATCATCTGTAAAAGGTATCAACTATATTGCTGTAGCAGTGGCTGCTGCTGGGAAATGTTTCTTGTAAAGATGGAATAATGTAAACAACTAAAAGCATACAGTGTGCTAGAAGTGTGCAGAATTGGTAAAGGTTGTGAAGTCTTCAAAACGATAAAGCAAAGTCTCTCCCCTCTGAGAGATTGCAGATGGACTGGTCTGAGATGACCAGAGGCTGGTAAGAAGAGCTGTAGGACAAGTCAGGATCTCTAGTATCCAGGGCTAGGAAGTACTGCCACCAGAGCTCTCCCACCCCCATGCTCCAGGAACTGAACGAATCCCTTCCCCACACTGGGCCTCAGTACCTCCAGTAACCATAATGCAATTAGGTGATTCAGTGACACTATGAGCCATTGTATGGATGCAGATGTTTCAGACTTATCTGAAGTGAAGAAGGGATAAATCAAAATTGGCTTTCAGGCAGAAAGGACATGCTGTGGCAAAACAGAAAGGCAGTACTCTGCATATGTGAAAATTGACCTCACCAAGTCCCCAGGGCAGAGAGTATGAGTCCCAATCAAGCATGTTCAAACAGGCTCAGTGGCAGTGATAAGAGACTGGGAAGGCAGAAGATGAAGAGACCTGGAGGACTCTTGTGCTTGGAGCCCTTGTCCAAGATGAGAAAAGGTAGAGAGGAAGGAGTGGATACTGATAGTGGGCTGGGTGGGCTCCTCACATTAATTAGATTAGAGGGCCCTGGCCTGCTCCTTCCTCTGCCACTCTTTATGTGCTGAGCACTGTAGCCTTTTGAAAACTTCTGGAAGGAGAGTTCTGTCACTCCAAGTCTATTGTTATGGTTATCCACTTAGGAAATTAAGTTTGAAGTTTCTCAACCCAGGAAATGCCCTCTATCTCCCAGACACTTTCCCCACTGCTGCAGAAGGATGAATTCCAGCAATTTTGTCTGGAGATGCCTTGGCTCCCAAGTGTCCCATCGACTGTGAAAATGGAGCAGACAGACAGGCCCTTCCATTTCCCCAGCTAGACAACATTGGCTGTGAGATTTCTCCAGTAATCACTACCAAGAACAAGATAGGAGCCAGGAGCCCAACCGTTTGCAGCCCATGAAGAAGCAATCAATACAATTCATCAGGAAAATAAGCACCGGCAAAGAAACCAAGTGTGCTCTAGGCATAGATCAAGTTTGTAAAGAGCACATCTTAGATGCTAATCAGATGGTCATTCTCTCATTTAATTAATTAACATTGTCACTCATTAGAAAAAGGAGGCCCAAGGGAGTCAAGCATCGCCTCCTTTCCCTGTAGTTGAGATGACTGAGAATTATGAAGGGTCACATAAGTGGTAATTAGGACAGCCATGGGTGCAGGCCAAGTATGGATGGTCTAAGACCTTCTTAAAAAGATGGGAACGCAGGTAAGAAGAAAGCAAGGTGCAACCGCTAAGAAAGTTGTAGCTGTTAGGATATTAAAATAAATAAGCATTCATATAATGAGAACTTCTTAGGTTACTCAAGGATTTCTCATTTCATCTGTACCGAAATCTTTCAGAATGTGTGAAGTTCAGAAAGACTACCAAACAGTATCAGGGAACAATACCTACATACATTGATCTTCATGAAATAAGTTGTCTAGATAGAGAGCACCAGCTGACTTATTAGTGAAGAGGATCACTGATAAAGGAGAAACACCTTCATGAGTTTGCAATCCAAAGTGGAATGTATTCTCTCCACAACCCCACAGTTCCTCCCCATCCCTTTAGAGTTACTCTTCATCCCTCTACAATGCCTCATCCTCTCCAGTTCCTCCTCATCCTCTCCAGTTCCTCCTCATCCTTTACAGTTCCTCCTCATCTTCTACAGTTCCTCCCCATCCTTTTAGAGTTCCTCTTCATCCTCTATAGTTCCTATTCATCCTCTACACTTCCTCCTCATGCTCTACAGCTCCTCCTCATCCTCTACAGTTGCTCCTCATTCTCTACAGGTCCTCCTCATCCCCTATAGCTCCTCCTCATCCTCTCCAGTTCATCCACATCCTCTACTTTTCCATCCTATCCCTCCACAGATCCCCCCTAGCTTCCCTCAAATGACTCTCCATCCTACCTATATAGTTCCTCCCCATCTTCCTCTTTCTTAGTCATTTCTCTGAATAACAGCCTGGAAGACATTTCTTCCTTGTTCTTTGCCAATTGAGCTGTTCTTCTTTTGTGGGTCATGAATTCAAATCACTTAGGAAGCAAAAGCGTGTTTCTGAGGCATTTATGGAAGTCCTGCATAGCATCTTGACTGGCACTACTGCTTGTGATTTGTGTGTAAATGTGTGTGTGTATATGTGCATGTACCTGTGTGTATCTGATAGTACCATTTCTCTGTAATTTGCGTGTGTTTAGTTCACATGTCTGTGTCTCTGCTGGTAGCATTTGCCTATGATTCACAAACACACACACATACATGTTCAAGCACTCATGCATGTGTGGTGGCCTGAGATTAACTTAATTTTTGTTCCTCAGGAGCTAACTACTTAATTTTTTTTTGATACAAATTCAGGCTGGCTATCCAGCAAGCCCCAGGGATTTTCTTATCTGCCTCTATAGTGCTGAAATTACAAGTGCAAGTCATTATGCTTGTGGGTTCTGGGAATTGAACTCAAGTCCTCATGCTTGCACAACAAATACTTTACCAACTAAGCTACCCACCAGCCCTTGCTGAAATTCTTATCAATCCCCCTAACATCTTTGTCCCTTTCCCTTTCAGCATATTGTCACTGTTTCCAAAATAAGCCAAACACCAAAATTCCATGGGAATTTTCCAATGGAAAATTTCCAAAATCACCAAAGACTTAAATTACCATTTCATAATTGGAAAAGCCCACCAAAGTACCGAGAAATGGTCTCTCATATTCCCTGGCTTGCCAACTGAAATACTGTCTGCCTCTAATACAAAATTGTCACAAGGCTATTCCCAGTGAGCTCAACCCCATAATTAGAAGCAGTCCTTCCTTGCCTTTAGTCTTAAGTGTTTTCATCATTGGGCTACTAGAGCCAAGATATTCATTTTGCCAAGGAAAACTTTCCTTTGAAACTTCCATCTTATCCAAACAGAGAATTGGAGTTGACTCTTGGCAGTTCTAAAGATGGTTCTGAGTTATGTTAAAACAATACTTATATCAGCCAACCCTGTGCCTGTCTCCAGTTTGAACCCATTTTCTTATGTGTAACTGACTATGGTGGCTTGAATAGGAATGGCTCCCCGAGGCTCATATATTTAAATCTATGGTCATTAGGGGGTGCTGCTATTTGACAGGAATCAGAAGGTGTGGAATTGTTGAAGTGGGTGTGGCTATGTTGGAGGAAGTGTGTTACTGGAGGTGGACTTTGGGGTTACAAAAGCTCAAGCTAGGCCCAGTGTCTCTCTTTCTGCTGCCTGAGGATCCGAAAGGAAAACTCTCAGCTACTCTCCAGCACCATGTCTGCCTGCATACCACCATGCTCCCAGTCATGAAAATAATGGACTAAGTCTCTGAAACTGTAAGTAAGCCCCAATTAAATGCTTTCTTTTATAAGAGTTGTTATGGTTATGGTATCCCTTCACAGTTACATTTGAAAATCAGATCAACAATGAATAATCGCTTAATAAAAGAATTTCATAAATGTTTCATGAGACATACTTACACTACATAATTATTTGCTGCTTATATAAAAATGTATGTTTAATTAGGAACCCTCATGTCTTTATTTGCAGAACTACATTTTGTAAATATTACAAAATAATATTTTAATTCCATCATTTAATTCCTTTATTTATTGCCTATAGTATCTTAATAAAAGTAAATTTCCTCCTCACTTATTTGCTGTGATAAAGATGATATAAAGGACACAGGTTCAAGCCTGATTTCATTTATAAGTTTTTAAAATAATGGAATGGTTCCTTCAATAGCCAATAGAGACAACATCACGAACACATCACAGAGATACATTTGTTGTGAATGTTATCCTTCCTCACCTTTCAATTATCCCATCTCTGATCAATGGGGCATCTAGATCCAGACTCCATTCCTCATGATACTTTATCCTGTTTGATATTTACTTTGTTTCCTGGTATGACAATCCCCAACTTCACCTTGCATGCTTCCTTCTTTGTCTGAAATTTAAAAAAATACAATAAAAAAAAATATTCACGAAACCCTCTGTTAGGTGCTTCATATTAGTGTTACCAAAGCATCTGGGAGGGCAACATAAGGGAGGAATGATTTACTTAGCTCAGTTTCAGATGACTTAGTCGTTTCTTACTTGGCAAGTGTACTCTGTAGGTGTGAACTGGCAACAGGACTACATGAAAGGGCAGCATCATCATAATGAAAGAGGCAGAGAAAAGTGACATCAGAAAGGGTCCGGGATGAGGACTATGCCAAGGAACACGCTCCTAGGAACCTATTTTCTCTAAATTTGACCCACCCTTTACCTCAATAATGTCATTGTGTTGTGAATCCATTTAACCCTAACTGCCTCTGTATATTCTCTGTGACATCCCGAGACATACACCTTCTTAATGTACAGTCAAGCCAGTAGTCAAAATCAGCCACATACTCCTAGTTCCTGCGTTGGGGAGTTAATATGTTATTTATATGGTTTATAATTCATTTCTTTATCTCTTTTGTGAAATGTTATAAACAAATTACATTTTTATTCCACTGATTTGTCAATGTTCAGTGTACTCCCCAAACTGACTCTAGACAGAAATATATCCTGCTGAACAGTTCACATGGCCACACTGATTGATTCCAGTGAGCTTCATTCTTTCTGCTTGCTTCTCCTTTGTGAATGTTAGTACCTGAGTATCACATGATTACAAATCCCTCTGACACCCAGCAGACAATGAGGAAACAATTATAGAAGTTTCTTTAAAATCCACAGTACAGACACACCAGGCTGCTCCCTATGTTGGGGTAGCCCACTCCAGTCTCTATATTGCTTGATTTCTTTAGCTTTAGTAAATAAATTTCTGTTTAAATTGTCCATGTTTCTGAATCATTTTTTCTTTAAAAAGAGAAGAGCCTAGAGACTTCCAAAATGCTTCAGTTTATGTCTACCTCCCTTGTTTACAAAAATTGCCAATATTCCCTAGAAAAACAAGACCAGATCAATCCTTATACACTAAAAATGTATTGCATAATTTTACCCATATAGACAGGATAAACATACTACAATTCAAAGACCCAAAGAAGATAGTAACGAGGAGGACCCAAGGGAGGATGCTTAAATCTCACTAAGAAGGAGAAATAAAATAGACAGCTGAAGAGACTGAAGAGAGGGAATAAGGTAGGAGAGGGATCTTGGAGAAAAATGAAAGTGGAGATCAGATCATGGGCAAAGCATCCCTGAGACAAGATGGAGACTTAAGAGAGGCTTCTTGGAGGGTTTGGGAGTGGCTCTAGCTAAGTCTCCTAGTAATAGGGGTCATAGAGGACACCTTCTAACTAGGTAAGACTCCTAGTTGAGAAAGGAGAATTCCAACCCACCCACAAAAACTTTGGCCCAAATTTTACCCTGCCTACAAGATGTGCAGAGATAAAGATAGACTAGAGATTAAGGGAATGTTAAACCAATGCCTACCTCAACTTGAGACTTACTCTATGGAAGAGAGCCAACCCCTGACACTATTAACAATACTCTACTATGCTCACAGACAGGAGCCTAGCATAGCTGTTCTCTGAGAGGCTCCACCCAGCAGCAGATCAAAACAGATGCAGAGACTCACAGTCAACATTGAGCAAAGCATAGGGAGTCTTGGGAAGAGTGAAGGGAAACATAGAAGGAGCTGGAGGGGACAAGAGCTCCACAAGAACAACAGAGCCAACTAACCAGGGCTCAGAGGGGCTTGCAGAGACTGAAGTACCAACCAAGGACCATGTGTGGACTGTACCTAGAACCACTACACAGATACAGCTATAGAGCAGCTCTTGCTTCATGTGGGTCTCCTCATAAGGGGAGTGAGGACTGATTCTGATATGGACTCTGTTGCCTGCTACTTGATCACTTCCCCTTGGTGGGGCTACCTTGCCAGGCCACAGGGGAAGAGGATGTGCTCAGTCTTGATGCAACTAGTTGTGCTGGTATGGGGTGTTAGGGTGGGTTCCTCTTTTCTGAGGAGTAGGGGAGGAGAAAGAGTAGGATGAGAGGGGGAGGGTGGGATGGGAGAGAGGAAGGAGAGGGCTATGATTGTGATGTAAATTGAACAAATAAATTAATTACTTAAAAACATTCCATACAGTCACAGACTCAATGAAAATTAGTTGAGTTGTATTTACAGATCTATGTCATTTAACCCTAGTTAAGCATCAAAATTACCCACATAGTTTTTTCAGCTTTTGTAAAGTAAAATTTGCCGAGTCCTACCCATGAATGGACTCTCCAGAAGCAATCACCAAGACCTAAATTAAATAATAAAACATGTTTCTATAACATGGGTGTGAGTCACTAGCTAAAGATCACAGGTACCCTGCATAAGCACAGGTTCTCTGGGAACCAGCATATACTGAGAACATTTGCAAATTCATAGGAACTCCCTAAGAGTTCCCCTTTATCTGTTTGAGGTGGTACAATTCTGCTGGCAAAATCAGACAGAAAATCTAGTAGTCATTTTATCTTTCTTGGTGGTTTTCTTCAGAGAAAACATAAGAACAGTGGAGAGTGGGCTTTTCTTCTTGGGAGAGAACTGATTGCATATTAAGCTTAATTATTCTTTTAAGGTTACAATTGTCACCATGTAGAAGAAAGGCAGTTTGGTGATTATCTGGTCTAGTAGTTCTCAAACTATAGGTTGCATATCAGATGTTTACATTATGATTCATAACAGTAGCAAAACAACAGTTATGAAGAAGCAAAAAAAATAATTTTATAGAAACATAGCCAGCAGAGCCAGCAGAGGTGAGCTGTCCACAGGCTCCAACCCACATCATCCACCATCCTGAGGAGGCCTGTAAAGGAGGAGAGGGGAGAAGCAGCCTTCTGCTTGGAGCTCTCTCCACCTACTCCTGATTTTTCTGGGCCACGTGGAACACAACAAGCAGACCCAGCAGAGTTGAGCTGTACAGAGGCTCCAACCCCCACAGTCCACCATCTTGAGTAGACCTGTAAAGGCCCTTAGCAATGTCCAACTTAAAGCTCTCTCCACTTTCTTCTGACCTTCCTGACCATCAGGGACCATCAGTTCTGAATGCCAGAGACAACCAGATGGCTAGAGGCCAGTGTAAAAACACAAGCAACAAAACCAAGGGCCATGAGACACCACCAGAAACCAAGTATTCTACCACAGCAAGCCCTGGAGATACTATCACACCTGAAGCACAAGAAAACAATCTTAAATCTGAGGTTATGAAAATGATAAAGGCCTTAAAAGGAAAATAAATCCCTCAAAGAAATACCAGAAAATACAATGAAATGGGTGAAGAAAATGAATAAAACTGTCCACTACCTAAAAATAGAAATAGAAGCAATAAAGAAAACACAATCTGAGGCAATCATGGAGATGAAAAACCTAGGGAAGAGAACAGAAACTATAGACACAAGAATCACCAACAGAATATAAAAGATGGAAGAGAGACTCTCGGGTGTAGAAGGTACGATTGAAGAAACTGATACATCAAGCAAAGAAAATGTTAAATCTAAAAAGTTCCTAACACAAAACATCCAAGAAATCTAGGACATTATGAAAAGACCAAACCTACAACTAATACTAGTAGAAAAAAGATAAGACTCCCAGCTCCAAGGCCCAAAAATATTTTCAATAAAATCTTAGAAGTAAACTTCCCCAACCTAAAGAAAGAGATGCCTATAAGCATACAAAAAGTTTACAGAACACCAAATAAATTGGACCAGAAAAGAAAATCTTCCTGCTACAAAATAATCAAAACACTAAATTTACAGGCCAAAGACAGAATATTAAAAGCTGCGAGAGCAGAAGGACAAGTAACACATAAAGGCAGACCTGTAAGAAACACACCTGACTTCCCACAAGAAACCCTCAAAGACCAGAAGGGCCTGGGGAGATACCTTACCAGATACTAAAAGATCACAAATTTCAGCCACAAGTACTATTAACCAGCAAAAGTTTTAATTACCATAGAGGGAGAAATCAAGATATTCCCTGACAAAAACAAACTTAAACAGTACCTAACCACAGATCCAGCCATACAGAAGATACTAGAAGGAAAACTCCAACAGTCTAACCGAACTTATGGGACACAATGAAAGTCATGATAAGGGGAAAGTTCATAACACTAAGTGTCTTCAAAAAGAAATTGGAAAGTTCTAATATGAGCAATTTAAAAGCACACCTAAAAGGCCTAGAACAAAAAGAAGCAAACACACCCAAAAGGAGTAGACAGCAGGAAATAATCGAACTCAGGATTAAAAAAATAACTTAGAAGCAAAGAGAACAATAAAAGAATCAATGAAACCAAAAGCTGGTTCTTTGAGAAAATCAGCAAGATAGACAAACCCGTAGCCAAACTAACTAAAAGGCAGAGAGACAGTATCCAAATTAACAAAATCAGAAATGAAAAGGGGGACATAACAACAGACACTGAGGAAATCCAAAGAATCATTAGGTCTTACTTCAAAAGCCTGTATTCCACAAAATTGGAAAACCTAAAGGAAATGGATGATTTTCTTGGTAGGTTTCCCTTACCAAAGCTAAATCAAGATAAGGTAAACAGTTTAAACAGTCCTAAGAAAATAGAAGCAGTCATCAAAAGCCTCCCAACCAAAAAAGCCCAGGGCCAGATGGTTTTAGCATAGAATTCTGCCAGACTTTCAAAGAAGAGGTATTACCAATAAGCCTCAAACTATTCCACAAAGTAGAAACAGAAGGAACATTACCAAACTCATTCTATAAAGCCACAGTCACCCTGATACCTTAACCATAAAAAGATCCAACAAAGAAAGATAATTTCAGACCAATCTCCTTCTTGAATATTGATGCAAAAATACTCAATAAAATTCTTGCAAACCAAACCTACGAACACATAAAATACATCATCCACCATGATCAGGTAGGTGTCATCCCAGGGATACAGAAATGGATCTGTATACAAAAAATCCATCAATATTAACACCATATAAATGAAAGAAACAAATCACATGATCATCTTATTATATATGGAAAAGCCTTCAACAAAATCCAACACCACTTCATGATAAAAGTCTTGGAGAGATGAGGCATACAAGGCACATACCTAAAAAAAAGCAAGAAACAGCAAGTCAATAGCCAACATCAAATTAAATGGAGAGAAACTCCAAGCAATTCCACTAAATTCAGGGACAAAACAATGCTGCCCACTCTGTCTGTATCTCTTCAATACAGTACTTGAAGTCCTAGCTAGAGCAATAAGACAACTAAAGGAGATCAAGGGGATACAAATTAGAAAGGCAGAAGTCAAAGTACCACTATTCGTGGACAATATAATAGCATACATGACCTCAAAAATTCTACCAGGAAACTCCTACAGCTGATAAACATCTTCAGCAAAGTAGCTGGATACAAAATTAACTTAAAAAAAATCCGTAGCCTTCCAGTACACAAATGACAAATGGGCTGAGAAAGAAATTAGGGAAATAACACCCTTCACAATAACCATTAAAAAAATAAAATAAAATATCTTGGTGTAACCATAACCAAACAAGTGAAAAGCTTCTATGGGAAAAAAAAACTTCAAGTCACTGAAGAAATTGAAGAAGATATCAGAAGATGGAATGATCTCCCGTGCTCAAGGATCAGTAGGATTAACATAGTAAAATAGTCATCTTACCAAAAGCAATCTACAGATTCAATGAAATAATTCCCATCAAAATACCAACACATTCTTTACAGACCTTGAAATTCTCAACTTCATATGGAAATACAAAAAAAAAAAAACAAAACAACAAAACAAAACAAACTAAAACAATCCTGTACAATAAAAGATCTTCTGGAGGTAGCTCCATTCCTGATCTCAAGCTACTCTATAGAGCAACAGTAATAAGAACGACCTGGCTTAGAACAGACTGGCAGATCAATGGAATCAAATCAAAGACTCAAAAACAAACCCACACACTTACAGATACTTGATTTTTAACAAAGAAGCCAAAACCATACCATACAATGGAAAAAAGACAGCATCTTCAACAATAGTGCTGGTCTAACTGTATGTCTTTATGTAGAAAAATGCAAAAAGATTCTTATTTATCACCCTGTACAAAACTAAAGTCCAAGTGGATCGAAGATCTCAACATAAAACCAGACACACTATATCTATTAGAAGAAAAAGTGCCTTGAACTTATTGTCACTGGAGACAAACTTCCTGAACAGAACACCAACATCCCAGGCTCTAGGATCAATAATTAATAAATGGGACCTCATGAAACAGAAAAGCTTCAGTTAAGCAAAGGACACTGTCAAATAGAACAAAACAGCCTACAGAGTGGGAAAAGATCTTCACCAACCCTATATCCAACAGAGGGTTAATTCTAAAATATATAAAGAACTTAAGAAATTAAACACCAACAAACCAAATAATCCAGTAAAAATCTCTGGGGCACAGAACTAAACAGAGAATTCTCAATAGAGGAATATCAAATGGCTGAGAAGCACTTAAAGAAATGCTCGACATCATTAGTCATCAGGGAAATGTAAATCAAAATGACGCTGAGATCCATATTACAACCAGCAGAATGTCTAAGATCAAAATCTCAAGTGACAGCACATGCAGGGGAGGTAGTGGAGAAAGAGGAACCCTCCTCCATTGCTGGTGGAAGTGCCACCATATACAACCACTTTGGAAATCAATCTGGTGCACTCTCAGATAACTGGGAACAGCCTCAAGACCCAGTTATACCTCTTCTGGGCATATACCCAAAAAATGTTCCATCATTATGTTTACTCAATTATGTTCATAGTGGCTTTTTGGTAATAACTAGAAACTGGAAACAACCTAATTGTCCCTTAAAGGAAGAATGGATGAAAAAATTGTGGTACATCTACATGATGGAACACTATTCAGCTATTAAAAACAAGAACATCATGAAATTTGCAGGCAAATGGATGGATCTGGAAAAGATCATCCTGAGTGACATATATACAAGCACGAGGTATAGACAAGCATGGTATAATACTCAATTATAAGCAGATAGTAGCCATATAATACAGAATACCCACACTACAATCCACAGACCTAAAGAAGCTAGGTAAGAAGGAGGGCTCTAGGGAGGATGCTTAATTTTCATTCATAAGAGCAAATAGAATAGACACTGGATTAGTTGAAGATTCCTCTGAAGACTCCACCCACCAGAGAATGAAAGCAGATGCTGAGAATCACAGCCAAACTTTGGGCAGAGCGCAGGGCATCTTGGGAAGAGTTCGGGGATAAAAGGACCTGGAGGGGACAGGAGCTCCACAGAAGACCAACAGAGCCAACAAATCTGGGCCCAAGGGGTCCTGCAGAGACTGATGCATCAACCAAAGACCATGCATGGAGAGGCCCTAGGCTCCCTGCTAAGATGTAGCCTATTGGTAGTTCAATCACCATGTGGGTGCCCTAGTAAGGGCAGCAGGGAATTCTGTTGCCTACTCCTGAATCACTTCTCCCTGGTGGGACAGCTTTGGCAGGCCACAGAGGAAGAGGATGCAGGCAATCCTGATGAGACTTGATAGGCTGGGGTCAAATGGTAGGGGACTCCCCCTTTGTGGGGACTACAGAAAGGGGATGAGGGAGAAGAGGGAGATAGGGTGCAGTAGGGAGGAGACACCAGAGGGGGTTATGATTGGAATGTAAAGTGAATAAATTTTAAAAAATGATTTTATGTTTGGGGGTAACCACAAGATGAGAAACTATATTTAAAGGTCACAGCATTAGAAAGATTGAGAACCCTGCTCTACAGAGCAAAGCAGCTGTTTTCTTTATCTACTCCTAGGATTGCCCTAGGGAAGGTATAGCAAGGACCTTCCAATCCATTCAAGGGCTCTTCCTCAGCCTTAGGTAGGATTCTTTGTTAACCAGAGGCAGTTTACAGCAGTACTCAATCTGTCATGGACTTGTGCCAAGGTCTTGAGCAGAAGCGGAACAGCCTCACTTGCTCTTGGACTCCAGGATAAGTCACTGGACATGGTCTAAATGAAGCAACGAGGGGTCCCTGACATCTAGTCTCAAACAAAGGGCCTAACACCACCTTTATAAAACTATAAAATAAAATAAAAATTTTGATCTCACTGCACTTGCTGAATTTAAGGGCAATGACTATTCTCTTTCTCAGACATGTCTTGGAAGTCACACTCAGCACGAACTGAACAAGCTGAAGGCTGAGAAAGGATCATCTTCTCTTCCAAAATAACTTTTTTAAAAATTATTTTATTTAATTTTATCTTAATTAATTTTATTTTTTAATGTAATTTATTTTTATATCAATCACAGGTTAGGTACTTTGCATCCCAGGCATAGCCCTCTCCCTCATTCCCTCCCACTCTCCCCATCCCTCCCTCATCTCTTCCCCGCCCCCTCCAAGTCCACCTA
>CM053759.1:507055-554824 GCA_028658305.1 Pachyuromys duprasi | reverse complement strand
TGATCTTAGAGCCTGTGCTGTTGGTGTTCTATTCAGGAAGTAGTCTCCTGTGCCAATGAGTTCTACGGTCTTCCTCACTTTTCTTCTAACCGGTTTAGTGTGTCTGGTTTTATGTTGAGGTCTTTGATCCACCGAAATAACTTTAAATGAGCTCTCTCACTTGGTTCTCCTTGCTTATCTGACAGTGAGAAGAGGCAATGGGTAGATAGACAAGTAGAGGATGGAGTCCCCCTGAGGTAGCAGTGCAACTGGCTTCTTCTGAGTCTGTTTTTTCACTCTTATCCCCAGGAACAGTGGACCCCAGATAGTCTAATGATGTCCTGGATAGAGATGGTGGTGGACTCCATAGAAACAAGGATTGGCTTTGGGCCATTGTGCAGGTCCACATGCCTCTGGACATTCCCTCTACTTCTTCCACAGTCTAAGCCAGAGTCAAAGACTAGAAGAGATCCCCTTAATATAACTGGATAGTGCCAGGGAGGCAGGACATCATAGTAAAGGCATACAAAAATTAAACCCTTTGAATTTCTAGCAGCACGCACGCACGCACACACACACACACACACACACACACACACACACACACAGAGAGAGAGAGAGAGAGAGAGAGAGAGAGAGAGAGAGAGAGAGAGAGAGCAAAAGAGAGTGCCAGTGTCAATGTTTTATTCTTTCCAGGACACCCTATCGCCTCTCTGGCTTCTTCACTGTGATGTGGAACAAAAATATGTTCATGTGATGGACAGATACACTGAGGAGCATTTATATGTTCATGGGGTGGGCAGACATACTGATGAGCATTAATATGTTTGGCCTAAGAAGGGGTTGCTAGGCTGTGAAGTCAGAGTCCTCTATGAATGCTAATCTTAAACCTCTGGGTCTTTCTTTCACTAAGATGCAAACTAAACAATGAGGAAGGTAGAAGTTAGTCAGCTGCTCATTGTGCTTAGAAAAGACATTAGTGGTAGAGAGAGGCCCCTCTTGAGGCTTTCTGAGAAATAAGTGCTTCCATCAGATATAGATTGAAAAGGAGAACATGGTAGAAATGTCAAATCATTTAAGGCTAAGATAACTATAAAACTAAAATAGTTTTCAAAGTTTTTGGTAATATATTCTAGACTCTTTAAAGGTGATAAACTGATAAACATGGCTGGGCCTCAGGAAAGAAGAATGACCACTCACTGAACAACCAGTGTGGATCATCACAATGGATACATAGATCAATTATATTGTGCCCAAAGGGCATGTTCTCTGGATGGACCTTATTTGAAAACAGGGTCTTTGTGAATGTAATGAGTTAAGATGATATCCTTGTAAATTAGGTTACCCTTATATATGATGACTGGTACCTGAGAAAGAAGGTATATGAACACACCAAATAAAGAAAAAACAGCGGTGTGAATATAAGAGTACTGCTAAGAAACACCTACACTGTGGCCACCATCACACACTACAAAAGTAAAGCAAGATTCTTCCTAAAGTTTTCTGATGAACCCTTCTGTATTGTGGCTTCTAAAAGTACTAAGAATAAACTTCTATTCCTTTGGGCCATCAAGTGTGTGGTCATCTGCTGTGGAGTCCTAGGATACTAAAACACAGGAGAAAAGACTTCCTGTTATGGGGTCCCAGATTGGACCAGTATCATTAGATCATTAGATTAGTTCAGTATCATCATGGCATGGAGCATGGCAGCAGCCAGGTGATGCTGGAGGTGTAAGTGAGAGCTTTAACCTGATCCAAATGTAGAGAAAGAGGAAGAAGGAGAGGGAGAGAGAAAGGGTGAGTGACAGAAGTATCCGAAGGACAGAAAAAGAGATCCTGAACCTGGTGTGGGCTTTTAAAACCTCAAAGTCCATTCCCTGGGACACAATTCCTCCAACAATATCACACCTACTCCAACAAAGCCACATCTACCAATTCTTCTCAAATAGTGCCACTCTCTGATGACTAAGCTTTCAAATAGATGAGCCTATAAGGGCCATTCTTATTCAAACCACTACATTTCACTCCCTGGCCCTTATAGGCTTGTACCCATATCATAATGCAAAAATGCATTCAGTCCAACTTTTAAAGTCCCCATAGTCTATAACAATCTCAACACTTTAAAAGTCAAAAGTTCAAAGTCTCTTCTGAGATTCACACAATCTCTTAACTATAATCTCCTGTAAAATCAAAATTATAAAAGCAGATCAGATACTTCCAGTCTAAGTTGGCACAGAATATACCATTTGAAAAGGGAGACAATGGAGCATAGTGAGGAAATACAGGACCAAAGCAAGTCCAAAATGTAGCAGGGAGAACTCCAAATTCTGCATCTCTATGTCTAATGTCAAAGTGCTCTTCAGATCTCCAACTCTTTTCACTTTTGTTGACTGCAACACACTTCTCTCTCTCTCTCTCTGGGCTTTTTCCACACCTGGTCTGCAGCTTTCCTTGGCACATGGCCCAGAACTCTGTCATCTCCAACATCTGGGCGTCTCCAACATAATCCAGGCTTCACTTTCACAGCTTCATGAAATGGCCTCTGAGTATCCATGCAGCAATACCTCTGACACACTCCTATTTTCAGCAGCTCTCCTAAGCCATGGAGGGAGATTTCACAACCAGTTTCTGGTATCTTTGACTCTAACATTAGAACTGCATGGCCAAAACTGCCATATTCTGCTGTTTGATGTCCCCTTTGTTTATTCTTTGACAAAGAAAAACTACAAATGTGCTTTCTCCTAGGTCATAAGCCAGACAAAGGTACCAGATGTTGTCAAGTAGAGTACATGATTTAGGAGCTCAGTTTAATCCAGCATAATTAGATTAGTCAACACAATAATACCATTAGAAGCAATATTTTCCAGGATAGTGCAGGGAGAACAGTGGCAAGGCATTCTGGGTTCAGTTTCAAGGTCACCATGTTCCACTAGACTGGGATACATGATTTAGCTTTGCCAGAGGTAAATACCAGTGAGCAACTCTTGAGAAACCAGTGTCTAAAGCAGAAATACTGTGTTCCTCTTGAGAAACAAGGACAGAAGTGTCCAGAAACTTGTAACAGGAATGGCATCTCCTTGGAGAGGGTAGAGACTGGAAGCAACAAACTTTGTTTTCCCCTTGCTCCAGCCTCTGTTAACTGTCAATTTAGTCAAAACATTTCATCCTCCAGGCATTAATATCCTCATTTGAAACCAAGGACAATTTCACTGCTGTTGAAGGGTCTTAGAACCTATGGGTAGGAAGAGCATATCATTTTATGCCAGCTGAAGATCCAAAGTTGTCTCTAACAAGTGCTGTATCAGCTAAGCACCAGAACTGGATCTGTGATTTAATAACCATCAAGACCTGGGCTATGGACTTTTCAAGAATACCTGTGGTGTTGACCAAAACCACGATGGCATGTCTCACTCAACATTCTGTGTAATATAAACTGCATCAAGATGCAATGCCTCTTCAGAAGAATCTGACTCTACCTGACTTCCTCAAGGCCACACATTAGCCTAGAGAAGCAAATATTACCTTGGCAGTGATAGTGATTGCCGGGCCAGTACCAGTGTTCCTTGTTACATACACAATTGACTGCAAGCTTCTTATTTACTTGTTAGTCTATGATGTCTCCTTTCTGGATCTATTTTCTGGTTGAGGATGTTGAAGAAGTTAGAATTTAAAGCATGCTAGAGACTATTGTAGAATGAGCCCAAAAATCTGGGACCAGCCATCTATGTTGAGTAGTTTTATGTCAACTTGACATAAATTAAAGTCATTTGAGAGGAAGGAACCACCACTGAGAAAATACCTCCATAAGATAGAACTGTGTGCAAGTCTGTAGGGGATTTTCTTTATTGTTGATTGATAGGGGAGGGTCCAGCCCATTGTAGGTAATGCTAACCCTGAGCTGATGGTCCTGAGTTCCATAAGAAAGTAAGAGCAATTCATGAGGTGTAAGCCAATAAGTAGCATCCTTCTATGGCCTCCGCATTAGTTCTTGCCTCCAGGTTCCTGCCCTTTTTAAGTTCCTGTCCTGACTTCCTTCAATGATGAACAGCAATATAGAAGTGTAAGCCAAAACAACCTTTCCCTCCTCAGCCTTTTCTGATCATGGTGATTCATCATAGCAATACTAATCCTTATTAAAACAACATGCTAGAACCCTTGCTTCAAACACCACTGTGAAGGCAGTAGTCTTCTTAGTACATGATAACTTGGAAAATGGCAGCTTACTAAAACAGGACTGTGCTAGTTGTCAATATTAGCTGTTAAGTGTAGTTACTACATTAAAATAAGTGAAGGTTTGATTGACTCTATAGCTCCTCTGAAGCACAGAGGTGGGCCCTCAGAGAGGTGGGCTTAAAAAGTACAAAGCAATATGTCACACTTTTGAATCAGAGTCTTTAGGACCTCATCAGTCCACACAGAATGGAGGACAGAGTTGTGTTTAAACAAGTCTGAGGGATAGGAGTATACCCTGAAGGAGACCCAGCAGCACGGAAACCTAAGGCATCTATAATGTCCCAAAGGAGATACTTTACCTTAGCCTCTGGGTAGCAACACCTAGATTAGCAGATTGAGATGAATGGTTCCTGAACACACCTTTGCAGGAACAGAGGTCCTAGCATTTACCATCCCAGGACCTCAGCCTCAGAACCAGACCATCTGATGCAGGGTTCCACAGAGAAACCAACTGGGCTAGTCAGTTGTTTCGTGGACTGATTGTCAGCTTTCATTGTAGAAGAGAAACATAAGGCCTAGTCCCTGCCCTTAAGTAACTTGTAGTCCCGTGAAGATGCTGTGAAAAAGGAAGCACCAGGTTTAAGAACATTGACTCCTGGAAGGTGAAGTCAGGGAAGATTGTAACTGGAAGCATCTTAGCAGGAGGTAATTCTGTTTGACTTGAACTTAAAACATCTTTGTCCCAGTCTCCTCAGTGCTACTCACTGGAATGATAGGCAAACCACTTAACCTTTCCAAGCACTCTTTTTTCTTGTCTCATAAGTGGTTTTTTTAAAAGTAGCAGATATCATGTGTCTTAGTCGGAGTTTTATTGTATGAAGAGACACCATGGCCACAGCAATTTTTATAAACGAAAACATTTACTAGGGGCTGGCTTATAGTTCAGAGGCTTAATCCATTATTGTCATGGTAAGAAACAGCAGGCAGGCAGACATGTGCTGGAGACGGAGGATCTGAGAGTTCTACATCTTGATTCTCAGGCAGCAGGAGACAGTAAGCCACACTGGGCATAGCTTAAGCATCTGAGAGCTCAAAGCCCAGCCCTAGAGTGACACACTTCCTCCAACAAGGCCACATGTACTTCAACAAGGCATATGTCCTAATAGTGCAATTCCCTATGGGCCAAGCAGTCAAACACATGAGTCTATGGAAGTCATTACATGGTGAGTCAACAAACATTTACTATGTGTCTTCTCTGTGCACCCGACTTATAATGGAAAGGATCCAGGTATGAATTTTTTTTTCTTAGTTTGTTATTGTTGTTGCTGTCTTGAGACAGGAGTTTTGCTTTGTAACCTTAGCTGGCCTGAAATTTGCTATGTAACCTAAGATGGCTCAAATTTGTGGTTTGTTGTCCTGCCTTTGCTCCTTGAGTACTGGGATTATAGTCCTCTACTACTACATCCAGCTAGTTTGTGCTCATTGAATGACTATAAAGCACTGTAGGCTCAGGTTAGAAAGGTAAATCCTCAGAGAAGCAGGCTTGAGAAAGTCCTAAAGTGCTTCTAGCATTGGAAAGCTGAGGGTAGTTACATCTTCTAGGCTGCAAGAATAACCTAAACAGAAGTTGAGAAGTTAAGTGACCTTAGCTTTCCTAGGAATGGAGGTTTGGAGGAAGATATATGAGAAATGCAGCGGGTACTGAGGATAGACCAAAATTATGACAAGTATTAAGAGATGGCCTTCATCCCTCTAATATTATGGGTATGTGGTGTTATTTTTAATCAAGGGAAATAAAAAGAAAAGAATGCATGCTGCCCACCCAAACATCAGGACATTCTGTCCTTCTGTGATTGTGATTCATGAAAATGCTTTCCAGCAAAAAGAGAAAGGATGATTAAGGGGGAAAAAAATAACTAGAGCCACATTCATTTCAGCTCCTCTAAAAGCCCAGCAGGAGAAAGTGGCTATGTTTGCCAAACTCCAGAAAAAGATACAATTGACAGGAGGCAGGAGGCGGGGAGTGGAGGCTGAGGCAATAGAGGGCACAAGAAGGGGGAGGGGTCCCTCTTGTTTTATTCTCCCCAGAAGATACAGCAAATAATGAAGAGGTGTGGTGCATGGAGGGGAAATTACTCAACAGGGCCTCTTCAGGGAGGAAAATGGAACTAAACCCATGCTCCATTATTTGTTCTCTCATTCAACTCCCCATCTACATGGGCACTCCCTGGAGCTGATGCTCCCCTCTGCTGTC
This sequence comes from Pachyuromys duprasi, assembly GCA_028658305.1. Lineage (NCBI taxonomy): Eukaryota > Metazoa > Chordata > Mammalia > Rodentia > Muridae > Pachyuromys > Pachyuromys duprasi. Next base: position 548,418 of record CM053759.1, on the reverse strand, counting down.
ATAAGTAGTCATTGACTGGAGCTGATCATTTCAAAATAACGCCCTGAAGTTTTTCCATCCTCGTGATTAACAGGAAGTAATATTGGTCTCACTGACAACTGCACAGGAGGAGGAGGGAGACTGCAAGGCTGCCAGGGTTTTCTGGAGCCAAACAAACAAACAAAAACAAATACAAAACAACCCAGTTGGTCTACTAGGTGGCATGATGTCAGGGAGATCACAGGTTCCCTGTATCTTCTCTGATCTTTGGCGTTCACCATCCTCTCAAGAGGCAGGGCTCAGCCTCAGTCATTCCAGTAGTTTGCAGCACAAGGCTGAAAAAGGAATTTCAAGGAGAGGGAGAGGCTGCTTAGGAGTGTGAGGAGAGGAGAGAAGGTATGCGCTACTGGATGGCCCCATATTCAGGCCCCTTCAAACATGGAGCAGTACTGTCAGTAGAATGGATGGAAGGGGCTGCAGCCTCCTATGACTCAAAAAGATTCATAACAGTTGTGCCTGATGCTGGAGTGTTTATCAAAGGCAAGAAGGGAGAGAAATCGTACCACTAGAGAGGCTTTGATGCAAGACCCTATTTTTCAACTCTGTCTCCTTGTTATACTGTTCTCCACGTCTTAGGCACCAAGCTTTCTTAGACAGCAAAGGAAGAGCTTCTGAGTGTTTGGCATACTCCACATTTTCCATGGAGAGACCGAAGTTATGGCCAAGTAGGAGCATAGAGCCACAGTCCCAGATTTTAGGATAGAGTCAGGAGGAAAGAGATTTGTGCAAAGTCACATAGCCAATGGCAAAGTCAAGAATTACATCCTAGACTCCTAGCTTCCAACCTACATTATCATTGAACTATTTTTTTGTTTGTTTTCAATTCAGTCTTTGCCTTCCAACCTGTGTTGATTTTTGAGTCAATAAGAAGAGAACTACTACAACAATGAGAGAGAAATGGGGAAAGCCAGAAGTGAAGGATGGAAATAAAATTGCCTTTCCTGATCTTTCTTTCTGCCTTTCTAGCACTCATACTCTCCTACAAGAAACCATCACAGAAGGAATACTGCTGAGCTTAGTATTTAACTGGCAAAGAGGGGAAGCTTAGGACTGAACTTTTCTAAGTATTCATAAAACTGAAAATGTGGCAACAAGCTAACATAGTAATTAACTATTTTATGCTGTCAGTAATAGTGTGCTTGATTCTTTCTTGCCAGGAACTTGTGCCACTTGTGTGTGTGTGTGTGTGTGTGTTTCAATCCCTAGTAATTTGTTCCCTGTCCTAAATTTACAGCCTGAAGCCAGACTCTGCGCTTTGCACCTGGGTGTCAGACTATTGATTTATTTAAGCAGGGTATTTATTTATTTTCTCATGGGGTGAGGGACTTTACTCTATGCCAGCCTCCTCAGGACCAGCTCCCCAAACCCCCTCCCAGGCCTTGCTCAGCACCACCTGTCTGGCTTGAGCCTCCCAGACTCCTCCCCAGCTGCAGCTCTGCATTGCTTCAGAGCAGACAGGAAGCAAGGTTCTGGGGCATTCCAACCAGGTCCTGTTGTCACTCTACTCACACTCAGGGCTCTTGTCCCAGGGAGGGCCTGGCACTGGACAGAGCTTAGTACTTCAGGTATCAGCCAGGAAGGAGGATCTAGGAACTGAGAGAGGCAGAGTTGGATGGTTGTCCCAGAAGAGCCTGCAGTCAGAGGCACAGAAAATTCTCCTATCAGTACTGTCTCTTTTTCCCCTAATTAGGAGAGTGAGAGTTCAGTTCTTCAGGGGTTTGTAGGGCAAGGATATAATCAAGGTGAAGTCAGGCATGCCGTTTTGCTCACTGGGCTCTCTGTGGATTCCTGCAAAGACAGGCTAGCACACTCACTGTAAAGGGTGCTGATGGCACACCTTGCGACCAATTATCCCATTATTTTGAAGGCCAGAAGTGTGGTCTTGTGTTGTGCAAAGGTGACATGAGCTAGTGGAGATCTGCGTGTGCTCACCACTTCTCTGCCAGGGACAAACAGCTATCCTTGTTAAACACACCCAGGAAGATATGGGTGAATTAACCTCATTAGTATGATTGTTTATAATAATCACAAAAACAATTATAATATGTTCTCCATTGTGAGTGACAGTCTTCACCCTCAGTAGAAAGGCAGCTCTGAAGCTTTGTTGGACACAGGGTGAATCTGTATGAGCCCTCCCATGGCAGGGTTCTTTTTTAATTAATTAATATTTTATTACAGTTTTTTTCACTTTGTATCTCAGCTATAGCTTCCTCCCTCCTCCACTCCTAATCCTACCATCCCTCATCTCCTCCCATGTCCCTCTCCAAGTCCACTGAATAGAGGAGGTCCTCCTCCCCTTCCATCTGATCATATCCTATCAGGTCTCATCAGGACTGGCTGCATTGTCTTCTTCTGTGGCCTGGTAAGACTGCTCAAAAGGAAGTGATCAAAGAGCCAGCCACTGAGTTCATGTCAGAGAGAGCCTCTGTTCCCCTTACTAGGAAACCCACTTGGAGCCTGAGCTGCCATGGGCTATACCGGTGCAGGGGTTCTAGGTTATCTCCGTGCATTCCTTGGTTGGAATATCAGTCTCAAAAGAGACCCCTTTGCCCAGATTTTTTGATTCTGTTGCTTTCCTTGTGGAGCTCCTGTCCCCTCCAGGTCTTTCTATCTCTCCCTTCTTTCATAAGATTCCCCGCACTTTACCCAAAGTTTGGCTATGATTCTCAGCATTTGCTTTGATACCCTGCTGGGTAGAGTCTTTCAAAGGTCCACTGTGGTAGGCTCCTTTCCTGTTCCCTGTTTTCTCTCTCTTCCGATGTCCTTCCCATTTGCCTCTCTAATGAAGATTGATCATCTTACCTAGGGTCCTCCTTCTTGCTTTGCTTCTTTAGGTGTACAGATTTTAGTATGATTATCCTATATTATATGTCTAATATCCACTTATAAGCAAGTCTATACCATGTGTGTCTTTCCGCTTCTGGGATACTTCACTCAAGATGGTCTTTTCCAGTTCCCACCACTTGCCTGTAAATTTTATAATTTCCTTGTTTTTAATTGCTGAGTAGTATTCCATTGTGTAAATATACCACAATTTCTGTATCCATTCCTCAACTGAGAAACATCTAGGGTGATGAGTAAAGCTGCTATGAACATGGCTGAGCAAATTTCCTTGTTATATACTTGAGCATATTTTGGATATATGCCTAGGATGGCATAGCTGGATCTTGAGGTAGCGCTATTCCTAATTGTCTGAGAAAGCACCAGATTGATTTCCAAAGTGGTTGTACAAGTTTACATTCCCAGCAGCAATGGAGGAGGGTTCCTCATTCTCCACATCCTCTCCAGCATGTATTGTCACTTAAGTTATGATCTTAGCCATTCTGATGGGTGTAAGGTGAAATCTCAGGGTCATTTTGATTTGCATTTCCCTAATGACTAAGAACAGTGAGCATTTCTTTGTTTCTCTGCCATTCGATATCCCTGTATTAAGAATTCTCTGTTTAGCTCTGTACCCCATTTTTAAATTGGATTGCTTGATTTATTGCCTTTTAACTTCTTTAGTTCTTTATATATTCTAGATATCAGCCCTATGTCAGATATAGGGCTGGTGAAGGTCTTTTCCCAGTCTGTAGTCTGTCGTTTTGTACTGATGACAATGTCTTTTGCTTTACAATGTTTTCATTTTATGAGGTCCCTTTTATTGGTTGTTGATCTTAGAGCCTGTGCTGTTGGTATTCTGTTCAGGGAGTCATCTCCTGTGCCAATGAGTTCAAAGCTCTTCCCTACTTTTTATTCTAACAGATTTAGTGTCTGGTTTTATATTGAGGTTTTTGATCCATTTGAACTTTAGTTTTGTGCAGGGTGATAAATAAGTATCTACTTGCATTTTTCTACATTTAGCCATCTAGTTAGACCAGCACCATTTGTTGAAGATGCCATCTTTTTTCCATTGTATGGTTTTGGTTTCTTTGTCAAAAATCAAGTATCCGTTGGTGTGTGGGTTTATTTCTGGGTCTTTTGTTTGATCCCATTGATCCACTATTCTGTTTCTACACCAGTACCATGCAGTTTTTATCACTATTGCTCTGTTACAGCTTGAGATCAGGGATGGACAGACCTCCAGACAATCTGTTGTTGTACAGGATTGTTTTGGCAATTCTGAGGTTTTTGTTTTTCCATATGAAATTGAGAATTGTTCTTTCACATTTTATAAAGAATTGTGTTGGTATTTTGATGGGAATTGCATCCTTTTGGCAGGATGGCCATTTTCACCGTGTTAATCCTACTGATCCATGAGCGTGGGAGATCTTTCCATCTTCTGATATCTTCTTCAATTTCTTTCCTCAGAGACTTGAAATTTTTTTCAAACAGGTCTTTAACTTGGTTGGTTAGAGTCACACGAAGGTACTTTAAGTTATTAGTGGCTATTATGAAAGGTATAGTTTCCCTAATTTCTTTCTCAGCCCTTTTGCCTTTCGTATTCAGGAGGACTACTAATTTTTTGAGTTGATTTTGTATCCAGCCACTTTGCTGGAGGTGTTTACCATTTGAAGGAGTTCTCTGAATTTTGGAGGGTCACTCATGTATACTATCATATCATCTGCAAATAGTGATACTTTGACTTCTTCCTTTCTAATTTGTGTGGCAGGGTTCTTGATCTCTGTTAGCTGAAGGTTGAGAGGGCATGAGACCCAGAACCTCCCACTTCTTGAACCTGGAATATCTCCTTCATCTGCATCACAATTTCTTACTCAGCCATGGGCAAAGCAGAATAAAAAGATGCCAGACACCTGGTTCAGCATATACCCATTCTATGCTACCTATTGACCATGGAAAAGCACTTAATTTTTTTCTTTTTTGAGACAAAGTCTCAAATAACCTTGCCTGGCGAGGCTGGCCTCCAACTCACTGTGTAATTGAGGATAACCTTGAATTTCTGGTCTTCCTGACTCTGCTCCTGAAGTGCTAGCTTATAGGTGTATACCACTAGGCTGGCTTATGCAGTACTGGCGATTGAACGCAGGGCTTCATGTGTGCACTGTTAACAACCAAGCTATATCTTTTAGCTGCATGCTATCTATTCTGCATTTGTAAGGTGGAATGAAAAAGATTAGACTTGTAAGACTCTAAGCACTAGAACTGTTGACCCTTAGCACCATGTTGTGCTCTGACAATGACAACTGAAAGGATGACAGCCTTTCATATGAAGAAGCATAAACAAAATGACCACTTCCTGTACTATCTAAGTTTTCCGTCTCAAAGTAATTTACTTTACTAGCTTTGTCCTGTCTATCTTTCCCCCACCCCAGAGGCTCCCTGGGTCCTGCCCATGAGAATTCTGGAACACAGTTCTCACTGATTACTGTGAACAGCTGCCAACTAACCTGGGCTTGGAACAAAGGGCAGTGATCTCACAGTACAGGGGCCTCCCAGCTGCTGAGGGAGCTGAGCAGGGTGGAACCCAAAGGTGCAGCTCACTAAGCAGCAGTCATGAAGGTCAGGCCTCTGCCTCTTATGCAGTCAAAACATGTTTGCCTAGGGGCAGAGTTTGTCCTGACTTGGCTACAAGGGTTGTTCCAGCACAGACACGGGTCTTGATTCCATAAGGAAAGGTGACTAATGGGAATCTCTTTGTTTGACTACATTTCACCAGGAAAAAATAAAAGAGAGGAGGAAACTAGGGTATCAGAGGTGGAATAAAGAAGACAGTGCAAATATGCATGTGCCAAGGGACATTTTTATGAGCCAAGCTGTTTTCCACTGAAGACCAAGTAAGAGAACAAAGTACACCATAGCAGATGGGAAGCAGTTTACATCTAGAATTTCAGATTTTAAGATATCACTATGCATTCATGTAACACTTCCCAGTGTGCAACGTCCATTCACAGTTAGCATCTTAGTTGTTTCTTTTGAGTTCTTGCAAGACACAGAGAAAATAATATTTCTACTTTATAGATGAAGAAATGAAACAGAGGCACCAGAAAAGCTATGCAGGAACACTGAAGGAACAGAGCTTTCTTAGGAGGAATCTTTTCAGAAAACAAAAACCAGAGCTCAGGATCCTTCTCAGATGCCGACCCAGGTACAGAGTAGCAGTGTCCTAAGGTTTAGCCAAAGACCACGTGTCAGTCCATCCTCCACTCTGTAACCTCTAACCTCACAGGTTGTCCCAGAGTCATGCTGGGAGGTTCTGAGTGCCATTGCCCAGGTGTGCAGAGGATGCTCTGCTTTTAGAGTTGCACTCAGACAAATGGAGGAAAGGGGGAAGGATGAAATATACAGGGACATGAGCTCTGCTCATGAAAGGGTTAGGAAAAAAGGAGAAAGAAAGGCTACTGTGTTTCATTTAGAGCCTTAACAAGCTTGCTACTGTTTAAAGTGTTTTGGAAAGTGAAATTTGCAGAGAAAGGATAGGAGGAGTGGGAAGGGCAAAGTCTCTGTGAATGGTACTGAGAATCCAGAGCAGGTGCTCAGGTCCTGTGTTGCCTCTGGTCCTGGGCCCCATTGCACAGGCAGAGGCTTTCCACTCGAGCGGCTCAACAGCCTTTCGTTCCATTCATGAGACTTGGCTTCTCAGATGAATGTCTTTGTTGCCAACACTGTGTATGTGATGGGGTGGAGGCTGTTACTTCTGCAATGGCTGCCTGACAATGTGTGCAGGGTGAAAGTAAGGTACAGCTTCAAGATGTCAGAGTAATGCCCATAGGAGTATCATATTACTGATTTGGAATCTGAGCAAGAGAAAAATGATACTCACCTCAGGGTAGAAGTCAAGTGGGAAATGCCATGTCAGGTTCAGCTCAGGGAGCCAGAAGCATGCTTGAAGACAACTGGTGTGCTGCCCAAAGACAGCCATCGACACCAGCAGGCAGGAGCCCACTCACCTCCTCCAAGGCTTGCACATAACTCCCAATCCCTGCCCCCAACCCACTCCAGGCCCCTTGATATATACATACACACGATCCAGGTAGCAATCCCATGCTAAACATTGATACTTGCCACCTCCATCTTGCAAAGGAGCAGACTTATGTAGAAAGCCCCCCAAATTGTGGCTGGCTTCCAGTACCAAAAATACCTCCTATGATCCAAGGGACTACAGAACTGGCATCTATTTGTGGAGTTGAAGCTGCTGTTATGACAGACAGAACTCTCTTGGGGATAGGCTAGCTGCCCATTTGGGACCATTCTCTCCCAGCATACAAGCTTGCTTGCTGGTGCCTTTCACCGGAATTTTAGTCTCTCCTGGAACACAACTCCTGTTCTTTCTTACCTTTCTACGTCAGTCACATGGTAACAGGGAAAGAAGGGTCCTGGGGACAGGGACAGCAATGTAGATGTTCATGACTATGCCAGGACAAGGCTTCAGGATCACTGTGTGGAACAGTTGAGTTAGAACCCTTTGAGCTTGCAACAAATTCCAAAGAGAAAAACATCCTTTATTTGATGTATATTTGTTAAATACCTGCCACTTGTCTCCCATTGGCAAGTCCCCCAAGCTGAGATTTTACATCAGCTGAACAAGATGAGAAGGAAACACCAGAAAGAGAGATAGATACAAGAAAAGTTGAATCCTCAAAAAGGCAGAATAGCATGGGGGTGTGGATTCTATTATTTATAGACTGAAAAATGGAATACCACTCAGCCACTTAAAAAGAATGAAAGCCTCTCATCTGTGGCAGCCAATGTACTCAGGGGCACTTTCTGTCAAGTGAGTGAAACCAGGCACAGAAAGGCTCATGCAAAGGCATCATAGAAGTAGAACCTCCTAAGGTAGCTGCCAGAACCTAGGAAAATGATGAAGGAATTGGCTAGCTAAGTCGCAGTTACCACTGGATATGAGAGATAAACTTCACAGTCTATAGCATGGTATGGATACTATAGTTTACATTAATTTATTATATGTTGCAAAATAAATAATAACTGAGGTGACAATATGCTAATTACTCTATGACATGCTACATATAATGAAATGTCACACTGCACTCTATAAACATGTACAATTATTATTTATCAACTAAAATTATAAATGATCTAAAGACAGAATTATGTACTTTATACGGTTCTGATGGAGGAAATATAATAAAGTTGTTCTTAATACTTTGTGGTCAAATAAATGATGGTCAAGATAGGTTAGCTCAGCACCTTTAAGGGCTGAGGCTGTGGACATTACTCTCACTCATAAAAATCAGGAAACTAAAGTGATTAATGTAATTCTTTTTATTAAATTTTTCATACAATATATTCTGATCACAGTTTCCTCTTCTCCAACTCTTATCAAATCCTTCCCAAAGCCCTACCCACCAAACTTCATATACTTTCTCTTTCTCTCTCTGTCTTTAGAAAACAAGCAAAATAGGCAAAAACCCCAAACTCCAAATTAGAAAACAAACAAACAAGAAACACACACAGCAAACAAAACCATTAAAACATAAAATTGGAAATGATAATATACAGTAATCCCAACAAAACAAACAAAATAAAACAAAAAATCAAAGCAAAATGAGACAAAATATGTACAAAAGTACCATCATTTTCCTTTTGTGTTGGCCATCTACTATTGAACAGTTGGCCCACCCTTAAGTTTGGTAAATATAATGAATGAGACTCCATTGGATAAAATGATTTTTTTTTCCTTTCCAAGTGGATGTCAACTGGAGATAGCTTCTTGGTTAGGTGTGGGAGTTCCAGTCTGCTTCCCCCTTTCAGCACTGGGACTCCATCTGAGTCCTGTGCAGGCCCTGTGCAAGCTGTGCACAGTCTCTGCAGGCTAATGTGTGCAATGTGTAACAGACTGTCATTAGGAATAATTTTATTACTATCCTTCTTGGGAAGAACAATTGTTTTTTGGTTTTTCACCTAGGCCTATGGCCTATCTTGCCTTGGGTTCTTGGCCACCAGCACCAGCAGTGTCAGGCATAGATTCTATTTACCTTAATTCTTAAAGTGTAACCATGTGCTTAACTAATAGTGTGTAGTAGTTTTCTCCAAGATAAAAACATTCCATCACGTAGGACCCACCTTAAACAGGAAGATAAACAACTCAAAATAGCTTTAGGAAGTTCCTGAACCTGACCAGATCCACTAGATCCCTCTCTACCAGAGTAAGCATAAAATCTGAATCTACCTCAGATGGAAGGAAGTTGAGCTGCAAAGAGTCAAACCAGCAAGTTGCTCAGAAGACCAGAGTGACTTGGAAAGTCATCCATGCTAGAGTAGATCTTGGTGATGCAGCTGTCCTTGAGTCAGTTCTGCTCCTGCAAGTAACCCCTTGCCCACACTCCTGTAAGTAGCCACAATCAAACTCAAAGTTAGCCTTTAGTGGTGTCTGTACTTTGGTCTGCTATGGGTTCCCTAGCTGGGTGAGTAGATGTCTGTTGTATTTCCTCAGGAAAAGTTTTGTCACACACAACTAATAAGACATCAACAAACTTTACATTTTAAGGATACTATCAGTTCTTCAAAATCTTCACAGCTGGTTTTAACATACCGGATTCCTGGAGATTTCAAGCTGGACTTTTACCTTAGAGACAGGAAACTGAGGTCTAAGAAAGACAAGGCTGCTTCACTCAGGCACCTCTGAGGTCAGGCTTCTGGGATGGCATCCTGTGCTGGCTCAGTGGCAATGTGGGAGTATCATGTCACAGGGTCTGTAGTGTGATCTGTCTGTAGGTGTGCTTTCTCCCACCCTCTTCCTTTCTTCGTGACAGGCAGGGCAAGAGTGGGGAGTACAGAACAGGATGGATATTTGTGTAGGAGTCACTTTCGTTTAATGTGCCCTCATTCTTCATTTAAGGGTTTATTTCTGGATCACAAGGGGTGGGGACTTGTATCTGAAATTATTTAAATTGTATTGTCATCATCACAAGATGAAATTAACTTGAAGCACCAAGAAGAGATAAGACCCTCCCCCACACACACACACATACACATACTTATACAGAACTTGGTTTAGCTATTTACCTCAGCCCTACTGAGGTGAAGCTAGCCAGACTGATGCTGCTCTCACTAAACACATGGCAAAATGTTCTAGAACCTGTGAGTATCTTCTTTTTATCTTCCTTAAACGAACTGTGTTTTAAATCCAGTGTACTCAGACCTAAGAGGATAACTTAATTATTTGGGTAGGGAGACCAGACCCACTTACATAAATATATAAACAATAAAACAGAAAAAACTGTGACATCACCCAGAATTTTATCAAAAATAGATGGTACATAAATTCAAAGGACAAGATAGCTGTGCATCATGGAATTCAGATTCTTTGTGGCTCCAAAGGACACAAAGAAACTTATTTAAGCCAATTATTTAATCAATTGAAGAGCTTTTAAATGAACTAACTAGATTTTTTTTTAAAAGAATAGCTAATTGATCCAGGTATCCATCCAATGTGGTAGCAAATAACTATCTTTAATCCCAGCACTTGGCAGGCCAGGGCAAGTGGACTTCTACGAGTTTGAGGCCACTATGGTCTAAATAGCAAGTTTCAGAAAAATCTGAGATACATAGTGAATTCCTATCTCAAAGGAAAAAAAAAGATAGAAAGAAAAAGAAAAGAAAAGGCTAATTGAAGTGAAGCCTACATTCCAAAGTCAGTCCTGTATCTCTGAGATAGTTGATGAAACTGATTCTCTGTCTCTGTCTCTCTGTCTCTCCTTCCTTCCCCCTTCTCTCTTTAAAGGCCCTGCTACTGAGAATTCTGCCAACTGTTTTTATGCTTTCAAAGGCAAAGATCCTTCATCCTTCTTTATTATACCGCTGAAGAGTGTGGCCACGAGAGGGCAGTAGGGGACGTTTCTCAGACATTTGGATTGTTGAGTAAACTACTGCTCAGTCTACATCAGAGATTTTGAAGACCCTGAGACCTTGCTAGGGTATACCTTGCACAGGCCCTCACGGAAAGCCTTGACCACCTCTGTAGACACACGGACTACGAGCCAAGGAACCAAGACCGTGAGCGCGCCGAAGCACACCGGGGATGAAAATCCAGGCTCTTCTTCACATTGTAGAATAATAATTATCAATAACTTCAAACCTCTTTTGACAGCTTTCTTTCTGGGATTTATAAGGAGGAGAAATATGGTCCTCCGAAATCCGAGACCCCATCCCCATCATCAAGGCAGGACCCCCAGCACTCACCCCTAGCTCACAGGTGAAGAGGAAGGAGTTAGGCTGTGCAGGTGAAGCCACGAGAGGGGACGGATTGCCCTCGTCATTCTGAGCCCCTCCCGAGGCCGAGCCAGCCGGCTCAGCAGGCCCTGAGTCCCCATATCCTGGTAGCACCTTTCTGGCCCCTTGGCTGCTGATGGCGTCTAGTGGTCCAAGCTGAACCGGGCGATCGCCTGTAGCACCGTAGCTTAGCCGGGTTCTTGGGTGGACAGGCTAGGGTATTCGGTCTGCGCGGGCGGGGCGCGTGGGCGGGGAGGGGGTTAACACGGCCTCTATGATAATGAGCTGCGCCGTAATATAGGAGGCCGGCTGAGGGCGCCGCCACCGGAGCAGAGCCTAACTGTGCTGCGCGCAGCACTGCCCGCGCAGAGCCGAGCGGGGGCGGCGGGCGCAGCTGCCAGGATCTTTCAGCCGAGGACGAGCGATCCGATCCGGTGGACCCGTGAGCCGCGGAGCGACGCGAAGCTTACGGGCCCGGTCGCAGACAGCGCTGGCAGCGGTTCCCAGAGGAAATGGGGCCGAGCCGGCCGGGAGCAAAAGGGAAGGAAGCGCGCGGGATCGCTGATGTCAGAGCAGCCCGGAAAGTCGTGCAGGAGAAACCTGAAGACAGCCGGCTTTGAGCTTCCTCCGAGAGACCCTGCGGGACCCCACGCCCCTTCGCGACCGGGTCCCTGCGCGCAAGCGACCGGGACGAAAACGCGAGGATCCAGTCGAGGGCTACCCCAGGAATACAGACAGGCGACAGGCGCGGGCCGCGGATTTTAATGATTCTGGGTTCCATGTGGACCTGGCTGTCTGTGTGACTCGGGTCAGGCAAGGACTAGGCGCGCGCTGCCCTGGGCAGCTGCCAGTCGACTCGGACGAAGCATAGACGCAAGGACGGACAGACAGACGTCGCCGAGCAGGGTAAGCGGCGCCCTCCGCCCTTTCCCCGAGCGCGCGCCCGCGGCAGGTCCTAAGGCGCAGCCTCGCCAGGTCCCCTAGGGGTCCTGGCCCCGGCCCCGGCCCCGGCTTGGTTGTGTTGGCGAGTATCCGCGCTTGATCCGCCACTTTCGCAGCTGCAGTCTTCTGTCCAGGCTTCCAGGCCATCGACTCCAGCGGCTCCTGTGGTTCCGGCGCTCCGCGGCGCGCTTGCAACGCGCACCTGCCGGCTGCCTGCAGCTCTGGGGAGCGCCTTGGCGGCGAGGTCGTCCCTGGGTAGGAGCCCACTGAGGGCCTCTGTAGCACTAGCAAGATAGCCTAGGGTGATTGTGGCCAGCGGCCGGTTGGGGGGCGTTCACCCGGCGCTGGAGTCCCGGGTGGCCACTGGCGGTTCCAGTGGTTCAGTGGACTGGGAAGGAGAAGCCATCGTTTGCTGGCGTTCCTGGAAGCTGTGAAAACGGTTTGGAAGCACTGTGGTTAAGTGTTCTGCCCCCATCCCCCATGGCATAGTGCCCAGCTGGGGCCCGGCCCCCTTGGTTTGAGCAACAGTGGAGCTGGTTGAAGTGGGACTTTGTCCAGAGTCCAAGAGGCTCCTTAAAGCTCATTCCCTCCGTGTACTCTTTTTTGCCCTACCCCACGAAGTGATAGGATCTCAGAAAATACCATCTTCTTTTACTCACAAGTGTAGTCTTCATAAATGTACATCTTGATCTAAATGGTCAAAAACTGAAAATGCCATTCTAGGGCCCTCAAAAATGTTCACCTGTTTAACATGACCCTTGGCTTAGGAGAAACCTGCTGAAACAGCTCATAAGAGGAAGAAAAAGCTTGGGGAAACTTGGGATACCAGGTCAGTCGCCACAGTCTGGAAAGGAGAGCCAGTAGTTGTCAAGGGAGAGTGAGAATATTCAGTTCTGTGGAGAACCAAGATCATAGACAGGACAGCTCCTTAGCCCCTATATGCACAACAGACAGAGCGGCGGATGGGTTTGAGAAGTGAGGGTACCCAATGTCTCTGGAGGCTCATCTGCAGAGGATTAGACATTTTGAGACGCAGCCATCCTTGCAGTGGAGTAAGTCTGTACAGTTGAGGATCTGGGCTGGACTGCAGGCACGCCGGGGATGGCCACTCTCAACAGAACTGGAGTTGGTTCAGCTCTCGGCAATTCCACACAATAGAGGGCCTGTGATACTGAGCCTTCTTTCCAGATTTTGAAATTTCACTCTTCCCTCTGGGCCAGCTCTGAATGTTGGGGCCTTCCAGTAAGCACCAGTCTCCTCAGAAGAGCTTAGTCCTGGCTGGAGGAATTCAGCTGTTCCTAATTGAAATGCACAACTTTTTGTGCAATCACCCTGGAAAGCTACTAGAGTTGCTAGCAGCACTCCATCCTCTGACCTCCAGGCAGGAAGATAGAAGAATTCATTAACTTCTCTTCTCCCCACAGAGCATCTTGGAAGTAATTACCTGTGATCTCTGCTGGGTGGCCTAGGGGTGGAAAATTGCGAGAGGGCAGGGAACCAAGGAAACAGAGTGGAATCTGCCCCATACCCCAGGAGGTTGTTTTTTTGTTTGTTTGTCTGTCTTCCACCTGTCATCACCTCCTCTTTGTGCTAAGCCCCCACCTGTCCCATAACTTGCCTCTGCTGCCACTAGCTAGTATTACCTACAAAACCTGTCTTCTCTTTATCTCAGTTAATTCTGTCCATAAACCTGTTGGTAAAGGAGGACTTTGAGAACTGACTGACCCCTCTAGTCCCTTACTTAACTATGCTCAGGAAATTGTATTATGATGGGAGCAAATAGCCTTGAAAAGCAATTAAAAGGGCATGGCTTTTGACCCACGTGCAAAAGAGACTCTGCTAAAGAGCTGTAGGCCCTGAAGTGCCAGGGTCTTGGATGTTTTCTCTCCCCTCGCACAGCCTGGCAAGGGTATCTCAGCTGCATTCTTTTCATTGTCATGGCATAGGGACAGGAAACCCTCATGACTAGATCCAGGCAGGAGTGAAGGAGCCACTGACCTTTTGGCCTAAGTCTGAAGGAAGAACAGATGCTGGTAACATATGATTACCACTCATGACCATGCTGTCCTAAGACTGCTGGTCCCTATCAGAGCTGCCCTGAACCTCTCTCCTCTCTCCTATCAATGAAGGATTGCCCTCCAGCATTCTTGACCAAGGGAAGTTGCAGATGCGGTAGATGCTAAGTTCAACGTCTGTTTTGCAGGAGTTAAGTGCTCAAAATAAGGTTAGAAATCATCAAAAACAGCCTCTGCTAGGCCCCTTCTCCCACTTACAAATACTCCTGATTATTCAGCTAATCTTTATTTCATGGGCCTGTTACAAGAAGACACAGGAGCAGGAGGGGAAGCCAGTGACATGCTTAAATACACAGGACAGCAGCTGGTAAAAGCTTTAAGCTTGCCAGCTCAGGCAATCCTGAAATATTTCTGGTGCTGGAATCATCACTGTTTGTGGAGCTTTATGGCTTCTATTTTCCCCTACTTTCTATGATTGCCTCTCAGAGATACAGGTTTCGGTGTGGGGGAAGCAATCACTGTTTCCAGGGCCCCCTCCCCAGCTGTCTTCCTGCATTGCCACACAGCTGTCTCTGCACAGAGAGGCTAGGGTACAATATACTTCTGTCCATCATGGCAAATGGAGAGGCAAGGAGCACAGAGCCAACCCCCCTCCCAACCCCATGCAGATCATAAAGAGACGGGAGCGTTGTGTTACATACAGTCTGTTAGCTGGAAAATCCAGGACTGCGCATGGGGAAGCAAGAGAAATAGGTTTTGAGGTGCTGGGTAGTTTTTACAGCTCATATGTACGGAACCCCAACATCATCCCTTCTCCCATTGCTACCTCTTGCCCCAGGGCTGTCTGTTATCAATTCATTCTCTGTGAGTGTTCTGTTTCTCCCCATCACGTATGCTCAGTTCAAACAATGATGAATGGCACGGATTCCCTTATGGGAAACAGTTTTTTCACTTAGTTACAAAGACTTCATGCCTGATTAGAGTAAGTGGGGAGTGGGTGTGCCACCCCTGCTTTTTGGTCATTTCTAAAGGTGAACCCCCACGGAGACAAAAAGAAAGGCAGTTCCTCCAGGGTCAAACAGCTGGTCCCAAGGCGCCTATGGGGGATAGCTGATCTGAAGAGGCCACCCTCGCTCCCTGAGACTTCTTTGGGCTCTACTTCCTGGCATCTGGGCATATGGAACCTCTGTGCAACTCTATGCTGCTCAATCTTGAATTGAAGAGCATGAATAGAGGCATTTGTTGTTGGGGACCAAGGTCCCTATGGAGTTTGAGAATAAGATGATGGAAGGAAGGGGAAAATGGCAAGAAAAGGCTTACAACTGAGCTCTTCCAGGATGTTCCCTGCTCCAGCAGTTGTTAACCAATAAACTGACATAGTCTGGGCTCCTCCCTTATCTGGGTGACAGAATATCTCTGAGAAACCCTGAGAACCAGCCAGTGTTGTTCAGCGGTCTTCTCTTCTCCCAGCAGAGTGGTTGGTTTTACCCCTCCTTGCTGTCTTCCTATAGCTCCTGGCACAGTACCTGATCCACTCACTCATCACTTTCCTTCTTCAAGCACTCCCCTCTTCTTTACCTGTCCCTTTTCCCGGGCCTTGTCAGCTGTTCATATGGCAGGGTGCAGTCAGAGACAGAAGAACAGACACATACTGGAAGAATTAATGAGGTGGTGGCTAGCTTCACTTAGGACTCCAAGCAGTTTGGGTACAGATAGCTTTGGAAGTATAGAACAACCCATTAGGCCAGAGTTTGCTTGGAAATAAGGTAGCAGGGGTTAGAGGGGGGAGTTTGAACAAAGCCTCTTGTTCTTTCTGCTGAAAGCCTGGTTCACCAGAGATTCTGACTGCCTCTAGCCTGTGGTCCTGTTTTGGATATCTGAGGTTAGAGCACTTGATAGGAAGTTTTTCCAAAGCACTTAGCTCATCAGATAAAAGCAGGAGGAGGATGTAACATTCTGCTCATGACACAGGCGTGAAGGCACAGGTGTGATAACGGAAGTCAGGATGTAGACAGGGTCTCAGATAAACAGAGAGACAGGAGACAGAGGGAAGGTAAAGATAAGGGACTGACAGTGTACTGAGGTGGAAGAGACAGTGACTGAGCCTCAGGCACAGGCTCCTTCTGTAGACTCAAGAGCATGCAGCTCTGGGCTCCAGGAAGCCAAAGTAGCAGGTTTTCTCCACTAGAGGGGACTCTTTATAACCATGGGTCTTGAAATACTGGCTTTTGTGCTTTTTTTTTGGGGGGGGGGGGTGGAGTGCTATATTGGAAACTCCCAGCCATCATTACCCAGGGATCACAACTAAAGTGGCAGAGGGCAAAGCTGGAACTTTTCACCTCTGTTTTGCACAGAGGGATGGATTCAGGGGAGAGAAGAGGCTAAAGAGTAAGAGCCAGCCTCACTAAAGAGTATTCACCAGACTTGCAGGGGAGGCTAGCCTCATGAGATATGTCTAGGGATGAGTGTGCTTGTGTGCGTGTGACTCTGATAGTATGTGTAGGTGTAACTATGAGAGACCAGCCCCACACAACGTATGTGGGTATAGGGGGCTGAGAGAAACTTCACCCACAGTTCACATCTGTGTGGCCAGGGGAGGGGTGTATGCTCAAGTCAGCAGGCAATCCAATCCTGGCTGCCTCACTAGGAGATTCTTGACTTTTTTTTTTTATCAGCAAGTAAAATTTTGGCCCATCCCCAAGTCCCTGTCACAGGCCTTCTCTTCTTCTTACTCCCTAATGTGGATTTCCAGCCAGTCTCAGCAGTGGCAACACTGCTCTGGGGGAGACTTTTTTTAAAAGACCTTTCAGAAACTAAATGCATGTCAACCTTGTATCACTGACTTAATCTTTGTCTTCATAGTCTCCCTAGGAGCCTGTCTCTGAATTCTAATTCCTCCTTTCATTTCAACAGAGAAAAATATTGAGAGAGAGCATGCAGAGTGCAGGGGCTTCTCTCGTCCACAGAGATAATAACTGTCCAGTGGGGGTGGAAAAATATTGAACTTTGGGGATGGGTAGGGAACCAGAGATCAGTGTCTCTCCAGATCTGATACCATCCCCTGATATTTAATCTCAGCTTCCCTCTGACTCAAACTTACCTAGGGTCAAAAGTGGAGGGGAGGGAGGACGCCGGAAAGAAAGAAGCAAAACAAGATAAATGTGTCATATTATGAAAGTTTAACCCTGCTTTTCCTTGCCTGAAATTGCTCTCAGGATGAGAGAAAAGGCAGTAAGTTCAACTTGTATTTCAAAAGGGAGGCAGGGAGGGGCCCTGGGGCACAGACAAAATATGTGGTAAATTACTCTCCCCCTTCTGTAACCCCCAACACACACACACACACACACACACACACACACACACACACACCCTTCAGAGGCTCTCAGAGCATCTTGCCTTCTGGAAGAACAACTTCTGCCCTTGACCCTCCATGAGGACTCAGACTCAGAGACTTTCTGATTTGTATTTGGACAGCCTACCTTGCAGCTTTGGTTTCTACTTTGGGTATTAAGAGAGCATTATTTGAGTAGCTGAGCTACTGTTTCTACCTCTTATGGTGAGCTACAGAGGCACTGAAAGCAGGGCTTGGAATTTACTCAGGTTTAAGACAGAAATCAATCACTTGTGTGCTGCCAAGAATATGGTAACTCACACCTCAAAGATAGACAAGCAAATGCTTCTACCTTCAAGGAACCACAACCATAATATCTGGAGCTGTGGGAGAGAACTACGCAAACTGCACACCCCCAGGCACCAGGAGAGAAGGTAGAGTGGGGTTAGCCATAACTAGGGGTTCAGAGGATGGGAAGGAAGTGTGTTGCTCAGAGCTTGTACCCGGTGTCATTCACTGCATGGTAGATTTCTGGGGGACCAATTGATGCCTGAAAAATCCAGTGTCTTGTTAAGAGGTGTCATCTGATTACTGTCTTTTCTACCCTTTGTCCCTCTCCCCATGGGTTTTAGGCTAGCAACACTGGAGTTATTTCCTACAGCACCATTTCCCAGAGCAAAGTCTGAAGAGGTTTTCCTGTTGTACTTCTCTCCAATATCCCAGAACTGGAAGTGTGGACACTAGTGTAGACACTAGTAAATGTCAGTGTTCATCCCTGTTTCAATCTGAGTGTTTCAAATCCTGCTGAAGTGTAGGTCAAGGAGAGCTAGTAGAGGGAGATTAAAAGGAGGCAGATGCCAGCTCTTTTGGGGACTCTCTTCCCATCCTGGGAATAAGAACTCTCTTGAAACCTTAGGAAAGAAGGCCTTGTAGTGGGGTGTCCCAGACTAAGAATAGGCCTGGGCTTCAAGAGACCTGAGAAGCCCTTGCAGTTATTCTCTGAGGCATCTGTGTATGTGGATAGTATTTCTTGAAGAGGGCCCTCTAATCTATCCATTGTGAAGAACCTCTGGAGTTCAGGCCTTGGACTATAGCAGGCATCTTTGCTTCTTGGTGTCAAAGCTACTCTGCTTTGGAGTGAGGATTTGTGTGAGGCTTCACTCCGAGTGGTAAGAGCACTCCAGGGATAGCTCAGACTCTTTGGGAGCCACTGTGACAACTTTCTGTAAGCATACTAGGCACCCAACTTTCTGAGCAGGACACAGGCTAGGAGAGAGGTAGGCTCAGGGTGGGTGGGTAGGGAGGGCTGCCTGCCTGTGGAGACAGAGAAGCAGAGGGCTGGCCAAGTGGCAAGGTGATGTCTCAGCTTTGAAGTTGTTTCCTGCTTCTAAAAGTGAAAGGTCTCCACTGAGCTGGGTAAATATTACATGGCCTCTGACCTCCCACCTTTTCTGCTTGTCCCTCATCCCCACTTCCCCCTTTTGTCCCAAGGAACAAAAAAATCCTGAAGGAGAAGAGCCTGACTTCTGAAATCCTTAAAAGACCAGTTCTCTGTAGCACCAGACTCCTTCCCCATCTGTACACAGGAGACTCATCCTGACCCAGCAGAGTCTGGCTTTGGGTCCCTGCTTCAAGTCTAAGTGCTGGTGTTTCTGAGGGGTCCATAGGCCTAGGATAGGATGGCTGACCCTCAGCCTCAACCTGCGTAGAGCGTCCCAGCTTGTCCTTTCACTGTCAAAACAAGCCTGTAGCACCAGGACTTGTGTAGGACAACACTCCCAGGTTTATTTATTCAGAAGAATGAAGTTCTTACCTGAGTACCCAGGGTAGCAATCTCTCCATGTTTCCAACTCAAGCACTTGCAGAATAATATGAACCACGTGTGTAGCTGGGAGTCACCAGAAAGCCTCACACAGAGGGTGTGAGACCTAAGAAGAGCCAAGCAGAAGGTCAGGAAGACTGCGGTGTCACACTGGCCCCTGCCACATAAGGACAAAAGAGGATCAAAGGACTTCCCTTCACACTTTCTGCATACTTCCTGAGGATTTCTCACCTGTTGGCCTTCTTCATACCTCCATTTGCTCCCTGGTAGCAGGAGGGAGATGGGAGCTTGCCTGACACTCTGTTGAGCTGATTCTTCCCTCCCACCCAGCACCCCTGTCTCCCTCTGTGCTGTGTGTGTGTGTGTGTGTGTATGTGTTTCTGTGTGGGATGTTCAAGAGCTTTCTTTTGCCTGTGTTTCTGGATGTAGGCAGAGGAAGATGGTGTTAAGGGAGTAAAAAAAAAAAAAAGATTACTGCTGCTAACTGTAAAAGTTATTCTCAAATCTAGAGCAGAATAAAACCACGATATTCTCAATTCATTCATTCCCCTATAATTTTCTTTATTTGGAATTTTCTGAAAAGGCAAGATCTCACTTAAAATGTGTATGCTTAGAGTATTAAGAGCCAGATACTCAACTGAGTCTGGAAAGAGGAAAACCCATGGTAGTCCTACCAGTGAAGTCATGGTCATTTTCTGTGGTAGCCCTGCCAGTGAGGTCATGGACATTGTCTATGGTAGCCTTGGCAATGAGGTCACAGGAATTGTTTATGGTTGCCATTTAAATATGAGAGTTGAGATTTTAATTCTGATTTCACTGTGTTTGGGTTTAGGAGTAGAGAAGGACACTGTCTTAGAGTTCACCAGCTGGCGTTGTTCTGAGAGTCAACCTCCACAAGAGGAAGGGCAGGTGCCTGGCCCCAGATGCCTGGCTTTTGTTAGGAGGTACTGTCCCACACTGAAAGGGTGCACACAGGATGAACACAGTAGGAAGAGTGTTGGGCCCAATCCTTGGCCTTTGCTGATCATTGGTTATACCATGCAACACACCTGGGGCAAAGCATCAGCTGTCCTCTCTTAGAACTGTACACTGTCCCATGGCCTACCTGAGCAAGGGCCTCATTCCTTGTTGGAGTTTATAGCATGGGAAAGTGGCACTGAGAAAAATGTTCTTATATGTTTAACAGTATGATTCAAAAGCCTGCTTCAGAAAATGGGTACAGGAATGGCATGATGCCTCAATTCTCTTTACTAAATATTTGTAATGAATTACATAATAAACAGATGTGATGTGCAGAACACTTGGGGATTTTAAAATAGCTATGAAACCCAAGCCCAAAGCAAGTGATAGCTTGCCCTGTATTACACAGCAAGTCATCATCCCTGCCCACTAGACCTGCCTACTTGACTGCTTCTCTCCCCAGCCTCTTGTTCCCATCCTGTACCCAGTGGCACCCTCATCTTTCCATTCCTGGGTTTGGCTGGAGACACACAGTTCATGATAAGGCAGTATCCTCAGGAGAACGCACCATGCCTCTTTTCTGCCCATCTGCCGGCCTTTAGCACACATCCACAGCTCCTACTGGCACTGAGCAGTGTGGGGAGAAAGGCTCCCCCTCTTTTCAATAGCTCCAACCAGCTTTCCTCCATCCATCTCCAGTCTTGCTATTTGCACAGTCAATGGCTCTGGCAAGGCCAGGCGGCCTTTCCTCCTGAGAGGCACTGTGGGCACTGTTTGTGTTTCGTCTCTATAGACTCAGCATTCACAGCTTGAAGAGGCTGAGACAATGACCCCAGCAGCTGCCTGCAGACTGCTGGCTGGGAGTGGCAGACCAAGAGCTCTGGCTCTCAGGACTCTGCCTGCAGAAGAGCAAGAGGCCAGGAACGTCAGGCCACCAAGGTTCTGCCTTTGCACCTGTGGGTTTTCCCAGGCAGTTGTGCCTGGCCTTGAGGGATAGTGATGGATGGATGAGCGGACTGTAATCCAGAGGACTGGTTCAGACCTCTGACTTCTGCTGCATACCCCCTACATTGTTGCCACACTGCCCCCTAGCTATGATGTGAAGCCTTGGGGGTAGGGGGCTAAGGAAAGTGGAGGGCCCCGACTGCTAATATGTGCACTGGAAGGGCTAAAACATTGATCCAGAGAGAAATGAAAACTTCAGTAAGGGTCTGCCCAGGTAGGGAAATGTACTTTGCTTGTAAGGAGTTTGACGGAACAAATGTTTATAAAATATGTGCCATAGGCCGAACAGGATGGAAACAAGGAAAGTCACCACTCTGGCCCTTGAAGAGCTGACAGTGTGGTAGGAGAGAACATGAGCATGTATACAACATAGAACCACCCAACCCAGAAAGGGGCCATCCATAGAAGACATGATCTGTATCATGTGGAAAAGCCAAGCAGCAGTTCAAAGATGACCATGTCTCCAATAATGAGTTGTTTTTTTATAGATAAAAATATAAACAGGTGTCATATATAAGATATTTGAAAAATGTTTCTGAATATTTGAAAGGTAGGACAGAAAGGCAAACTAGCTTATTGCTGAATTATCTACCCACTTCTGGCCCTGCAAGCAGGAGTCTCGTGCTCTGCTGCTCAGTAAATATACTGGAGGAAAGGCTGTAGAGGCCAGTTTCAGGTCCAAACAAATGACACACAGTTACTGACCATAATTCCCAAGTATGTAGAATTGGTTTTCACAACTTTGTCACCATAGCTGGCCTCAGAGGAGGGTGCTAGGAAGACTGGGCTGGGATTAGCCCTGGTTCCCCTGGAGCCAGAGTTCTATTAATCTTGTTAAAATTAGCACTCTCTCTAGATGCAGGGGCAGAGCTGCTGAACTGAGGTTTGGTCAGTTCTCTGCTAACACTCTAACTTCAAATCATTGTCATAAACAGGACTGAAGCAGCTGCTCTCCCCAGTCTATTATCAGCTTGGTTGGAGACGGAGAAATTTAAATGACAGTAAGATGCTTAGTGAAAAAACAAAAATCAGTGTTAAAAATAAAGAAAACAAGACAGCTTGTTTCATTGAAATAGAAGAGTTATTAAACAGCCCCGAATTAATCAGTGATCTGCCATGTCTGAGGGTTGAAAAGCAGGAGGTGGGGCTGAGAGTTAGGGGGCTTGAGTGGGGGAGAGAAGCCCCAGGGCAGCAGGCAGGAGCTGTTGCAGTTTCCCCTGGCTGCAGTGACAAGGTGGTCTTCAGAAAGGAGTTGGCGGCAGGTTTCCTGCCCACAGGGAAGGTCAGGCTGAGGAAGGGGAATTTGGCACACTAGTCTCAGAACGTATGCATTAGAGCTTCTGTACTCTCTCCAGCCACCAAAACCCATGCAGCTTCTGGGGTTATCTGTAGGCCCCAGAAACCCCAGCACTCCTTCCCATCAGCTAGACCTGGGCAGGAGCCAACTGGCATTTGATGGCTGGTCAGCAGTTCTCAGAGGTTCCTAAGAATAAAAATTCAACTCAGTGACAGCTTTTGAACTCAACTCTCATTCCCAAAGGATGGTAGCAAGGTATACTCTGACACTATGCTTCCCACCTAGAACTGTAGGATGACCCGTGGAGAAGGTACTCTCTTCTTGGAGATGTCAGTTCGGTTAGTGGCACTTTCTTGGAACTCCAGGTATTGGATAAGCGGGATGGTCTATGTAACTCTCAAAGCCCAGAGTCTGTGTCCTCCTTGCACTCCTAGAACTTTAACCAAAGTAGTCAACCTGGACCATCCCCAAAGCTTATTACCTATGAAACAGTGATGCTAAGGCCATTGGCCCTCACAGACCTGCATGAAGGGCATAAGAATGAAGAGATGTGTTTTAAGGAACAACAATCACTTTGCAACATGGAATCCTTTGGAACCTTGGAACAACACATAAGAAAGGTTTCTGGGAGGTTTTTCTGGAAGGTTTCTGGGAAAGGGCTGGCTTACACTCACAAACAGAGGGAAGTGGCATCCATGAGCATGCATTGCTTGGGAGTAATATGCTGGGTCTTGAGTCTGTCACTGCAGGGGTATTTAATTTGCTCTTTGACCTCTACATTCTTTTTCTTCACCCATGGCTCCCCATCCCTCCAGCTACCTCCTGGCTGTTTACCCTTTTCCAGGGTTTCTCTCACACCCCATTCATCATCCTGGGCCAGATTCCTCTTGTCCTCACTGGGGAGTTTGTTTCATCTCTCACAACCCCAGATCCCCCTCTGTTTCTAGACTTTGATATGTTTGTCTAGAGATGAGACTGCCTCAGAGGTCTCCAAGGTGTGTTCCCTCACCAAGAACCGATGCCACTGCATACAGTGAAGGATTTGGGTACCTGTGTATTTTGACACAAATGAAATTCTAAATCTGACAAATTTCTGCCAGGAATTCCATCCACTCCTCCATGTTTACTAGCCACTTTTACCTAGTTTCATGTTACCTCCTCTGCTGGGCTTGTGAATGGGAACTTGTCTGCTACCTAAGATGCTTGACAGTATCTGTTCTGCAAGAGCCAGAATTTCAAAGGAAGAGATAATGGGAACTTAGTGTAGGAAGGAGCAAACTGTTTAATTAGCTTCCTTGAAAAAGAATTGACTTCTGTTCTAGACCTGGTTCTTGGTTAAAAAAACAAAACAAAACAACAGTGGGGAAGAGAAGCTAGGGGGATAGGATGAAAGATAAATTTATTTTATGTAATGAGCAATCCGTATGTGGAAGAGGTCAGGGAATGTGAGCTTCTGCCTGCTAGGCTGTCATCATAGCACCTCCTCTGCCTCTTTCTTGTGATACTGACATCTACCCTTCCTTTCCATTTTGACTCATTCATGCGGATGTGAGAGGGTAACCCAAACATGGTGCAACCAGAAGACTGCCAAGCAAGATGGTTAGAGACCTGAGGTCAATGGGAGCAGAGAGGGTAGAGCCTGCAACATTGGTTCAGGTCCAAGAGGGATAGGTCTCCAAATGAAGGTGCTAGGTGGTAACCTCTCACCTAATCTGTAACACAGCAGCTTGATCTTTGAGCAGCCACAGAAGTCAATGGGATGGTGAATAGTGTTTCTTCAAACACAGAACAATAGTAACTGGTATTTACTCAGAACTGTAGAGTTCACAGAACAATTCATATCCTTGTGTCCTTGAATTCTCACCACAACTCTGTGAGGTATCTTTTTTAGAGAGAAAGGTAAGGTTCCTCCAAAGGTTCAATAACATGTGGAAGGTAACCCAGCTCATGAGAGTAAGATTTGAGAACAGGTCTGTCCATGTATTTTCTCTGTAGCAGTTACTCACAGCAACTACCATAGTGAATTGCTACAACCTCTTTACAGACATATTCTGTTCTGAACCTTCCTAGGGGCTCTTCTTTTACCCATCCTGTTCTTGATCATTATGTGTGGCCGAACTGCCATATTTTTATTACTATATGCTTCTTATATTATTCTAGGTCTGTGGCTCTGGAGTTCTTCTGCCAAAACTTTCTGCACAATCTGGTATTGTCCCTTCTTTCTCCTTTTGTCCATTTTTTATACCTACCTAGTGACTCTCATCCATAAGTTCTGAACTAGGCATGATAATTAGATAAAACCACTTTTTCAGGAAGACTATTAGTGATAGTGTCAGCTGAGAAAAACTGTGCAAGTGCTTATTCCCTTCTCTGTGCTGTTCAGGGTCAGACTGAGTGAATTTCTGAGTGAAGGACACTATGCTTACCCACCTTGCACAACAGTCCAGCAAGTGCCAGGTGTAATTCCTGCCTTCAAAGAATGTCTCCTCAGTGGGGAGGCAAAGTGTTGTCACAAAGGAATCAGTACTGTGCTTTGGTGGGCACAGTAAGTAGGTGCTAAATCCAGCATTTCCAATTGACCTTATATGAGTGGAAGAGCTGTGGAAGGTTGGCAGGGTTTGGAGAGGTGATGAGCCAATGACTGTAGGCACTCTGTTGGGAGTAAAATCACTCTTAAAGAGATAGGCAGTGGAGGCTGGAGGCAGGTGGGAAAGAACAGCCAGCAGGAGGGGCAAGATCCTGGGCATTCAGGAGTTGGAGTCTTTATGGCAACAATAGGAAGATGTTTCCACAGTGAGTCCCTCACTTTGCCCATGTGTCTGGACCAAAGGCTTTGAGAGACAGGACCCCTTAAAGGATGTGTGAGCCTGGGTCTTAGTTGCAAGTATCTTTCAATAGAGTCTGGTGCAGATGAAAGCCTGAGTGATAATGATATGACTATTACACAAATATTATTTTCAGGAAATTAGTGCTGTGCTCCCAGTGGATGAAGCCACCCTTCTGGACTTTGGGGAGCCCTAGATTCTGGATGTGGATACCCTAAATCAGCAATGATGATGGCTACTGCTCCTATCATAAGGCAGAGGTGTTTGAGATGGGACATGCTCCCTTTCCCTGGAACTTTTCAGGCCTGAGGCACAAAGAGCAGAAAGAATGGTCTGTGAGAGGCAGAAAGTGCGTTACATGGTCTTGGGGAGGGGGGGTAGGGAGTAAGATTATCAGCTTACAATAAAAAGCTGTGGCAAACTTCAGGGTCATATCCATGAGTCTTCTAGTCAGTGGAGACTGGAGTGATAGCCTGATTCTCTGGATTTCTTCTTTCCTGACCTTTTGTTTCTCCCCTCTCCTGCTGGTGTGGACTGAAATTAAGTCATTCATTCTCTGAAAACATTATGTTTAATGGCAGCATAATATAGTATTATGTAGAATAACTGCAATTTGTTTCATCACTGAAGTGGGAGATTTTTAACCCTGTTTTCCTGTCCCATTTCATTCCTGCAAGAGATGCAAGCTTTTCCTATACAGTGAAGAGGGCTGAGAAGAAAACATTCTCTCACTCCCCACTAGAGCATGTGTGGTTGCTCTGAAAGGTGGCTACCTGCCCTCAGGCCTTTCACTACAGACCACTCCAGACTCTACCTGTAGCTGAGGTTAGCCCCACTCCAACTCTGCCACTTTACACAACAAAGACGACTTAGGATAAGTTTAAAGGGGACTGTATAGTCTCATATAAAATACTTACCAGGTTTTACTTAATGCTGTAGTAAGTTTTCCCAGATTTGTAATAATAGAGTTTGACTAAAAAGTAAATTTTAGAAATGTAGTCCATTTAGAATACTGGGATAAACACAATATCTATATAAAGCTCTGTCTTTTAGCTGACAGTACTACCCAAGGTGCTCAAGCTCACTCAACTTGGCTTCCTCAGCTGCTAATTTTGGACAACCCATGAACGTTAAGATACAAAGACTCCCAGTAGTGCAGGAAACATAGCTAGTGACTAATAGAATATCAGCAGTGGCTGCTATTCTATTGATTTTATTTCTATGATCATCCTACTCATGGCCCTTAGGGTTTGATATCTCCTAACATAAATTTGACCTGGCAAGAACATAGTTCCATGCTTATACTGTCTGGAAACAGCCAGGAAAGTCCTAGTCCTGTGCTTTAGCCTAGTAATGTTTATCAGAGCAGCACCTCACTGCTAAAATGGCATCAACAGGGGCTTACTTAGGATAAAGGGAACAGTAGACCACCTTTTCTGGTCCTCCTTAGTCCAGAGGATGGGTATATGCCAAGAACAGCTTCCATACTCTCAGAACCTGCTTATGTACCCTGATTCTTTCTGGCCAGACAAGAGAGAGCCATATCAAGGCAGGGTTCTCCCTGTCCTTTCCCCAAAGGGGGTTGAAGAGGGCAGAGCCCCATGAAGGAGGCCCAGGTTGGGTGGCAGGGAAGGCAGCTGCTTGAAATTGATTGCTCTTATAGTTTAGTTAATGCCATGTAGCTCTCTCAGCTCTGCCCTGGTGGCGACCTTTAGATAATAAAGGGAATTCTGGGAGATTTCTGACAGGCTCATGACATATGGGGCAGGTCTGTAAGGTCAGGCAGTGTATCTGCCTGCTCCTGGCCCAGGGTAATGAATCTTGTTTTGACTTTGCAAAGCTATCCCTGCCAGCACCCCAGAAAGGAACAGAACCCCACCTCCTAATCCCACACCAGCCCCTCAAATGAGTGCACATCTTGGGACCCTTCATAAGTCAGAGAGACAGCTCCAAACTTTTATACCCTGTGTGAGGAAAGGACAAACAGTGGATGTTTTGCTAAGGCCCCAGGAGAGCTGCTGTGGTTTCCAGGGCTCAGTCAGAACCCTCAGAGAGACCTGGGAAAGAAAGCAACAGAAAACCCTTCATGGTGTGATGGCCAGTGATCCTGGGACAGGATCCACAGTGAGAGGGAACTGGAGGGGGATGAGCAGCAGTCATACCCCGGAGTCTCTGTGTCCCATCGTCTTCTGGGGGCTGACAAATAACAAGAGCACTGCTTAGGTAGGAGTAAAGTATGGGAGCAGGAGAGTTCCAGGGAGGGAAACCTACTCCAACAAAAGAGCACAGATTAGCAAATCCTGGGATTCATCCCAAAGTCTGCTACAGAACAGCCAGTCTTTTGTGCACTGCTTAGGGTAAGGCATAGTTTGCTGCCCTTAGAGCTCCAGAACACCTGTTCTGCACTGCATTTTCTGCTCCTAATGGTAAACTTGAGTCACACACACTCACATGCACACACACAGGCACATGCGTGCACACACACCTTAAAAAATAAAGAGAATTCCTAGGCCAAGAAGTTCAAATCCATGACTCTTCCCTGATATTGGTCAGCTCTATCTGCTGTAGCAAAGATTACCAGGCTGATGGAATCAATGGTAGACATGTTTTGGGATGTTCTGAAGGTTGTGAAATCTAACTTTCAGAGGTGTTGCTCTCAAGAACTATGAGGGAAAACTGTTGCAGGCCTCTGTCATTAGTACAGAGATAATTTCTTCTTACATCTCTTTTGTCTTTCCATGTCTTCCCATGCATGCCTCTCTCTGTGTTCCCCTCCCCCTTTTATGATTCACTTATTTTTTTTTATGTGCACTGGTGTTTTGCCTGCATGTATATCTGAGTGAAGGTGTGAAAACCCTAGAACTAGAGTTGCAGACAGTTGTGAGCTGCCATGTGGGTGCTGAGAATTGAATCCTGGTCTTCTGGAAGAGCAGTCAGTACTCTTAACTGTTGAGCCATCTCTCTAGCCTCCTACATTCCCCATTTAGTAGATATAGTAGTTGTATTGATTGGAGTCCATTTTCATATCCTTCTGTTGACCTGGTTAGTGAAGAAGATGCCCTTTATTCAAATACGTTTTGAAGTTTTTGAGGTTAGGACTTCAAAGTGGAAATATTGGATGAAAAGACACAATTGGGCCACAACCCATTATCCCATCCTTATGGCTTGAGCTGAGGTTCCATGACAGTACCTTGTTGTTCAGCCTCTTTCCAGTGTCAAGGAAGTACAACTTGATAGAAAGACCAGAGCAGGACACCATGCTGGACAGGCAGTGCATTATTACTCCCTGCCTTGCCTCTGGTATTTTCACTATGAAGACTAGATCTAGTTTAACCCAATCCATCTTTGAAAATAAAGCTGAGGTGCCACCTTCCCATAGAGAAAGAGAAATGTTGAATAGTTACTGTTAGTCCAGGTTGTCTAGAACTATGCAGGAGAGGCTACAGTATCATTCAGGCTATCTTCTTAGGGTTTATGAAAAAATCAGAACCCTGATTTCCCCATCTTCTCTCCCTTCCCCTCCTCTCTCCTCCTCTCTTTTTCCTCCCCTCTCCTCCCCTTCCTCCCCTCTTCTTTCCTCCCTCAGCCAGGGCTAGCCACTTAGCTTGGAATAACACTGGAGTCTCTGAGGAAAATGACATTCCAGCAATGAAGCACATGCAGCTGGTACAGCAGTGACATCTAAATTGTTCCTTTGGTCCTGTTATTTTCTATAGGAAATTCTACCTCTTCCCTCCTCCCTCCCCCTCTGCCTTTAAATCTCCTGCATAAAATACGCTAATAACAATCTTGGTGTCTCAGTATGAGTGACAGCTGAAATAAGAAAATGACTAATCGTACCTCCTGCAATCCTGTCACTAGGAGATTCATTGAGTCTTCTCCCCACCCCATCACATTCCCTGTCCCTCCCCCACTCTCCCTTTCTCCAATGGTCTCTTCTCAATGAGAATCATTGACCATTTGAATAATAATATTATAAGCTCCATCAGGGTGGCAGTAGGGGAAAAACCAGCTCAAACCCATGATTATTCCTTCAGTCTAATAATTATTTAAATACCAGATAAGTTCTTTTGCTTTAATTGTGGCCTTTTGGTCATCAGTGTCCCCAGGGCCTTTGCAGTCACCCTCTTGCTCACTTTGTGCTACCTACCAACATGCCTGGACTAGCTCTGAGGCTGGTGCTAGAATGTAAGCTTGGCCCACTGTAAGGAAGGCCATTCCCCTATCCTTCCAATGCATCAACCCCACAGGGCAAGAGAAGATTGGGTAGGATCTGCATCAAATCTCTGGTTTACATATTTCTTCCTCCTGATTTCAGTTCATTGAAACCTGAAATCCAATGACACCTTCTGACATCAGAGGTCCAAAGCCCTGCCTCTGCCTATCCCTTACCACACCTCTGCGACACTCCACTTTAAAGGCCTCCACAGCCTCTTCTGCATTCTACTCAGCCAGGTGTGGTGGCACACTCCTTTGATCCAGAGGCAAGTGGATCTCTGTGAGTTTTGGCCAGCCTGGTCTATGTAGTGAGTTACAGAACAGCCAGGGCTATGTAGGAAGACAAACAAACAAACAAAAAAGTCATCTTCAATCTCTTCTGTGGCAGTCTAACTCTTCTAGAAGGAGTTTTCTGTACAGAGAGTAAATATGACCCAGCTGTGAAATTATCTATAACTTGAAGAGGTGGGACACTGAGGACATCAGAGCTCCTAAGACAGAAACTAGATGCTATTCCTGGGCATGACTAAGCTAGAGCTGGTCAGAGGAGGCTACTGCCCAGGACTAGACAGAGGCCATTCTGATCATATCTTTTAGACTCTCTCCCCTTGCATCCTAGGCTTTTTAGAATCTGTCCCCAGCACCAGCCCTTGGTCCACATCTAGTACCACATTCCCCCAGCCATGAGCTAAATTCAGCACTTGAAACCACATTCTGTCCTCTAGCCAGCATAGCCTTCAGGTAGAATGTAACCAGCTCCCAGGATGCACCTCCTACGCTGAGGGAAGAAATGTTAACTTTCTGTTACAGGATAGCCTGTTCCTGAGGAAGATTTTGCATCACTCTGGACAAGTAATTTTTTTTTCTGTAGAGTTTAGTTGTTTTCATCTGAAAACAGAGTTAAGTGGCAGATTAGAGTAACCTTAAAATGGCCTTTAACACCCACCCTGAAGCAAAGCTCTCAAAATCCAGCTGACTGAAAAAAGAGAACTGGAAAGGGGACTGATTATCTTCTGCTGTGGCAAAAGGAGGAGGATCAGGGAGTCCCTGGGCTGTAGGTGTGTTCTGCTCTTTCTTTCCCCTCTGCTCTTCGGGGTCCTGCTGTGTATACCATCCAGTAGAACTTTGGTCAATATAAGGCATCGCTACTGCTGTGGTGACGTAAAACACCGCACAGTGCTGGAAGTGACAATGCTGACAGGGTGGGCAGTGTGGGGATGGTGACCTCTATCAGCACTGTGACTAGGCGAGCAGTGACTGCGATGGAGAGGGTATGTGGACTGTGGCACTCTATCAGTACTGCAATGGTAATGGAGGCAACAGTGACGGAGAGAGCAGGAGCAGTTAAGGCCTATCAGCACCATGGTAAGGCTGAAGGCCACAGCGGTGACAAGGACAACAGTGATGGAGAGGGCGGGCGTGGTGGTGCTCTCCATAGGTTCTGTTGCATGAGATCTAGCAAGCACTTAGACTCCATTGCAAAGTTCTATGCAACTCCAATCCTACTGCTGCCACCTCCTCTGAGGTAAGGGAGGTCAGTGATAACATAGAGACATATGCACCTAGACCTCCTGGGAAGGACAAAAGTGGGAGGAGGGAATGTGCATTGAGCTGAGCTGGAAACACCTCACTTTCACTTCCTTCCTGGATTGCCACTGACTTTATGCCAGCTGGTCAGGAAAGTATTGGATGCCTTAGGTGTCTGTCACCAGCACCTGCTGCCTGGATCATAATCAGGGAGATGATGTCATCAAACATGCAAATAAAATATTTAGTGGCACTTGCTTTCCCCAGAAGCAAGTGTGAACTCTGCTTGGTATCACAGCCTCCGTAGGGAAGATGTTGGGGAGGCCCTGTGGGAGAATCACAAGTCTAGAACAGTATGTCCCTTCTTGAGAGCTGGGACAAGCAAAAGAAGCTGCTAAAGGAAAGCAAGGAGCTGGGAATCTCAGTCTGTGGTAAAGGGCATTGCCCACATGGCATGGCTAGTACTCTGCTGAGAGCTTTGTCAATCCTTCATGGCAGGTCCCAGGACTAAGTCATTTCAGGTAAATGGAGAGACTATATTCCAGAGTAGCCTGTGCCCTGACCAGGTACACACAGCTGAAGCTCTGCTTAAGTCCAAATATCTGAGTCCTTCAACCCAGGAACTAACTATACCATACTGCTGCTTTTCACAGTCACAAAGACAGCTGCCTTCCTTACCATTAGTTTACCTAGGTGGCCTGCCCTTTGACCACTGAGCCCTGCTTTAGAGCAGTATCTTGGTTCCATACATCCTAGTATGTAAATCTGTGGCCCTCAAGATACCATATCTTTCCATCCTTTACCAGAGGAGGTAATCTCTTCTCTGGACCCCAGTGTCCTATAGCAGTGGTTGGGGTAGGTAGCATCTGGGCCTGGGGATGAATTTCCTGGCTAGTCGCCAGGATCATGCAGTTAGAGGTAAGAAGAAAACAGGCCTTCTATAGGGCTGTGCTCAAAAAGCTGTCCTGATTAGCCAAGCAGGTAGTACAAAAGGAACTCAGACTCCAAGACCTGAAGATGGGCCTCAAGGAATCATATCATCTGGAATAAGGACTCTTATAGACTGGCTAGTTATGACAGCTCAGGAAACAGGCTCAGGAAAATGGTAGATCAGTCAATACCACTATGCAATTGTGAGTGACAGACATTGGACCAGGACTCCTGAATTCTCTAAACTTTTTCCTGTTCTGTGACTACAGGTCTTCTAATCACCAGCCCTGTTTTTCTGCTCTGAACCCAGCTTTCAGCAGCCTCCCTGTTGTCTTCAGAGGCTATAAAATAATATGACAGAGAAAATCAGCCTGGTCTGTTCTTTTCCTCTGCCACTAACCTTCCAGCTAAGCACTTCCATAGGACCAGAGGAATCAAAGCTTTCCACATAATGTCCATCCATGGAAAGGAAGAACATAGGCAACAAGAGAAGTCAGGAATCCCAGGGCCATTTCCCATCCAAGGTCTTTACGATAATATGACAGGTGCCAGTGGTGTGGCAGCAGTACCGTACTGGCTTTCCTAACATCCAGAGAGCTTGGTAGTGCTGTTATCTCATTATCTCGTTCTAGCAGAAATGGAAACTATACCAAGGAGGAAGAAAGTGAGATGGTTGACTGTCTCCTCCACTCTCAAAGCTCCTTGTGTGCATGAGTCGGGCCTGTATGTGGATGTATGTGGTAGGAAGGCAGGAGACCCTCTGTGTTGCAGAGAACACTTCTGTCCTGCAAGCACCTGCATCTGGCATGGTGACAGACAACCTCCTCTTCAAAGCTTGTCTTGGATGGATAATCTGCTCTCATGCTGCATCCTTCAACTGAAGCCACTTGTATGACAGGGAGTCCACTTGTGGCCCCACCTTCTAGAGAAGAACATGCAGTGTGGCCTCCTGCACTTCTCCATTTAGCAGGAGAGCTTGAGGATTCTGTTATTTCCGTTCTGCAGCTCCACTTGAGGAATTTACGTCGTGCTACCAGCCTCAGGACATAGCTAAAAATAACCTGCTTTTCAAACTGAACAGTGGTGAGTTAGGAGCCTTTGCTCCTATGGCCGGAAGGGCTGTGTCAGAGTAGCTAAGGTCAGCCCCAGCCTGTGCTGCCTTCCTCCTTCCAAGGGAAGGGACTGCATGAATCACCTCCAGAACAGAGGCAGAGTACCCCTGGAGGAAGGGAGTCAGATGGGACTCCCCTGGCACAATGGTGGCTACAGCCCTCTGCTGCAGAGTGGAGGAGCAGGAAGGAGAATCTCTAAACATTCAAGGAAAAACCAAGTGAAGGTAGTGTCTGACTAGTTACAAATCCAGTCCAGCCAGAATGAGGAGTTGAGGGGACAGGCAGGCAGGTCTCTGTTAAACTACCTGAGAGCAAATTCTTCTTCCTAGCTGGAGTGTTTCCATTCCTGGCGTCAGTGCACCCAGAGTTCTGTCAGTACTTGTCAGCAAGGTCACCCAGGCACTCTGTTCGGCTTGAAAAAAGCTCTTTTAGCTATATGGCTGGTACCTCATCTGGTGCAGCTCCCAGGCCACCACTGTTCATCCTAAAAATCAGGGGAATTGAAACTGTCCAAGGATGACTGGGCTTCCTGACCTTCATCCCCTTGCCTAGGAATTCCCCTTGTTGGTCTTAGTGGGTGTCCTCAGGGGTCCTTTCTGCTCACAGGGCAACTTCTTGGAATGCAGACAAGATCAAAGCTTTCAACTTCAGGCACTGTGATCAAGGCCCAGGGCTAAACACACAAATCATTGAACATCCAGACTTCTCTAGCAGTGACCATATAAAACTGACATTCTGACTGCTCTTCCTCTGTGGCTGCCCAAGTATTCCCCACCAGCCTCAGGTGATGCTGCTAGGTTCCACCATCCACCCCGGCCTTTAGCGAGAAGACGGGTTCTGTGTTCCTACCTGCAGAGAAAAGGCTGAGGGGTTCCTAGAACCCAGCTACTCTTCTCCTACAAGAAAGGCAGTGACTATGTCTGTCATAGAGCGATAGGTTCACCTGACATTTCAGGGGGTTTGTCAAGCTCTGGGATGGCAGGTTTAGGAATCCAGTCTTTTCAAGACCCAGGATACCTTTGATGAGAAACAAAGATAGAGGCACCACTAGAGGTGACAAGCACTTCTCTTTCCCTATAGATATCAGAGCACCAGAAAGTGTATAGAATCCCAGGAGTATGTGGTAAAGGAAGTCTGAGGTAAAGAGAAATGTTATTGACATATCAAAATGGAGTAGGAGGTCCTAAAGTGAGTATATGGGGAACATATTTCAGTTCTGACACCAGCATTGACTGGCCAATTAAACTCCAATCTTTTAACCTCTGTAAGAAAAAAACAAAGACAACAAACAAAAAAAAAAACCCTGATGTCTTGAGAGACCTGAAATAGAGATATTTTAGATATTAGAGATATTAAATAGAGTGTAAATAAAACATACAAATAAAAGCATATTATACATCATAATGGCTAAAGACCAATGACAATAGGATTCCCTTTGCAACCCTCAGAGGAGGAAAATATGTTAAAAATAGAAAAAGTAAAATGTGGTTAAGAGACTCATCAGGCCAGCTGGATTTGGGAATCCTGCATGAAGAACTTTCTTTTGGTCTGACTCCTTGCCTTTTTTTTTTTTTTCAGAACCATGTGAGAGCTGATCTAGAAAAGTGGAGTAACACACAGAAGAGCTTTTCCGGAGCCTCACCCCTCTAGGGATGGAGCAGAGGAGGTCCCAGCTGCGGGCCATGCAGGCTGACAACTTCTCTGTGGTCCTATTCTCGGTGGCTTGGCTGCTGCTAGCTCGCGGGACCACGGGAATGCCTCAGTTCAGCACTTTCCATTCTGAGAATCGTGACTGGACTTTCAACCATTTGACTGTACACAGGAGAACTGGTGCTGTGTATGTGGGGGCCATCAACCGTGTCTACAAGTTGACAGGCAACCTCACCATCCAGGTGGCCCATAAGACAGGGCCAGAGGAGGACAACAAGGCCTGCTACCCACCCCTCATTGTACAGCCCTGTAGTGAGGTGCTCACGCTCACCAACAATGTCAACAAACTACTGATCATTGACTACTCAGAGAATCGCCTGCTTGCCTGTGGCAGTCTCTACCAGGGTGTTTGCAAGCTCCTGCGGCTGGATGACCTCTTCATCCTGGTGGAGCCATCCCACAAGAAAGAGCACTACTTGTCCAGTGTCAATAAGACGGGTACCATGTATGGTGTGATTGTGCGCTCCGAGGGGGAAGATGGCAAGCTTTTTATCGGCACCGCTGTAGATGGCAAGCAGGATTACTTCCCTACCCTGTCCAGCCGCAAGCTGCCCCGTGACCCTGAGTCTTCAGCCATGCTGGACTATGAGCTCCACAGCGATTTTGTCTCCTCTCTCATCAAGATCCCCTCTGACACCTTAGCACTGGTCTCCCACTTTGACATCTTCTACATCTATGGATTTGCCAGTGGGAGCTTTGTCTACTTTCTCACTGTCCAGCCAGAAACCCCTGAGGGTGTGGCCATCAACTCAGCTGGAGACCTCTTCTATACCTCAAGAATCGTGCGTCTCTGCAAGAATGATCCCAAGTTCCACTCCTATGTGTCCCTGCCCTTTGGCTGCACACGAGCTGGGGTGGAGTACCGCCTCCTGCAGGCAGCTTACCTCTCAAAGCCTGGGGAAGCTCTAGCTCAGGCCTTCAACATCAGTAGCGATGAAGATGTGCTGTTTGCCATCTTCTCCAAGGGGCAGAAGCAGTACCACCACCCCCCTGATGACTCTGCCCTCTGTGCCTTCCCCATCCGGGCAATCAACTTGCAGATCAAGGAGCGGTTGCAATCCTGCTACCATGGAGAAGGCAACTTGGAGCTCAACTGGCTGCTGGGAAAGGATGTGCAGTGCACCAAAGCGGTAAGTTAGAGCCTCCATGTGCTTTGCTCCCAATTCCTCTATTCCTCTGCACCCTCAGCTTCTGGGTCGTGAGGGCTTAGGGTAAGAAAGGGTTTCAAGTAACCAGGTGTGGACTACCAATTGCATAGTCTTGCCTACATTAGATTCTTGGGATGAGTTTGCTGATTTTATTGATCAATACTACATGTATATGCTTACACTGTACCAGGCACTGTTTTTGGTGCCTGCTGAGCCACATGACTAAGCTACATGCTCTCAGAGAGCTTACTTACTAGTGAGCCAAGACAAGTGAACACGAAAAAAAGCCTACCTGATGTGCTGGTG
The DNA here is from genome assembly GCA_028658305.1 of Pachyuromys duprasi. NCBI lineage: Eukaryota > Metazoa > Chordata > Mammalia > Rodentia > Muridae > Pachyuromys > Pachyuromys duprasi. The sequence goes on along the minus strand of CM053759.1, from coordinate 512,122 downwards.
CACGCTTGTAATCTCAACACTTGGAAGAAGTGAGGCAGTAGGATTAGGTGTTTAATGTCATCCTGAGCTACATAGTGAGCTGGGAGACTCTCTCAGACAAATAAAATGATACTGCCTGTCAAATGGTAAGTTTTATATAAAGGAAAACATGGATCAGTACTAGAGAATATCCATTATTGGGAGAGTAGTATTTAAAGCAATGTCTTATGTGAGGGGGAAAAGGCATCTCAGAGAGAGGCAGCAAATATGAAGAACTTCCAGCATGCTTAGTGTCATATAAACATGAAGGAATCCCCACAGCATTCTAGCATATGAGATCTAGCATATGAGAGAGGGTACCACAGCATACAGGTTAAAAATTTAAGCCTTGACAGCTAATCAATTAGACTAAAAATCAGTTCTTCCACCTGTATCCTGTGTGTCCTTGAGCAAGTTATGTTCTTTATTTGAGCTATGTGTTTTCACCTTTAAAACAGAAATATTACTTTCTTTTCTATTATGAGGATCATATTATATGATGATATATGTTTATGAAAATAAAATTTTTGGCACACAGAGCTGCTATGATTACCCCTGCTAATGATAGTAATAAAGATCTAATTATTTGCCTAGTTACCTTACTTTCATAAAATGAGGAGAATGGATTTAGGTAATCTCCAGTGTGTTTTATAGCACTAGTTTTATGAACAAAGACCCTCTTCAAGCAAGAGAAGTGGAGAGGAAATGTAAGGGTTAGCCCTTTGCAGCATCCACCCTGGTTCCCATAGCTTACAGCAGGTCTGGTCAGGAGGAAACTCCTGATTTCTGCTTGCCTTTCAAAGTTAAAAGGAAGAGGAAACTGCTGTGCTCCAGAGGTGGTACAGAGAGACAAGCTCCTGCTAGTGACCATGGGACATCAGAAATAATGGATGATGGCTAAAAGGACACATGCCTTATAACAGTGGTTCTCAACCTTCCATATGCTGCAGCATCTTAATACAGTTCCTCTGTTGTGGTAACCCCAACCATAAAATTATTTTGTTGCACTTCATAACTGTAGTTTTACTACTGTTATAAATTGTAATGTAAATATCTGATGTGCAGGATATCTGAGTTGTGACCCCCAAAAGGGTTGCGACCCACATGTTAAGAACCACTAACTTATAGGAAACAACTCTCATTTCTATCATCCCCTGGGGCAATACCATTTCAAGCACCAAAATAGTAGGGTGTACAAAATGTTGGTCTCCTAGGTCTCCTATAGTCCAAAGGATTCCAGAGCTGGGGACTAGATATGCTTTAGTGGCCTTTGAAAAATTTAAAGATCAAAGAGAAGCCATGGCCCTGAACTTGACTTTAACATAGTCTGTGGACTAACATGAAACTCTCAGGTCAAAGATTTAAGCATTGTTTGCGCAAAAAGCAAGAGGAAGGAAACCCATTATTCACAAAGTATCAGCTATACAAGAAGAGGTGTTTTGAGCAGTTGATTACTTCACCTAGTCCTCACAAGTAAAGAGCTAATTATCATCCTTTATAGATAGAAAAAACAAAGATTCAGAGAATGTAAATAAACCGCTTAAAGCCATATAACTGTGAACTCAAAGTCAGGGTCTGAATTCAGGGCATCGCACAGACCTGATGCAGGCTCTGGTGGTCGCTGCCTCTGAGAAGAGTCATACTTCAGTGGCTTACTGCCCACACAAATGGAAAGGGGCATCAGGTATTAGAAATACCTGACAAAATATTGAAGAAATTGTCATCCAGCCCAAGGCTCTGGCTCAGCACAGACCACTTCTTTTGCAGTTCTGGGAATCTGGCATCAGAAAGAATGCAAAGAAATTCACCGTTGACAGCAAGGGTTTTTCACTTCAGTCACAGTATTGCAGTTGTGCTTAAGTCACAACTCTGTAGTCCTACCAGCCTTTGGATAAAGTAGCAGAAAAAAACTGAAACCATAAAAGCAAACTACAAATAATTTTGACAAAAATCTGACTCAACTATTATTTTATAGAAGAGAAAACAAAACAAAACAGAGGCCCAGCGAGGTTATGTAACAATAAGGTTATGCAGCTAATACAGTACCGTTAGGGCTACCATTTAGATTATCTAACTCTTATTGAGTAGCCACTGCTTACAGAACAAGGGTGAGAAAGAGAGACAATGAACATAGAGAGCAGTGGCTAGTGACTGCTTGACACTACCCAGTAACATGATGAAAATCATAAGCAACTGACTCCATACAACAGAGTAAGAGGGAGAGCCCAGGTTTACAGCATTTGGCAATCACTGTGGTACAGACACTGCCAGGGAGGATGGTTTCAAGTAGAAGTGACATTGGTGAATGTAGAGGTATACATAGACATCTCCCATGATCTGGCACTATCATGCCATAGCTTCTTCCCTTCCAAGTTGCAGTGTGGAATCTCGGCCACACAAAGTTCAAGGCCATTCTTATACTAAAACTTGGTGTTCTTTCTTGTAAGTGCTCATGCATTTTTTAAGCACCACCATTCTTGCCAGTAGTCCACAAGTACCAAGGTCCCAGAGACATGTCCTGGTTACCCTCAGAACTAAGGAGGGAACACATGAGTGAGAAAAAAATTAATGTACTCTATCTTACTAACCAGTTATCCTGAAGAAATGAAGCACCAGTTTGCTCCTCCCTGATGATGGTGAAAAAGCAAGGCTGGGGTAGGCCTCAGTGCTATGCACAGATACATCTTTAGTTTTCTGGGAAGCTTTTTCCAGACCAGGAAGGAACAGCTCCCCCAGCATTCAGGGTGTTTTCTAGTCCAGAATCTGCAGCCTTTATGGCAAGACTTTATGCTGGCTAGTTAGGTGGTAAATCTTGGAGCCTTCAAGGAACAGCCTCATATTAAGAACTGTGTAACCCTTTTCTCAAAAGTCATCCAGTTCCCTCCCTTCCTTCCTTCCTCCACCCAGAGACAGACAGACAGACAGATAGACAAAACGAGACTGACTGAGCTTACTGTGGTCTTTTGAAACTTGAAAGTCCATCCCCAGTGACATACCTGTTCCAACAGTGCCACACTTCCTAATCCTTCCTGAACAGTCCACAAACTGAGAACAAAACATTCAAATATATGGGCCTACGGGGAACAGTCTCACTCAAAGTACAATGCTATCCATCCAATTATTCCTTTGACAGCTCCAGAAGAGGATGCTGTGGCCACCAGCCAGAACACAGGGTAGGAATGAGTCTTCTCATTCTCTGTCCAGCAAGTTTTCTCACTTATTCAAGGCCTTCTTTCAAAGTGACTCAGTTCATCCTGGCCTACCACTAATCCCTTCAAAAGCCTGATACAAAAGAAATCTCTTTGAACACCTATAATGTGCAAGAGATAGTGGCACACATTGATAAAAGTCTCTTATATACAATGTGTCATTTAATCTTCAAAAATTCTTCCTAAAGGGGTGGGGGATATATAATTCCAAATGAAAAATCTAATATAGATTAAATTTTCCATCACAGCCTGTGGTATAGACCTATAATCTCAGCTACTAGGAAGACTAACTCAGGAAGATTATATATCCATGCCTTGCCATGGCAATTTATCTCAAAATAAACAGTAAAAAGAGGACTAAGGAAATAGCTTAGTGATAGAGGACTTGCCTAGTATGCAAGAGACCCCAGATTCACCCCCCAGAACTCCAAAGATAAAGTATAAAGAAAGAGAAGCAAGCAAGCAAACAAACAAACAAATACTAAAGCAAAAGACAATATCCAATATTATCATGACACTTTCAGCGTGTACCTATGATGGCAGGTAGTAGTGCTAGTTTAGTGACTTAAAATTCCTCATGCCTCAAGAAAAAAACTCTACAGCTCAAGAAAACTAGCTGGCCCAAAGAACAAACAGGAAACTTCTAGGCCTGTAGTATCATACAAAATTGCCTGTGAGGCTGAATATCCTTTGAGGGAACCCTGTTTCAAACAAACAGATCTTCACAGACTGACATATTCTAAGGGGACATGAAAAGAACCAGAAGGTGAGTTCAAGCAGTCAGCTTTGCAACTTGAGACTGGCTTTCCTGGCAGAAAGGTGAAAAAGTGGACATTTGATTCTGGGAAAGTGGAAAAGGCCAGTCATTTGCAATCTGGTCCTTTGGGGACCAAGATGTCATTGTGGGCCAGTTGACAGTGAGCTTTGTCTCCTAACATGTTAGACTCCTGATTCCAGGCCTAAGCCTCTCTGAGGCCTGGTACTCTCAGGCTGACAACAATGGGGGAGTAGTTCAAAGTGACACTGCCATTCTTTCCCTGTGATTCACTCCAGTTCTCTCCTGTCTTTCCAGCCAGTCCCCATTGATGATAATTTCTGTGGCCTGGACATCAACCAGCCTCTGGGAGGCTCTACTCCTGTGGAAGGACTGACCCTGTACACGACCAGCAGGGACCGCATGACCTCTGTGGCCTCCTATGTTTACAATGGCTACAGTGTGGTTTTTGTGGGAACTAAGAGTGGCAAGCTGAAGAAGGTAAGAGCCTGGGGCCTGGCTCCTCTGACACACTGAGTCTTCAGTTGAGGCACTCTTCTAGAAGGTAGTGGTCAGTGGAGATTTAACTATAGGCAACTTCTTGTTTTCTTAAGGGAAGGGAAGGAAGATAGGTATTTGTTTTGTGGTTTAGCTTTAAGTTATTTCCTCCAGCCACTAGTCAGTGAGTACCTAGGAAATACAAATGTATTTTTTTTAATTTATTTATTTTTATATCAATCACAGGTTAGGTACTTTGAATCCCGGGCGTAGCCCCCTCCCCCATTCCCTCCTACCCTCCCACTCCCTCCCTCATCTCCCTCTTCCCCACCCCCTCCAAGTCCACCAACAGGGGAGGACCTCCTTCCCTTCCATCCAACCCCAGCTTATCCTGTCTCTTCAGGGCTGGCTGCAATGTCCTCCCCTGGGATCTAGCCAGTCTGTCACTCCCCAGCTTGTATGGGGGAGGGTCAAAGAGTCAGCCATCAAGTTCATGACTGAAACAGTCCCTGTTTCCCTGAATAGGGTCTTCAGTCCTACACCAACCTATCACGGGTCCCATCTATGCGGGGGTTCCAGGCCACATCC
>CM053759.1:413348-506555 GCA_028658305.1 Pachyuromys duprasi | reverse complement strand
GGAGTCTTTACTCCTCACTCTGTGCTAGAGTCTGAGTGTCCAGGTTTGAGATGTCAGCTGGGGGCTGTGGACTCCGCCCTGGGCTTGCTGCTAAGGGCTCTCCCCTGGAATGGAGATTTGGTGCCTCCTTCTGTGCCAGGGGCTGTGCACCAAGGTCTGAGATGATATTTGGGGCACACACAGTGGGTTTGGGTTGGTGGCATCCGCTGTATGCAGGGCTGTCTGAAATGGTGCCCGAGGCCTTCTCTGTCTGGCCTGTGGACAGACACCCCAACTGGGGTTTTTGCTTTCGGATACGTGCAGCTTTCGCTCTCAGTGTGCGGTCTGGTCAAGATGTTCCCAGGATCCTCTCAGCCTTGGGTTGAGACAGAACTTGGGTTCCTCCCAGTCCCGCTGGCGGACTCACACATTGACTGAGTTTTTGCTGGCTGAAGCGTTCGGCTCGTGCCCCCACAGTGTGTGGACTGGTCAAAATGGTCCCCCAATCCACTCAGTCTGTGATGGTTCCGGCGATAGGTTTGCGCCCGCCGCACACCCGTGGGTTGAGACACAACTCGGGTTCCTCCCAGATCCGCCGGCAGACTCACACACTGACTGAGTTTTTGCTGGCAGAAGCGTTCGGCTTGCGCCCCTGCAGTGTGCGGACTGGTCAAAACGGTCCCCCAATCCACTTCGGTCCGAGCCCGCAGCACACCCGCGGGTAGTAGCAGAACCCGGGTGCAGTATGAGCTCACAGGGTGCAGTTCAGTGAAAACGGCACCTGGTTCCTCCTGAGACTGCCCGCGAGACTGTGCGATCCAGTCTACAATGGCGGGTGCGGGCACCCAGCGCAGCCGCTCATGCAGATCAGAGCTGTGCGCCGCTGGTCACCGGGAAATTTCTCCAGGTAATAACTGGGTGTCCCTAGGGTTTTCCCACTTGATTTTCTCACCGTAGGAGTTCCGCTCACCTGGCATTCACAATGCAGGCATTTTAGGTCCCAGAGTTCAGTCTCCTGGTCGCTGCGTTGTTTCTGCTCTCCTACTCCTCAGACACAGTGTTCTCTCGTGGCAGCCATCTTGGATCTCTACCAATACAAATGTATTTTAATGTTGTCAAACATTGAGGTATTGGGAAGGTACACTCTTAAGTACAAGTACAAGTCAAGTACAACTTTGTTGCTGTTGTTGTAGTATACAGTGTGAATCGCATGTATCACAACTCCTGCCTGGAACCAGGATACTGGTTGTAAACTGAAAGAACTTTGTTAGAACAGGTTTGGGATCCTAAGAGCTATAGCAGTGGATGCTGGCCTCAAGGTGCATGATTGGTACCTAGGTACAAGGCCATTTACCTACCTTTCCAGAGGTTATAGACTGTCCTCCCCACTTTCTCACCCAAATCTCATTAGTCAGCAGGGAGGTGACATCTTCCAGGTCTTCTTGGGCACCCCCACAAGCTGGAGGGAACAGGTTGTCTGGGACTGACAGCAAGGGGCCCCTCTGGTGAGGAAGGCTGAAGCCAATAGCTTGTACCTACTTGTCAAGTGCTTCAGGTGTGGAGAGGGAGCACAGTCTGGTTCATTATGTGGGATTATAGCAGCTACATTCTTTCCGGTCCCTGCTAATCCCCTTTTCCCTGAATTTACTCTCCTGCCACCCCTCACTAGTTGGTCCTAGCACCTGTGGATCAAGGCACAGATGAGAATTTGCTGTACTTCACCCTTTGCTGTTGACATTACCAGGCTCCTTCCTCCTAATCCATTTAGAGCCTTGGAAAATTGTTGTTGGGGAATGTGGAAGGAAGAGAGCTGGGGGAGTCTGAAGAAGAATTTCCATATTCTTCTTGTTCTGAGTTGTTGTAGAGGAAGTAAGAAAAAACTAGTCAAAATTATTAGAAGATGAAAAATCCTCCAGAGTTCTCTGGTCCTTGTAATTCCAAATCCCTTTGACCCTTTCTTTGCTGTTGGGAAATGTTCCTACTTGTCTCTGTCTGGCACCATCACTCTGCCCCACAGCTAGGTACCTGACTTGGCTTCAGCATATAGAAAAGAGGAGGAGTGTGGTCCTATAATTTGCTTGCCTAAGCTGGGGAGGACAGGAGTCATTCCCTAAGAACTGTTCATTGAGAGAGGAGTTATACCCTAAGGTTGGGAATTGGTATATTCTGCTGGTCACATCTCTCTGTGTTCACCTCTTTGCTCAGCAAGGCTCACATCATCCAGTTGGGCACATTTGCCTGACACATGGGTCTTGGGCAAGGGAGAGAAGCAATCCTCAGCAGGCCGTGTGCCACAGTAGGTATCTGCCCTGTAAGGCATCTGTTACTCAGCTGTCTGCTAAAGGAAGCATTGTTTCCAAAATTGCACAGAGGTGGTCTATGGTGCAGCAAAAGCAGCAGCTGTGCTGGTGCAGTACTTTATCCATTATTCTTTTACTTCCAGTTGCTGGTCCAGACTCTATCTCCTCTGCTCTCTTGAAAGTTCTATTTTAAAGGATGGTCTATTCGTACTAATTCTCTTCAAGCTCATCACCAAAGTTTCACTAACAAAGTAGAACCATCCCTGCAAAATAGAACTGTATTCTGAAAAGCCTTGGGGTCATTTAGCCCATTACCCTCATTATTCCACCAAAACTTAGAGAAGTAGAATGACTGATCCAGACACAGAGATGTAAAGCTTGCCTTGACCCCCAAACTTGGCATGCTTTTTACTTCAAGAAGTAGCTGTGGAGCCAGAGGATGGGAGCTGAGAGTGATTTTTCAGGTCTAGACTTGCTACAGAGTTCATTCAAGGGCTAGTCTCTCTACTTTTTTTGGCCTTGGACCTAAATTAAAAAATCAGTATTACTAAGTAAAAGAAGAATGACCCAGCCAAACCTCAAGGGATCATCTACTGACCACCTAGTATTCATGTGTCTTGCTCAGTAGACATCTGGGATTCTTTCTCTCTCTCTCTCTCTCTCTCTCTCTCTCTCTCTCTCTCTCTCTCTCTCTCTCTCTCTCTCTCTCTCTCTCTCTCATACACACACACACACACACGCACCCGCACACACATGCACACACACAAAGCAGTCCAAGGTCCACGAAGTTCTCTGGGCCTTATAGGAGCCCTACAAGTGACTGTGGAGGTAGCAGGTTCAAGGGCAAGGCTGTAAGCATAGCTGCCCACTTCGTGTCCTAACCTGCAAGTTGTCTGTGCCTTTTTACTGTGAGATGGTGTGCCTTTGGCTGCTTGTATGAACCATGATATTTCTGTGTTTTCCTCTGAGCAGCTCACCCTTCCCTTCTACCTTCTTGGAGGTACTGGGTACCCATACCTGGCTCCTAGTGGCCGCCTGCTTACCCAGCCACTCATCCACATTCTCTCCAGAGAAAAAGCCCATGAAGAATTTATGGAATGTCCTCAGGAAATTGTAGCATGGCCCAGGCTCCATAGCTCCTTCAACACAGGAAGGAAAATAAAAAAAAAAATAGCTAAGAGTCAGGCAAGGAGAGGGAATCTGGGTGCGTCAGGGCTACTCACTTCTTCCATGCCTAGCCAGGCGTCTCCCGGACGGTCCAGCCCTCATCTATAGAGGCTGGTAAGAACAGGATGTCCCTGAGAGGGGAAATGAAGAGGAAGTGAACTCACCAAAAGTGGCCTAACCACAGTGTGAAATTAGGTGCTCATACACATAGGAAACCCAAAACGTAGGACTTTATATTCTGAGGCACCAGCAATCTGAAGACGGAGAATAGAGCTGAGACCTCAGAGCCGAGATATAGTACTCACAGGACTAAGAGCTGTTCTTTACTGCAGGGTGCAACAGTTTAAGAAATGGGTGTGAGATCAGTCTTCAAGATCTCATAAAGGAGAGAGAGTACCAGGTTTTGCCTTTTAAAAGGTGAATTAGAGCTTAATATGGCTCTGAACCCAAAGAGGAATGCAAGAAAAAGAGTCAGGATTAGAGCCCAGCCAATTGTTTGGTACAAGTTTGAGCAAAGTCAATTAGTCATTACCATAGAAGCAGAAGAACAGCTTCCAGATCATGAGCACCATTGACCCCACTTTATGGGGGAGATAATATCATAACAGTGTGCTAAGAAACCAAGTATGAGATAAACAAGGACAGCAAGGATGTGGGAATCATGCTATATTAAATGTATTTTTACAGTCCTGAAAATCTGAGGAAAAATAGCAAATCAAATAGATAAAGATGATTCTCCAAGTGTTCTAGTTGCTATTTTTAAGACTTTTGCATCCACTAACTCATGCGGCCACTCTAAGGTGAGTGTTGTTATAACCCCACTTTGCAGATGGAACATAAAAGAAAGGTGAAGATATTTGTCCAGTTCATGGCTGAGCGCAGACTTGATTCTCACTTGTTGACATGCTTAGCCATCAAGCTGTGGAAGATGAATTAGGCCTAGTCACTCCGGCCCCAGAGAATAATATTAGGAAATGCTGCTGCAGAACCAGCTTTTCCTATAACATAGGGACAGAGCTGTTATAACCAAACTGTCTTACTTGAGGAAAGTAATACCTGGTCAATAGATATACCCAGTAAGGGGTCCTTTAGAAAGACCAACTCTAACCTACTTTAGCCCAGCACCCAGTTACAGAATCTCCATGGTTCCTCTGTTATAGAAGACTCTGACTCCTTAATGGAAATATGTGGTACTTTGAACGAGAATGTCCTGCATTGGCTTATACATTCGGATGCTTGGTTCCTAGTGTGTGGATTGTTTAAGGATTAGGAGGTGTGATATTGTTAGAGAAGGTGTGTCACTGGAGGTGGAGTTTAAGGTTTCTAAAGTCCATACCCAGCTAGTCTTTCTTTCTGCATCCATCTTGTGGATAAGATGTAAGCTCTCAGCTACTGTTCTAGCACCCTGCTTGTCTGTCTATTACCATACTTCCTGGCATGATCATGGACTAAACTCTCTGAAAATATAAACAAACTTCCAATTACATGATTTCTTTTATTAGTTGCCTTTGTCATGATGTCTCCTCATAGCAATAGAACAGTAACTAACACAGTGTGACAATAAAAGACAGGCCACAGCAAAGAATGAAAGCAAAACCAATAATGTCGGGGTGCCCTAGATGTGAGCTTTGCAGTTCAAGCTGGGTTAAGCCTGCCTAGAGCATGGCCATAGGGTTTCTCAGTTTCAGGGAAAAGTGTTTGGTATGTGCAGGGCAGAGCCAAGTGGTGAGGGTGCCTGGGACAAGACACAGGGGATGGGATTTATGCTGTGCCTGAGCATTGTCCCTTATGAGGGCATCCTCCTGGTTAGGGCAGGTTGTGGGAATCCAGAGAAAAGACACACTGGGAGTTAATGCCCAAGCAGGTAGAGGAAGAGTTTGGTCAGGAATCGGAAACTAATTTCAGATGTCTTGTTCTAGGGAAGAGTGGAGTATGAAGTCTAAACACAAGTTAGTGGAACACAGAGCCAGGGGCCATGCTGAATTGGGAAAAACAGGAGTGTGTGTGTGTGAGGGATAGCTCAAGTTTCAGACTGGTACCACCCTGCTTCCTTCCCACTGTTCACAGTGGTTGGAACTCTACCCACCTGCCCATCCCACTGCTTTGCATCCTACCACATGCTCCTGCAGAAGCTAAGGTGACAATCTGCTTCAGCCCTCCAGTACTTTGGAACTGAGGATGCAACCAGGAGTGAACACTGCTGTTGCTCTGCCCCTGGTCTTGTAGAAAACTTGCCTAATACTTGTGACACATGCTGTACCCCATTACTTCAACCATTGAGGGCAGTGCCTGCCACACACCCCAAGCATCTGACCCCGCTGCCAGATAAAATACCTCACATTAGAGACTCTATAAGCTGACCTCAAATGCACTGGGTTGTACTCTTCCAAATTCTATTGCAATAAGTGGAGTAGAACTAGATGCCAAGAATGACTCTTAGAGATGGGACTGTTGTAGAGAACAGCTCTCATGATGGATGGGCAGATCCATTGGCTGGCAGTGGACGAGAAGTCGCAGAAACAGAACTCTTATTATATTACATGAAGAGAATGATTTCTGGATAATATTTGTATGAGGGAGTAGAGGTGCTCTGTGACATTAGCTGGTAAGGCAGACAGGGACAGCACTTCCAGGTTGCCTAGAGATGCTCAAATAGCACGCATATCCATCTGCTCACCTGGATCAAATGGGAACTTTTCAGTAGGCAGGTGCAGGGGCCCAGGCAACCACTGTTCCTCTAGCAGCCCTTTGCTTTTCAACTCCTAGGACATTTTTACAAAGTCACTGAGACTGTTCAAGCTTAAAGAAGACCCTGGCCCTTTTTAAGTCACTTTTTAAAAAATAATAAGCTAACAGTGGCCACTGAAATTCCCAAGATTTTTTAAGGGATATTGTTTCTGCTTTCCCCCAAAATAAAAATAATCAAGGTAAGGCTTCTGGTCTCCACTTTACCAGACATCGTACCCTTTCTTCTTGTGATCTCACAATAGATTGCATAAGCAAAGCCAAACAAAATGTGAACTTCTTGCATTCGTAGCCTAGGCCTTGAGGAGTTGATTAGGTTCCTTCCTAGAGCCCAAGGTTAGTGCTCAAAGGTTTGATAAAAGTATCATGTTCACATTTATACATCCTTCTTCCCACATGGCCATACTGACATTCATACAGACTTCCTCCCTAATACCCAAGTTCCTGACCTGTTACTTGGCTTCCCTTGTGGTTTGGGGTCACCCTAGCAGCTGGAAAGGCCTATTTGCATGAAAATCTGGGAAACATGACTTTCTTCCTTCCCAGTCTTACTGAACAAGAACAATAGCCATTGGTTCCTCAAAGTGGAAATGATTCACTTCTTTCTCCGTGTGAATCCTTGATCCTGTAAACAGCCAGGAATAGGAGCTGGGAAGGCAGTTCCAGAAGCCCAACTGGATATGCTGAGACTAGAAACATCTGACCAGGCCCCCTGGCATCCCAGCAATGCCGACCTCTAGAGTAGTGGTGGGCTAGCAGATGCTCTCTGACCTCCCAAGAGCCTGAATCACAGTGGTGGGGGTACTGGCTCCAGAGCCCACTACCAAATCACTGTAATGAGACTGGCTCCTTGCCCAGACTCCTGCCACCAAACTCACTATATATGTTGTTGTTTTATAGACCCCTTGGGTCTAGACGACTGACATTCCCAAATTTGGGAAAAGAGGCATTTGATTGGCACAAGTCATACTAACAGATACCCCTTTCTCCCCTATCCCTGCCGTATGTATATCTGCATACTCAGCCAAGACAGTCGTAGGCAGAGGGTTTCGGCTCTGTCCAGAATCCCACCAGGCCCCGGGGTAAGGGCTTCCAGTCCCCCAGAACCCTTATGAAAAGGGAAGCTAAGAACAGGGTTGGTTTGTTTTTTGTTTTTTTTTTTTTTTGCTGTTGTTGTTTTGTTTTTGTTTTTGTTTGCAGCTTTCACAGTTCAATCCTAGTGACTCCTGTTTGAGGTAAAAAGCTGAGTGTTCTACTGGCTGTTCACAGTCTAACAGTGAGCCCTTGAAACTTGGGATTTATTACAAGAAGGTAAAAACCAGGAACTGTGCCTTGGGGAAGGAGGGTGAAGATAATGATTCAAGTTCATAACATCCAGATGATCCAAATAGGTTTTGTAGAATTTGTAACAGGCCAAGGTGCTAATGTGTAGAAGCCACATTCCCAGGAAAGTGTCCAGAACATACATACATGTCATTTAGGCATTTAGGTGTTACCTGCCTTTGAGCTGGATAATGGACACATGTCTCTGTCAGAAGGAACTTCCAAACAGCTGCTTCAGTCCTTTTCCTTTAGGGTGGGACTAATATACATAATGGACATTCTGTGGTTTCATGTGATCTGGTTCTGAATACAACCTAGCAGCAATGTGATCTCTGAACTTAGGTGACCTGTCCTGTTGCCTGCTCCATAAAATTATAATTTGTTATTAGAATAGTATTTATTGAATGTAGTAGTTTGAATGAGAATGCCCCCCATAAGTTCATATATTTGAACACTTATTTCCTAGTTTGTGAGACCATTTGGGAAGAATTAATAGGCTTTGTTGGAAGAGGTGTATCACAGGGGATGGACTTTGAGGTTTCAAAAGTCCATGCCAGGCTCAGTGTCTCTTTCTGCCTCTCTGTCTCTGTCTATCTGTCTGTCTTTCTCTCCCTCCTTTTTCTTCCTTGTACTTGTGTTTAAGATGCATGTTCATCTTGATGGCTGACTCTTTGACCCTCCCCCATACAAGCTGGGGAGTGACAGACTGGCTAGATCCCAGGGGAGGACATTGCAGCCAGCCCTGAGGAGACAGGATGAGCTGGGGTTGGATGGAAGGGGAGGAGGTCCTCCCCTGTTAGTGGACTTGGAGGGGGCAGGGAGGAGGGAGATGAGGGAGGGAGTGGGAGGGTGGGAGGGAATGACGGAGGAGGCTATGCCTGGGATGCAAAGTACCTAACCTGTGATTGATATAAAAATAAATAAATTAATAAAAAAAAGAAAAAAAAAGATGCATGTTCATGGCTACTATTCGAGCACCATGCTTGCCTGCCTGCTGCCATGTTTTCTGTAATGATGATCATGAACTCTAACCCTCTGGAAATGTAATTCCCAATAAATTATTTTGTACATTGCCTTGGTCATGATGCACCATCATAGCAATAGATGTGTCAGGAGCTAGGTAGTTTAGTAGTGACTAAAACTGTCAGAAGTACTCATCCTAACAGTTATTTTTGCTTACCATGGGAAGATAGACATAAGCCAGAGGTGAGCATGATCTGTATGTGTGGATGGTAAATGCTGATGGAAAAAAAATGCTCAAGGGAAGCATGTGAAGCATGGAGAGCAGAGCTTGGCATAGTCACAAAATGTGGCCTTCTCCTTCTCTTGTTTGTGGAATAATGTAGCAACAAGCACTTTGGATATTTGACGTATTAAAAAGACAGTATATAAAAATTACTTAATAGTGATTGTTACAGAAGTTTTCTGTGGTTGTGGATGTCTTTGAAACTTCCCTCAAATTCTACTTCTTCCCTGGTTCCCTAGGGTTAGTGACACTGTCACATCAGGCTTCCCTTTAGTGACATGTGTACAAGGTCAGATAGAGGAAGACACTGTTGTCCCTACCCCCAGTCCTGAGTCATGGGAAAAAAAAGTTGGAAGACTGGCCCAGCTGAGCCCATCTAATCTAATCCCTCTGAACTTTGGCATCCAGCTACATTAGTCACCAGTGAGAGCAAACAATATGTGCTGGCCCTCCCTAGGGTGGAACTGCAGGAAGTGAAGTTCTATGCCTGCTGCTCTGCAGAATTAACCAAGCCAGCACCATTCTCTCTTGATGCCTGCACACAAGCCAACCACAATATTGTCGTGCTGCATAGCTCTGCCCCATCGCATCCTGAACTATGTGATGTACAGAGCAGTTTCTTCAGCTGGACTACCATTGCCTGTCTTGACATATTGCTGTGGGAATCTAAAGTGAAGGATGTAGAATATCTGCTATGGAACCTTATGTGGAGCTTAAAGGAGCTTAGTGAATGGCAGCTGTTGGCACTGGCATCTTCACTGCTTGTGTTGCTTTAGTCACTCCTATACTGTTTTTATTTCAAAGGCCTGATATGAGTTCCTTTTGTTTCTATCTGCTTGTCAATCTCACATCATTTTTAGATGCTCAAGAAGAGTTGGCGTTGTTCTGTGCTTGCTTGCTTCTGGTAATACTCCATATACTTCCTATGGCCATATGGCTAATCAAGGGAAGATGTGGACATTGGAGAAAGAATCACAAACATTTCAGGGTTGAGATCAGCTCCATATATATTTAAGTTATTCACGTAATTCAAGATGATGAAGTGAAAAGCTCCTATTTGCTGGAATAGCTAGCTTTTTCTTCCCTTCCTGTCAGCATACCTTCTGTCCAATGAGATGCAAAGCAGAGAGGATGACCCTGGAGTTCTGAGTCTATCTCAATCCTTTTTCAGCCTTCAGAAAGTTCTTTAGGTTTCAAGGTGGAGAAGAAGTTGAAGATCTGAGGCCAACACATCCCAAACATTCACTACTCTCCTACTCATCTGCATTCCATTCAAAAACTCGTGCTTGCAGATGAGTGCTGTCCCTTTCCCTGGATGGAGACATAGCATCAATGGGCTTTGTTTAATCAGGTTGTTCATTATTTGACTGTTCTAGGAATTTTGAATAATCAATAAAGACAAGGGTAGAGATTACAGAGTTGGGACCTGGAAGAGGCAGGGGTCAGGATCCTTGAGCAGAAGGCTGGCACAATCAAGCAACATCAAGAGCCATCTTATAACTGTAAATACATTTTACAGCTAGAGGGTAATGTAAAACAAAGTCCAATCTACCTAGCCAAACCTTGAAAGGTTGGATGGTCTACTCAAAGTCACACACAAAGTCTTAGTAACAAAGAAATTCTGGAGTCTTTGGGCATTTCATCTTTGGGGCCCTTCTTTTAAGTGAAAGAATAATTTCCTTTGCTTTTAATATTAAACTGACTACTGCTTCTCCCTAGATAGCAAATAATTTCTGAGCAGAACCCAACTTCACTCTGGGGATTATTTTCTCAGAGCAGGATCCATCTAGCCTTTGCTAGACCTGACCATAGAGTATGCTCTAGAGTGAACTGCTTTCCTGACCCTTCAGTTCACATGTCTAGAAGTCTTACAAAGCCTGTCCAGCAGGAAGGCAACTCAGCACCAAAAGTTTGCCCTGGGGCTGAGAGGTTCTGACAAGTCACTGCGGTAGGACTCTAATCATACATGCTATGCCTCTCTCCTGGCAAGCAACTCTGTCTACTGTAAACTAGGCACTTCCTGTATACTAAGCCCTGAGCTGAGTGTTCTTTTAGTTATGTTTCAGGAATTCTTATCAGGTGAAAATTAATATGCCCATTTTACATATGAACAAACTGAGTAATGTCCAACAAAGTTAGTGACAGATTTTCTTTGCTACAAAGCAGAGAGCTTGGATTTGTATCCAGAGCTCCATATATCCTGATGTGGGCTCTTAACCAGTGGATTTTACACCTCATCAATGGTCTCTAAGAACATATTATTCCAGCTGAAGTCTTGTTCTGGAATAAGACTTTTTCTGGGGATGCACAATATACACTTATCAACTCCAGTAAAGGACCCCAAGACAGACCAAAGTATGAATGTCACCAAAGTCCAACTCGGTGAGTCAGTGCTGTTTTTAGAGGTTTGTTATAGGAGTATGGGTGAGGGGTTTCTTACAAGAACATAAATAACTCAAAGAACTCCAATACCAAGGCCCACCCTTCAAAAAAGCTGAAAAACCTGGAACACACTACACAGACTGCAGGCAACTCAACAAGTTGGACAGTGTCCTTTCTAAGTGACTGTTTAAATCTCCAGGAAGGTTGGCTAGTGAATCTGGTCAGTTTCAGGGATTTCTGGAAGCTATTTTGAGTTGTTTGCCTTCCTACCATACAGGATAGAATATTTCAATCTCAGAGGAAACTGTTAAGCAAGTCTTCTCTGACTTTTCCTACAATTGTAAAAAGAAGAAAGAAGGAGAATAGACTAACATTTTGAATTCTATAGAACAGAGGTGTCCAAGAAACCAGGAACATAGCAGCTGTCAGCTCAGCACATGCTGTCCTGTTTCACTCCCCTCAGGCCTCCTCCTTGGACTCACAGTAGGTGGGGTGACAGTGTTTTGTGCCATACACAATCCCCAGATGACTCCCCTTTCTCCATGCATCTCTATTTGCTCAGAAGGGGACACAAAAGAGAGCTATTGACAAAGCCAAAGGCTACTGTGTAAAGCAAGGGTCCTGGCCTGTTATCCATGCGTCCTTCAGAGGCCCTAGTTTCTTCTTCAAAGATATTGTTTAGGGTCCTTTATATGCCAGTCATACCCATTCAGAGATGGCTGAGCAAAAGTTTCAGTATGGGTGAGGAGAACACTGAGAAGTGAAGCCATTTTGATGTAGTAAATTGGAAGGGACATTAACACAATCAATAGTTAACAGCAGACCACTACTGAGAGGACAGGCATAAATGTTCAGGCTCTGTTTATGGGGCTTACACAATTCCATCAATATTGATGTCTGATGCCTTTGATTCTGACATTAATCATTGCTCTGAATTAAATTTGCAACCCTATAATTAGGATTTCTATGAATAAGTCCCTAAGCTAAGTACCACCATTTCATATGCTTTTCTCAGGGTTGAAAATGGCCTCCTCCGAACTCTACTAATAAGGCACAACTGGAATTTGCCAGAAATGATGTGAAAATTATACATTCTGTGTTTGTAGTGGGCTTTACTGGAATTCCAGTGAGAACCAATGGACTTGGAGAGGGGGGGAATGCCGTACAGTGCTCAGGTAGCAGCTAGGTGTCTGCCCTTGGAGTCTC
Organism: Pachyuromys duprasi; assembly: GCA_028658305.1. Classification (NCBI taxonomy): domain Eukaryota; kingdom Metazoa; phylum Chordata; class Mammalia; order Rodentia; family Muridae; genus Pachyuromys; species Pachyuromys duprasi. The sequence continues at coordinate 494,207 of CM053759.1, read as the reverse complement.
AGAGGACACTCCAGAGCAAATCAGGCTGATGGTGAGCAAATTTCAGCTCCCAGGAAGGTCTTCACCTCAGTCTAACTTGACATCACCCAGAGAATAGATACTGCTATGCTCATTTCTTTCTTAGATTTGAACATGACTGCAAGAAGAAGAATGTGTCCTCAGAGCTGGAAAATCATTAGTCAGACCTTACTGGACCCATCTGTGATCACTTCCAAATGCATGGGAGGGATGGACCCTTTCACTCACACCGACTCCACCAGCCCCTTCAAGGGAGTTCCACAGACATAGAGAACTCAGCAATCACATACATCAAAAAACAAGTTAGTTCTTGAGGCCCTGTTCCAAGTAGATTTGCAGCATGTTGAATCACTGAAGAGACTGGGCTTTCACTGAGAAAGGCACAGTTCTGCCCTAGGAACACTACATGCTTCATCTATCCTCAGCCTAAGTAATCTTGTGGTTGTCATGCACAAGGATTATCTATTCCCTTTCTGATAGTATCTGTGATGATCCAATACCACTTATAACATTTATGTGTCCCTAGTGACACAGGGATGTATTAGCCCTGCTCTTTTGACCTTCAAATTGAAAATATTTTTTTTCTTTCCAACCACCATTTATTGATTTTTTTTCCTTTTTGTACTTTTCAGTCATTGCAAGAAGACCATGGTTTGAGTTCAAGTTCTCATTCTATTTTCTGGGGGTGTGGCCTTGCCTAAGTTAGTTAACCCCTGGGAAACACAGAGCTGGGGATTCACTTCCTTAGAGGGATTGTCAGATCTTCACAGCATATCTGTGAAGTAGAATGAACATAGAAACTGCTTAGCACAGGTCCTGGTCCCTCTTATCCTTCCTTTTCCTTCCATAACTGCAGGGATGATAAGCAGAAGGGGTATTTTCCAGATGAAAGCTGCACACTAGAACCCTCAGCTACTTCCTCTCCACACACTAAAATGATGAACTAGACAGAGGCTTTGTGTGCTGATAGTTTCTGCTACTTCTCAGTGGGACTAGAATGTTGGGTAAACTAAAGCCAACTCCAAGTTCAGAAACATCTTTTTATTGAGAAAAGCTAGAATCTTTGAAACTTGGCTCATTGAATGAGAGTTCTGTTGGGTCATTGTTGAAATTGCCATTGTCATGTTCCTCACTAAATACAGACCGTTCATCAGCCCCTTTCCTATTGAAAGTTGACCTGGTGGAGACAAGTCTTCAAGGACTTGGAAACATGGGTAAAAGTATGTGAGCATCAGCAAAAAATTGGACACTGCTTCTAGTGTCCTCTAGTCTGCATGATTTTAAGTACTTCTATATAAATACACACGCAAAAACAAGTATGTATTAAGACATCAAAGGGTGAGTAGCCATCATTAGCATAAAACTTGATCACTGCTCAATATAAAAATCTCAGAACAGTATGAACCTCAATACTTGCATTTTCATCGTTTACTACAAAAGTGCTTTCCCCTTATACCTGATGTTGAGCAGAGGTGGGATTTCTGTCAGATAATTGAAGGAGATGCTATTATTTTGGGTCCCTTTAATACTGGAAGTTGTCCTGGTGCAGGGCAAGTCTATAGCTCCTATCACATGTATTCCACCCTATGTTCCACATAGCTATATTCACTTCACTTTCTTGTCCTGCCACTTGCAAAGTCTGGGATAGTATAGCCAGAATCCCCAAAAGTGACTTATCCTAAATGACTGTATTAGGTACCCTAAAATTTCCCTTACCTCTAATCTTTCCAGTAATCTAACTGTGTAAGTCATAAACTGTGGGCAGCTTCAGTCTCAGGCAGATTGGTAGTATCCCCAGAGGAATGCCCACAGACAGAGAAATAGAGGAAAAACTTGCCCAACCTCCCGCAACCATCAAATCATAGAAATAAAAAAACTGTCTTCTTGGTGCCTCCCTGATATTTACGTCTGAGCTCAGCAGACACCCCTGGGTTGCAGCCAGTCTGTTTCAGCATTAGTCCATTACACTTTTTATGGTGCATGTTACCCACCCCCACCCCATCCCTGGAACATTTTATGACTGTCCTTTTCATTTCTAGAAAGAGCTTACAGAATGGCAGATGCCTGCATTTCCCCAGTCTTTGGGGAGCTATTCATGGCAGTCTGTCCCAGGCCATAAACAACAGGAGATAAACCACAGCCACTGGCTGCCAAAGCCAAATACCACGAGGTTCAGAATATGGTGAGGGAGGAGTTTGGTGGTGTGTGGACCAGGCAAACTTGGGGGTTTGGGGGTCTGGAGGCCATGACTCTCACAAGAGAGTCAGGGCCACTATAACAGCATTGGAAGGTACAATTCTGCAGGTCTCCACAAAGGCTGGAAGGAACTCCTTCCACTCTCGCTCACACTAGTGCCCTGAAGCCTCCCATCCTATATTATTATCAGAACTGGCACAATTTACAGCCAAGAGAAGAGAGATTCGTTTGGGATTCTCTGTCCATTCAAATGTAGGGACATGCTCCCTATACATGCGTGCCTCTCATCTCTTTTCCATACATGCTGAAGCAACTTCTTTCTAGTTTCTCTGCCTTTTCCTACCCACTCTCTTTGCAGCATCCACACAGGCTCCTTCCTTCTTTCATGTTCTTCCATTACTCCTTCCACTCTTCTCTCTCACAGCCAAGACCAAATCTTACCAATCCATCACACCTCTTCTGGATCATTAAAACTTCAGCCTGGATTCCGGTGTTGTGAAAGTGATATTTATTTATATCAGTTCTTGAGTTGCACACATAAGTAAGTCACTTGTGACACTGTGAGGAATAGCACACAGGATTGCTTCATTCTGTAACCCCCGGGAGAAAAAAAAAGCAACTTCTAGATGAATAATGAGAGATCTTAGATTCTCTCAAAATACACAGATAGAAAATGAAAACTGAGTGTGGAGGAGAAAGAATAGAGGTGAGGGAGACCAGAATAGAGGCCTGGATAATTAGGGTGTAAGATGGGTTTCTTCCCATTGCCCAGCCTTTGTGTTAGGGCTTCAGAGGGGGTGGAGTGAATAGTGTTCTTTCTTTTCTTCTTACTGAGTTTTGGACTCCACATCAAACGGAATTTGTGGAGGAAACTGGTGTGCATTTAAAATGTGTGTTCACATCAGACAGCTGAAGATAGCAGTTATTAGACCTCATGTATGTTTTGTAGTAAGCTGCTAAATTATTTATTGGGCACTGAGCTTTAATCTCATAAACCTGCCTTCAGGCCCCCAGCATTGTCTGCCAGAGCACCGCATAAAACCCCAGCTGGCTGCTGTCTGGGCCACTCCATCTAGGAATTGTTCTCTCTAGGCCTTCCCTCAGATAAGCTTATTAAATATCTATAGGCCCTAGGAAGGTCCTTCTAGTCTACCATCACTGCATCTTGGAAATTGATTTGCATGTTGTAGCAGACTAGGGTCAAAACCTCCACACACAATTTCAGATCATGTCAAAAGGTCTCATTTCTTCATAGGTTGAGGGAGGGAAGTCACAGAAGTAAAAGCAAATGACTTGAAGACCAAAGCTGTTTCCTAAACCATGACATGCCACTCTGTCCTCTTTTATCTTGTGACTTGCCTCTTTTAAATTAAAAAGACAAGACTTTTCTTTCTCTTCCTGGCTGCCAGGCCTCAAGGACTAAACTGGGTATGAGTCTCCTAATAACGGTGTAAGTGTGTAAGGGCTAAAATAGTGACAGTACCCTTACCCTGCTTAGGGGGTTCAAATTATGCAAAGATCCTTTAAGTGATATTGAAAGCACATGGCAGAAACCTATAGTTGGATCCCTGTTTTTTCAGAAGTGAGTAAGCAAACTTGTCAAAGAGTAACAATGCATGACCTTGACCTATGGAAGAAGACACTGGTACAGAGTACCAAGTGACACCACCGTTATTGGCAGGTACCAGAACTCTGTACATTATGCTCATCAACTAGATATGTCAGCTCATGAGCATGGGGCCAGTTTGGAAACTAAGATGCAAATATTCTTATATTTTGGTGCCCTGGACAACGAAAACTAAGATCAACACCAGGGCTCTTGAAATAGAAATTTGACAGAGATGAAGGTTGAGCCTTCATGTGTGAGCTTCCATTATCTTTAAGGGAAAGGATCAAGGCCTGTACTGTCTGGGTTTTATCACTAACTGTACTGAGTAGCTGGAACCTTCAGGGAGGCCCAAACAGAGCACAGCACAGTAGCTGATCACCCATTCATTACATTTAATTTTTATTCCAGGATTCATATGCCAATGATGTAACCAAAAGAGAAAAAGTGTTTTGCAGGCATCTGTATGTAAAATGTTTAGGAGAAAGAGTTTGTTACTTTAATCAGATTCAAAGCTGTCTTTGACTCCCAAATCTTCAAACATGGTATCAGTAGGTTTTGGATACTGTGTATTTGAAGTGGCCAAGTGACTACTCTGTGTTGCATAGTTTGTGTCACCCTGACACAACCTAAAGTCATTGGGGTAGGGGAAACCTTAACTGAGAAAATGTCCCAACCAGATTTGGCTGTGGTGTATTTTCTTGATTGATGATTGATGTAGGAAGGCCCAAATCACTCTGGATGGTACCACCACTGGCTTGTGGTTCTGTGTGCTGTAAGAAAGCAAGATGAACAAGCCATGGGGAAGAAGTCAGGAAGCAACACTCCTCCTCTGTATCTGTATCTATGGTCTCTGTATCTATTCCTGCCTTCAGGTTCCTGTCTTGAGCTCTTGCCATGAATTCCCTGGATGAGGGATTACAGGTTGTAAATGGACATAAACCTTTCCTCTCCCAGGTTTCTTTTGTTCATGGTGTTTTATCACAGCAATAGAAAGCTAACTAAGACACAATCTCACCTCAATTCCATCCTTCAGTCAAAACATATTGCTCTCATCTTTTTTACATATCACGGATAAGGATATAATTTTTAAATGTTTGTATTAATTCTTTGAGAATTTCATAATGTATTTTTATCATGTTCCTACCCCTACCCCAGCTCCTTCTAGGTACACTCCCACATCCCTGCCAACATTTTCATTCTCTCTCATTCTGTGTGTGTGTATGTGCCCATTTACTACCAACAATACACACACACACACAGACAGGTGCACACACATGTACACATTCATGCTCACACACCTATAATAAGCATGTGCATGTGCATTTGTACATACATCTATGCACACATACACACACTCCCCATCTCCAAACTGGTGTTAGTTTCATGAGAAAAAGGCTTACCTACCAGAAATCAGATGTCAGGCCTAGGGCCCAGGGCCCATACAAGAGCTATATACCAAGCTGGGTGCTGAGGACTGTACCTTCCAAAGATAGAGGCTGGATCAAACAGACCAAGCAGAAAGAGAGAGTAACATGTTGTCCAAGACTGGATCTGGGGAACCAGGTCAGGCCAGAAAGTTGGTTACACTAGCTGAAGTAACTTGTCAGCCATGTGGCAAGTGGAGGGCACCCTCAAATCTTCGGTGGTTTCAGGGTGTAAAGATATTGACTAAAGTTATGGACCTGAAGAAGTGGACTGATTCCTTGAGGAAGCTGGGAATATGCCTTTGAGTGTCCCCTACTACTTGGTATGTTCCTTGACCTGTTTGTTTACTCACTTCAGAAAAGCAAATGGTTCCAGCAACAGGTTTCTGCCATGTGCTTTCAGCATCACTTGTTCACATGTATCGACCCTGCAGTCCACCAAGGGTTGGTCTTGTAGGTATCTGCAAGATCTGTAGTGTTGTATGTCCTAGACAGAAGATAACCCTGATCTACCCTAGATAGGGGCCAGGGTACTTCTCATCTTCCTAAGATGCACACAGCACCCACAGTAAAGAATGATCTGGTCTGCAATAGCCACAGTAGTAAGATTAAGAAGCCCTGCTCAAAAGAACAAGCGTCTTCTGTGTCAGCCTTGTGCCTGCCATGGTTCCAAGCACTGCTCATAAATCCTCCTACCCAAAATATAAGTACCAAAATGACTTAATTTCCAGAGAAGAAAACTAAGACTCCAGATGAAATTGTTCCCATTCATTCATCTAAGACTGGACAACTGAGTAAGTCCTATGTTTTAAAAGATACGCACTCAGATATCTGTTCTGTCTGCTTATCCAGTAGTCATTTGGCATGTAGGTCTCCACACACATCAGAAAAGAATCAGGCAATAAGTGAGAAGGTAGTATGTATATTAGGAGATACACATCGCTCATAAATGCTACTATCTTTGAAAAAGATACTCCTTTTCTACCTTCTTCCTTCCCATTCCATCTCTTTATACATATACTGCAGTGAACAGAGTCCGTAAGGCTTTGTTTTGGCTTTGGTGTTGACAATGATCTTTAGCTGGAGATTTTAATCTCCCCAAAACTCTTTATCACACACACACGACATACACTCAAAGCAAGCTTTTGTACCTGGCTGGTAAGCAGATGGAGATATTTCTCCTGCTCTTAGGTGCTTGATAAGGATCTACTCTCTGATGGTTTCAGGCTTCCTCCTGTGCTGATGCTGATTCCGGGCCTACCATAGTAGGCATGGGCTCTTTCTGAAGCTCCTGACTGATGGGAGGTAGGGCAGAGGCAGAGTGTGCTAGGAGAAGAGGGATGATGCTAGAATCAGTCATTCTTACAGTTCCTATCCTTCTTACCTCCAAAGTAGACAATATTGAACAAATCAGGTGATCTTATGAGTTTGGCCTTTGTCTGTCAGAATGATTAAACCTACCTTGCAGAGTACTTCACAAAATCTAACAAGGCCAAGTGTGTTCTCTTGGAAAGGATACTGGGCAGAAAGCTTTCCAGAAAGCATAGCTGTTTATAAGGCTGAGTAAATAGCTTAGTCAGTATTTGTCATGCAAGCTTGAGGATTTGGCTTTGATCTCCAAAACCCATAAGAAAAAGCCAGGTATAGTGATGCCTTTTAATCCCAGTAATGGGGAAGCAGAAACCAAAAGCTTCCTGGGGCTCATTGGCAAGCTAAATGAGCAAGCAGCAAGCCAATGAGTTATCACATCTCCAAAAACAAGGTGAGCCTCATCCTAAGGATCAACATTCAAAGCTGCCTTCTGGTATCCACATGCATGCATACCTTTATACATGTGTACCCAAATACATAAGAACATGCACACAAACATGGGGGGATGGAGGGAGGTGAGAGATATGTGTATATATGCATATGTATGTACATACACATATACATATGTATACATATGTGCATACATATGTACCTACACACATACATATGTATATGTGTATATCACACACATGTGTATGTGATATAGATATAGATATAGATATATATAGAGAGAGAGAGAAGGAGAGAGAGCATGCCAGTAAGCTCATCATTTTGCCTCAGGTTGGCTTTTTCACAGGCCTAGAGGTGTGAGCAGGGGCCAGTACACTATTCTGTCAGGTGTGGTAAACATGGCCAATAAATTTCTCTCCCTGCTTTGGGCCTACTGTAGGGATGTTGCATATAGGGCAGCCTAGACCCCTGGGTCATCCACAAGGCCACCCAGTATTTCTTGCTGGTGGTGAGTCAGTGACTCAGACTACAGCTACCCCTACCTTCCCATGTGCCTGTGAGTCACCACAGCCCAACGCTTCATAGTAACCATACAAAGTTGAGGAATGACATGGAAGAGCTGAGTGGCTGTGCTGCCTGACCTCTTTAGAGGCTTCTCCTAAAACCAGCTGGGATCACAAGGCTAGTACAGTTCCTGTAGACACCTTCTCCTAACAGCTATCATCAGCACTCTCCTTTAACCTTTCCTACACACACCTTGTGGAAGATTTTCTAGAAAGAGAAAGTCCATTCCTGAGAACCTACCATACAGGAGACTGTTTGCCATGTAAATATGACCAGCGCACTGCACTCATCTTCCAGTACAGGAGGGCATGCTGTGCTCTACCCTCCAAAAGCACTCTCACTGCTCACCCCGCCCCCATCACCATGGCCTTATTTTTGGTAAGCTCTGGGATCTCACTAAGATCAGGTCTAAACTTCACATATTACAGTGAGCACACAACCTCATGGCTCTTCTTCACCCAGCCATCATGTCACCTGCACTGAGCATCTCATGTCCATGTTCACAGGGAAACGTAAAGTCCAGGGGATAATTTGGTAAGTTAGCAGTGCAGCCCAGAGCAAAGCCTCAGAGTTCAGCAGGGTTAAGTATTCTTGCTCTCTTTCCTTCCTGGCTCTCTGAATAGCAGCCTTATGTACTCAGACATTTTTGTTGCTCAACACTATTGCATCTCGCCCCTCTGTCCTAAGGTCAAGTCAGCTTCAGTTATGTACTATTATTGATGGTCAGCATCCTCTGTTTGTCTCCCCATCGATGGCATGTGGCATGTATGTGATACTGAGAAAAGACCCTGACTCAAAAGAAGAAAAAACAGTATATTTGCTGGTCTGAGCCTTGAGAGAGGATTAGCCATTGGCAAGCTGTGTCCAAAGAGTATATGACCTGATAGGGACATAAACGGAGAACATATATGCCAGAAGCTCTCCTCGTATCTTGGTTATTGTCTGAGCAGGAAAGAGAGCAGACCATCTTGCTGACATTTATCTATGGCTCTAGCTGTTGTGATCGCTCTTAAGAAGACTTGGCTGAGAGCTCTTCAGGTTTGTCTTGATGAGGTCAGTCTTAGTGGAAGCAGAGCAGGATAGATATTCTGATGTCATGTGATCACGGCAATTTCTTTGACAGACATCAGGCCCTGTTGCTGTTATCTCTGAAACTGGGAGTCTAGTTTCTTACTGTCTCTCTCAGACTAAAGAACGGAATTTAACCTCTCTGAGCTACGTTAAACAACAACAACAACGAAAACACTTTCTTTCTTGGTTGGTGGCATAACCCTTCCAGTCTGAGAGCCATTACCATTTCCAGATGTGGAGTAACTGCAGGACTAACTACTCTAGAATTCTGTTGAGATCCCTCTCCAGGTTCTCTACATCCTTTTATTTAATCATCATGGTAGTCACCAGCAATAAAGAAAGCATGGGAGATGCCAAGCTAAGAAGTACAGGGACCTAACCAAGAACAGCAAGCTTCTGTAATTCCACTTCAATTAAAAACATGCAAACAAAAACCACTAGACACTGTCTTGTTGTGCTCCTGCATTTTCACAAGAGCATAGCTCCCTGGCTATACTCCATTCTATAGCTATTTCTCTGCAGGTGTGGGGCCACCTCCTCCCTATCCTACTTCCTCCCACACCCCATACCCCCAAGACACCATCCTAAAAGTCATTTTCAGCACTGCCATCAAACAGCTGATGTGGTACCTGCTGCTTCTCCATAGCAAGGATAATAGCCCAAGTTTACAGAATATATGAAATAAGGAAGGTCACAGAAGTGGAAGCAGCTTTGGTTTTATTATTTTCTGGTTGATTTTTCTCCTATTACTTTTGCTGTGTCTCTCTCTTGATTATATATGGTTTTTTTGCATTTCTGTCCTCTGTTTATGAATTTACTTCTCTCAACTCCTACTTTGAAAACCAATAGAAGAAAACCTGTTTCAAGATTAAATATTGTGTCAACATGTAGCTAGGATCTTAATGCCTCCAAGAAAAGTCACAGGGGCTGTCCACCCACATAAGACTTTAACAGTGGAGAGAGTAAAAAGAAAATGGAAGAACCATCCCAGTCTTTAACCACCACCACCCCTTCCTGGGCCTCATTCCAACAAATACTGAAGCAGGACAATGAAGACAATGAAAATATTCACTAAAAGAAAGTGGATAACTCCTCCTGGAAGCCATTGCCAGTGTCACTTTCCCAGCTGAATTTCTAGTACCTCTCCTGTTTACCAATGGTGTCCTCATCAGGAGATGTTCCAAATCTTTGTTTATGACCCTAATGGTGGTTAAATCTGGTAGCTGCTTTCTGTATATGCTCTCCCAGCCAGCCATAAGATATAGTGCCCACTGTGCCCACTGTAAAGCCATGGAGGATCCCACCTTCACCTGCGCCAGTCACTCAGCCTGAGGCTCCATTGCCCTACTTATTTCCTCTTGGTATCAGCTAGAACTCAGATACAAAGTCTGTTTTTTGTTTGTTTGTTTGTTTGTTTGTTTTAAGGCTGTGTGTCAAAAGCAATAGATTCTAAAAAGTCATTTAGAAAGAGACCAACAGGAATAAAGCAGCAGCTTTAAGAAACTAAGTTGTGTTTGCCAGGGACTGCAGGCTGGCGGTTTCTGATGGTAATTCTGTAAAGGTCAAACTCTAGTTGTGTTTGTAGGACCCATCAAAACAACAAGTCCACTGGTTTTCTGCTGTGTGTGTATGTGTTTCTGTATTTATAGAGAGATCTATGGCTATGTTTATGCCAGGCATACCAGTTAGCTCTTCAGTGAGGAAGTGGAGCCTCTGGAAGAGAAATCTGACCGGGGATTTCCCTGCAGCATCTCTGGCCCCTGGGAGGAAGAATAGGAGCATCAGGAAAAGTGTACATAACCTTGGTCTAAATCCAGAACCCATCCTGGACAAAGCCTCCTTACTGCCGTCCAGCCACAAGTTTGTCTTTCACTGTTCCCTTGGGTTCTTGGAACCTAGAGAATAACATAGGAGGAAGAATTGCCTGGAATTTGGGGTCCCTGTGTAACCCCATTGTCAGAGCAAAGTATAAGAGCAGGCATGCTAATTTTGAAAATGTCAGGGTGTATGAAAGAAGGAAAGGCATGGCTTCAAGTTCATTTTTGTTCTTCCCCTACCCATGGGGAAAGGCACAGTTGCACTGTTGGTCTTGGAGGAGCACAGACCCTGATTCAGAGACTCTGGAGGCTGTTTTGCTGGGGCCATCTGTTGGCTCCTTGGAGCCTGTAGTAACAGCTGAGGCTTATTGAAAAATTGGATGAAAGATTCTTTCCAGAAATCACCCTGGAACACCATGGTGCATGTGCAAGCACAGTTGTATAAGCACCCTTCCAGTTTGTCTCCACCAAGGGACCTACCGAGGTAGGTGAGCAGCCCCTGCCTGTAGGCAGCTTAGCTGGGTGTGCTCTGTATTTGCCTGTGACATCTCTCATTGCATCTCCATCATGTCAACAATTTTCAAAACCAAGTGAAGCACTACTGCCTCATCTCAGCCTGGGTCCCCAGCATGTTCCTGCCTACACTGCCTTAGTGGAGGCCTGGGGCAAAATGAGTAAGCCAGCTAATGACACCACACCCACCTTATCTAGGGCTTGGCTTGGTATACTTTCTTTGACTTTTTCTAAGCAGGGGTGTGGATGTAAGGCAAAATGTTATTGTGAAACCTGTTTGGCTGTAGCTGCTTGCTGGATTTCTCCTCTGCTGTGCACAGCTCAGCTCCTCCCAAGCGGATTGAAAAGTTTAGTATTGAGAAGAGAGTCATGGGTTAAAGAAAGCCTGCAGGCTGGCAGAAGGAAGGTTCTTATACCCTTTCCCACCTCCTCATCTCAGCCCACCCACACCCACCCTTAGGGTTACTGATGCTTCATTTTCAGGAACACACTGTGAATATCTAGGGGAAATTTTTAAAAAATAGAGGCTGGACTCTAGTAAGAATTTTCTTTTTAAAAGTTATTTTTGAAGTTTTTGAACAAGTATATACTGTATGTTGAACCTATTTCCCCATTCTTCTAATCTCACTTTTCTTCCCCTCCCCCTCCAGATAGTCTCCTCTGTCTCATAGACAGTTTTACTTGTACTTTCATGTCTTGTATACATACGTGATTTTATGACTATATAAACTACAAATGAAGAAAACATCTGATATTTGTCTTTCTGAGGCTGCCTTAATTTATTTACTATGATTATCTTTGGTTGTACCCATTTTCCTATGAATGACATAACTTTGTTGGGTTTTTAATGGCTGAAAAAATTTCCGTTGTGTATATGCCACATTTTTCTTATGAATTCCTCTGCTAAGCAGCTAGGTGCGTTCCATTGCTTAGCTGTTGTGGATAGTGCTGCAGTGATATGCAAGTGTCCCTGTGCTGTGTTGACTTAGTGTCTTTTGAGTAAATGCTCAGGGGTCGGATAAGCTGGCTTATATAGAAGATTTGTTTTTAGTTTTTTAGACACATACATAGTAATATTCATAGTAGCTGACCAGCAGTGCTAGGGGTTTTTCATTGGTCCACATCTTTGCCAGCATTTCTTGGTTTTTGTTTTCTCAATGACTGAAATTCTGACTAGGGTGATGAGATCTCAGTGATTTGATTTGCATTCTTCTGATGGTGGGTGATCCTGAACATTTTTTTCCATACTTCTTTTGCAAACTGTGATCATGTATTGATTGTGTTGTTTGGTTTCTTCCTGTTTAGTTGTTTCTTTTTAAACATGTATGTTATAAATATGAGTCCTTTTTCAGATGTATAGCTGGTAAAGATGTTCTCCTATTTTGTAGACTGTCTCTTCTCTTAACTGTCCCATAAGAACTTTCTAGAATAGCACTGTCCTAGATAAATTTCTATGACAAGGAAAAAAAAGTGCTGACCTTTGTTTCAAAGAAATGGCGTCTAGGATACTGGAATAACATGTCCAAGCACCTGAAGCTCTAGAGTCCCCACTTCTTTATTTTCAGTTATCTTAAAGTAAAGTGTTCTGTGTGTTTAGTGGCTGGTGCACTAAGTGGTGTCATCCCAGAGTAAGGTAGAAACAGCTGACTAGTACTCTGCTATAGCCTGACAGTGTCCTCCACCCCTCAGCTGCCCAGGCAAATAGAACAGTCTTGTAAATTGTCACAAAACAGTTTCCTATTTGCCTCCATGGAAGCCAATTTCCTAGTCCCAAGCACCACAGAGACCCTTTCTGTGATCTGTTTCCCAGGCAAAAGAATCTGAAGGGCAGAGTGTCCGAGAGCAAGGCGCCTGCTCCCCACAGGATGCCCCACACCATTCCTGCACCTGGCTCCTGCTCCAGGTTCACAGCATGAGACCAGGCTGGGGCTTAGTGGAGTGGGCTACAGCTGCCTACATCTGCTTGGCCCCCACTTCTGCTCCTCATGTCTTTGCTGTCAACATCAGCTCTTAGCTGCTGCTGGTCAACAGAGTCCAAGGGGCCCTTCAGACCTGTTTCTAGCTTCCTCTGCTGCTTCTCCCTCTCCAATTCCCTATGGAGAAAGGTCAAAGAGGAAAGAAGAAATAAAGAGCGGAAGACAGAGTGAGGATGAAATGAGATGTTGGTGACATTCAAGAAAGTGGTTCCATGGGGCTTTCTGCCCTTCTGATTCAAGTTGAGCCTTGTCTGGCTTATAGGACATTGGTGACTTTCCCCTGTTTGACATTCGAGTCTCCAGTCTACCTCCTTCCCATGTACATAAAAACACATGTGCCTCCTTCCAAGCTGAGGTAGATCCATCTGTGACCTTTGCTCTTCTAACTTCACTCTTAGTTTGGGGAGGGAGGAGCCCTAGCAAAGCTCTCCCTGGCTCTGCCAGACTGAATGCCATAGACCTTCCCCTGTGACTGCAACTCTCCTGAGGCCTCTGGGCAAATGGGGAAGAAAGAACAACTATTTCAGGCCAGAAGGTTGGCAGCTGACTGGGCTCCACATGAGGAAAAAGCCTGGTGGGAAAGAAGCTGTTGTTTATTCTGCCTTCAGCCCCTGGCCATTATTTGTTCCCCAAGGCAGGAACAGGCCTACCCTTTGAATGTACATTCATTACCAGGCCTGCCAATTGGGTCCCTCTGACTGAGCTGCCCACCTTAGGAATGGCCTGGAAACCAAGTGTGTTAGACCCAAAAATTTCTTGCTCGGTTCCTTTGCTTCCTTTTGTCAGCAGAGGAGAGCACAGACCCCTGTGTAATTTGTCAAATAATAGCTCCTATGCCTCAGTTTTCCATTGTGCACAATGATGTTGCATAAAGCATTTCCAGAGCTACATTTCATAGGTGTCATTTGCTGGCCTCTCTATTGGCATGGAGAAGATAACATTTATAGGATCTGGAGACCTGCTCTTCAGCCTCTGCAGGGCTTTGGTGGTTCTGAACTCAAAAAGAGATGGGCTGACTACATCTTTCCCTACTGGTTTATATTGCTGTTTCCTGGGATCTAAGCTCTGGGATTGCGCTGAGCTAAACTAATCTGAACAGTTAGCATAGAGGGAAAGGAGAGGAAAGGAATAACCAAGCTTTAGTTTCTATAGCAGCTCTAGCAGAAAGGAAATGAGATAATAGAAAGAACTTCCTAAATTGGAGATCTCCCAAGAATATAGCATTTCCTTTCTTTTTTTAAATTTAGTTTTGAGAATTTTATACATGAGGACTATATTTTACATCATTTCCATACTTCCTACCCCTTTCAACTTCTCTTAAATCTTCCCTACTCCATCTCAATTTTATGACCTCTTATTATTGTACAACACACATACAAACACATACATGTATGCATGCATGCATGCACATACCACTGAGTCCATTGACTGTTGCTTATATGTATTTGTGTTTAGGGCAGGTCACTTGGGATTGGGGAACTTATCAGGTACTCCTCTAGTTGAAAAACTGTAGGTTAACAGTGGACAGCGTTTGCTTTTTAGCAGGACTCTAAAACAGAACAACTTTGAAATGTTTGTTTGCACTCTGACAGTTATTTTTCAGGATATTCATAGCTTTCATCCACAGAGCATGTTGCTGCCTAGCAGAGATCTTGGGCTCACAGGAGCCTGTGCTGTAGATATGGAGGAGGTGGGCTCTACGAGGAGTGCCAGGGTGCCTCATACACACACAGAGGAGGGGTGGAACCTCTCTTCCTGACTTCTGACCTTTAGAACTTTCTTGCTGGTGATCCTTAAATTACAGAGCCGTCTACCCCTCAGAGAGGTGGAAAGTGAACAGAGCTGACAGGAGCTAGAGCAGAGAAAATATGAAGTAGAGGTCAAAGGTTGTTTCACAGTATGTTTTGGCAGAGCAGTTGGGGGTGGAGAGAGGCTGGAGGCTGCCCTGGCCTGGACTTTCATCCTCCCAAGTTTCCTTAACATTCAAAGGAGGATTTTCATTTGAGCTGTGATTGTGAGCATGTGTCCCAGGGAATAAAGATATAGACCTCAAGAATACATACCCAATGAAGGATGGGGAGACAGTGCCACCTTTCCCGATTCACTTCCTGTCCCTCTGTCCTCAGTCCCAGGAGGAGATCCTTGTACAGCCTGTCCTTAGGGTGTTTTGGTTGACCTGGCTGGATGGAATGAGGGAGCTGGCATGTATAGTAGATGATGTTCTTCAGAGTTCAGTGGCAGGTTTCACTCTGGTGGTCCTCAACACTTTCATCTTTGTTTCCTAAGGGAAAAAACTTAAAGATTCAGGCCTAAAAACTAGTATTTCTGCACACAAGACAGAGTTTGGAGCTCCCAAGAGATCAGCCGTGTCACCCTTCACAGCTCACACAGGGAGACACCATAGCTCAAGCTGACCTATGCAAAGGCCACTTGTTCTTCTTATTTATGACTCCCTGTTCCCTTCATTGCAGTCTTCCTTATATCTACCCCTTGGTGCTTGTCCTCGTTCCTTACAATTACCATGAAGTGAGTTTGTGCCCTAACCCATAGCTTGTCTTATCTCAGGTATTGTGACAAGAGGAGCCTGTGTGTCCATTCTTCTCCTACCATCTGTAAATTGTGTGGCTTGGGAAGGCTATCTAAGACAGTGACTCAGTTTCCACCTTTATGAGATAAGAGTGATAGCCACACTTTCCTGTGTATGAGGCTGATTGCAGAGCCCTGACACTCAGAAGGACTATAAGCATCTTGCCTAGATTTCTTCTCTAATACATGAACAGAGACAGTTCATTTCAGTTGGCCATGGCCACTGCTGGGCAGGTTCCAGATAAGCTGAGTAATGTCACTGTGAGGAGCTCCTCTCTGACCGCCTTGCACTCAAAAGATGCTCATATATGCCTCTGCCTGGCCCCTCTCTTCTTGATGATTCAGAGGCGTTTCCTCTGCTGACAGCCTGAAGACAGGTCATTTTTCTTTTCCTCCCATATAATGGCCCTTACTCCCCATTCCATCCCCTTTCCAACCTTAATGACTTTAACATATACACAGTTATTTAAAAAAAAAAAAAGTACAAGCCCCAGTGAGCTGCTTTAAAGCTCTGTTGTCCAGAAGAAACAACCTAGCACATGTTCACAAGTTACTGCCTGTGATGACAGGGGCTGTGTGCTGATTTCCTCCTGTTGGAAGCCTCACAGTGGGGGCTAGGCTGAGGCAGCCAGAAGGAAGAGACCAGGAGACCAGTTCTCTTTACTCCTGGAAACTGCAGCATTTGGGGAAGTGTTTCATGCAGCACAATCTTGAAAGACAAGAGTTTGTCCCTGGGCCAGGTGGACAGCTGAGGACTATGGTGGAATGACTATCTGGCACTGCCAGATCTCCTTCTCCGGATTTCTGAGCTTTCTATCCTGCCTACATTCTTAGGTTAGAGGAGGGAGAGAGTGTGTCAAGGAAAAGTCTAACCTAAGCCATTTAAGGATAGCTGAAGCCTGATGCCCCACTGGTAGAAGCTAAGAAGCCTCCAGGGCCTGTACTGAAGGTCCCCCTCTGCTGCCCCAGGCTGTCTTCTGCTCTCCAGGACAGTCTTCCAGTCTGTGGCCCTGGGAACAGTCAGGCAGAGAACAAGCAAGTTGCTTCTGCTTCAGCGGCCTCCCAAGTCTTCACCTGGTTCAGGGATGACTGACTACAGGGTGGAGCTGTCAGGAGGAAAGAGGATAGAGAACTGGGGGCCCCAGATGCACACCTGATATAGGAGTGGGGCTGGCCAGAATCCAGGATTTCTCTAACTCAGAAATAGGTGCCCCAAAGCTAGACCCTTCCCCCTTGACCCAAGACAGAAAAGTGCTTGTCTGACCCTGCCTGATTGGTGCTATTATCGTCATTATTGGTAATATCACAGTCATCATGCTGTAATCTACCAGTTTCAATGGGAAGGAGGCTTAGGCCTCTCCTAGGCCTTCATGCTAAGAAAAAACTGAGCTGTGGCCAACTCCCCGCCTCGTGCTCCTCATTTCTACCCTGCTGTCCTTTCTGTGTCGCCAGAGACTCCCTTACCCAGGCCTGGTCCCCTATCACAATAGTGGATACTGGGTGGTCAAAGTGAATGCTAGGGCAAAAGGGAGGAATCTTTATGGTAGGAACCTTGTGTCCTTTTTCTTAAAGGCAAAAAAAGGACTTCAGTCCATGCCCTAAAACAGTGGTTCTCTGGTGTGAGCATTTGTCAGTCTCCTGAAAGGCTCATGGTGGACATGCTAGACTTTATCCTGGAGTTTTTCCTGGGCCAGGTCTGAAATGGGGTTTGAGTATTTTATCTCCTGATGATAATCTTACAAGCTTCTGGATAATGCTAAAGATGATGCTGTTGGCCAGGTCTGGACATCCTAAATTGGCTGCATTTAAAGACTGTAAGAGGAACTCTTCTAATCCCCCACCCTCAGAGACACAGATGTTTACATTGTGCCTTGTCAATACACTCAAAATTGAGTCCAAGAAGGAGGACCAAGGGCCCAGATGCAGTGTGAGGTGGGGAGAGGGTGTTGCCAGCTCTATACTTATGGACCCCCGTAGAGAAGGTGGAGACATACAGCACCAGGAGGCTGTGGCCAGCCAGCCTGACTCACCACATAAGTCTTTATGGGAACACTGTACCCTAGCCAAACTCTCTTCCCACAGTCAGGCCTACTCTCATTCTTCCCCACCTGTTTCTTTCTGTCACTGGCTGAGTTTCAAGCGTGAAAGAGTGGCACTATCCCCATGCCCTCTGTCCCATACCCATCAGACACTCTTATTCACATCATATGCACCTTGAAGCCAGGCATTCCAAGGCTCTTTTCAATGACATCCCTTCCCCTCCATTTCAAGAACACTTAGGGATTTTTCTGCAAAAATGGTGTCTGGAGTCTGGCTTTTCTCTTCTTTCCTCGTTGAAGAAAGAACACAGGTACTAGCACACAAGTCCACACTGTAATGTTGAGGCAGTCATAGTCATTAATGTTATATTCCAGAAGCAGAAGCATGTTCCATCTGGGATGTGTGCAAGCCTCAGGAGAAACCTATGGCTATTTTTTAATGACAGATTAGAAATCTCAAGGAATACTTTATGCACTGGTAACAAGAAATGGGCAGCATCTAGCCTAGTGGTCCTCAAACTTGAGAGTTTGTCAGAATCACTGTTAAATTTAACTGCCATCACCACAGGGTTTCTAATGTAGTGTCCAGGATTGGGGAGGGAACTAAGAACTGACATTTCTACCAAGTTCTCAGATCAGGCCACTGCTGCTTGCCTAGAGATCTGGCTTTGAGACCCACTGATCCAACTATTCAGGCCATTGGCTAGCTGCTAACTGTTCCTACAAGGGTCACTTGTCAGAACGGCATTGCCCGTCCTTGGACCAGGTAGCAGTTTTTCCAAGTTCTTTTAAGTGCACCTAGAAAAAAAATTGACTAGTATGCAACTTACATGTCACCTTCATTCAGAAGTTTGTGATTATTGTAGATAAACACTCCTATGAGGCTTACTCATGGCCACTTTCCTAGAGCTCAGCATCTATTCTTTCCTAATCCTCATAATAACCCTGGGGGTATTATCCCATTTTCTAAATGAGACAGTAAACGCAGGGAGATGTTAATGTAGTATAGCTGGTAGGGGCAGCTGCAACCGGGCAGTCTCCTTCCAGAATCTGCATTTCCATCTGGCTTTTACCCAGTGAACAGTGAGGCCCTGTTTTAGATTCTGCATAGGTAAGCTAGGGAAAATGAAAGGTGACTGACTCATAACATTACTGAGTATTAACAATAGGAGTATCATAGGATAACATCAAGATGGACAGATATCTGTACCCGTGCTGAAGGCCGGAAGCACAAGAAAGGAATAACAGCCTATGTGAGTCAGAGACACATCAAAGAAAATCAGGCATTTGAGCATGACTTGTAAACCTAAAGAGTTTAGAGCTGGAGAATAGATTGAAGTCTACTCTTTAACAGCAATCAGTCTGTGCAAAGGCACTGTGTGTGAATTCAAGCCCACTAGGTCCAATGAGCCTTGAATTGTTTGGAGCCAGGGCAACTCAGATATGTGGTTTAGGGGGCTTCTGTCTGCAAAGGCTGGTTGGGGCCCCAGCTGTTAGCAATTTTGAAAGGCATGCTAGCTAGAAGGTCTGTCTTTTAGTTACCAAGGAGAACCACCAAGGTCTTTGAATAAGTAAGGGTATACTCAGATGGGAAATTATGAAAGATAACTCCATGGTTTAACTTTAATTTAGCTTGGGCTGTTCTCTGGACTCAACAAGCTTTCCACCTCTTCACTCACTCACTCACTCACTCACTCACTCACTCACATTTTCTAAGTGAGGTCTAGGTACTCCCTACAACATTTTATTTGCCCAGAGTCTCTTCACAGTGTTGCCCACATGGAGACAGTATTCTTAAAGCTTTTATGGCTCCATCAACATTCTGACAATGACATTCCATCCTCTTTGGAGCCTATGTCTTTGACCCCATCACAGCTATAACCATGCTGTATAGTGCCCACACCCAGGCTGGCTAAGTCCTTGCTCCAGAAGGTGAGATAGATTTTGGTATGAGCAAGCCTGGAGAAATATATAGCTCATAGACACCATACATGGGTAGTCCCAGAGTTAGTTTCAGGCACTAGGGCCCTTCTT
Organism: Pachyuromys duprasi; assembly: GCA_028658305.1. Taxonomy (NCBI): domain Eukaryota; kingdom Metazoa; phylum Chordata; class Mammalia; order Rodentia; family Muridae; genus Pachyuromys; species Pachyuromys duprasi. The sequence continues at coordinate 474,599 of CM053759.1, read as the reverse complement.
CAGTATCAATCTTTCTTATCCAGACATGTTCTCTGGTCAAACGTGCTATAGAAACTGATTTCTCTGATTTTCACTGCCTTACTTGTAAAATGGCAGACTCCTTTACTGATGTGGTTAGCAGTCACTATGACCTTAGATCAAAGTAAAGTCATTACAAACCTAACAGTGACAAGCAGGAGTGGGAAATAGCCTGCAAAGTTGCTTCTGACTTGGACAAAACTACCATGAATAGGAAGTCAACCTGGGTCCACCCTATAACTCCACCTAAGCCTCTAGGTATCTTTCAACTGAAAGGTTCCAGTTTCTGGTTGTCAGTTTTTTTTGCGCACTCTTAGGAAGACTACCATTCTTACCCCTCTATAAAGGCTGGCCTCTGCTTGCCAGGGCCTTATCCCCCATTAATTCTACGAAAAGTCTTCTCAGGCTTGCAGCCCATTCGCTAAGAGAATGTTGGTTGCTGTTGAAGACATTGTTGCTCCAGGCCTCCATCTCAGACATCAAAGTCAAGGGCAGAATGAAGAAGACAAGAGATTTTACCCTTGTCTAAGTTGTTAAGGGGCCTTCTTTGCCCTGATAGGATCTTTCTGAGGTCACATTATAGCTTCTTCCTTCAAGTTGGTAGTTTCTATCCCTTCCTAGGGGTTGTAGAGCCTCTGTGTCCTTTTTCATAAAACCTACCATTACTGGAGTGATGCAGCAGAGGGCAGGGAGTTGCCTCCTCAGGGTGGAGTGTCCATGTTCTATGCTTGAGAGCCTGCCTCACTGTAAGATGATCAGCTGGGATTAGTGGGCTAGTCTGAACCTGGTAACAGCAGAGTGTGTCCTCTCCTTCAGCACTTCTCCATCCTCCCCTTAGCCTTCTCCCCATGCAGAACCGCTTTAGTTTTTATGTCCTGCTTAGGGAAGGGTCTCTAGGTGTTCTATTCATGTCTCACACCATCACCTCCCAGATTATGCTGAGTCAGCTATTTCCTATCTGGGGAGAGAGAGTGGACAGCCATGGTGATGTGTTTATCAGGCATTCAGGAGTGTCCACAAAGCTGTTAGTGTTCAAAGTCCTAACTACAGCTGGCTCCCAGATGTCCCAGATTTCCTAAAACACTAACAAGGCAAACCAGGCCAAAGAATTTTCAGCACCTGGCAGGTTTCAGATCAGCAGGGGCCAAATCCAATTCCCCTTGCATCTTAAAGACACTGAAGAAGAACATAAGACACTTGCTTGCCTGGAAAAGAGGAAACTGAAAGGCTGTAAAGTAGTAGGGTAACCTCCTGGATGCAGGCTTGGGAGAAACTCAAAGCAAGCAAAGGACTGGGGAGATGGCTCAGTTCTCAATAAAACACATGCCTTACAAGTATGAGGACATAAGTTTGATCCCCAACACCCATGGAAAGAAGATCAGACATAGTGGTTTATGATAGTAATCCCTGCCCTGGGAAACTAGAGATTGACAGATCCCTGGGGCTTACTAGCTGGCCAGTCAGCGTAATGCCTGCCAACCTCTAGGACCTTGGTTGTCATCTTCCTAACAAGGACATGGGAATTCCTCTCACATATCACTAGTGGCTTACGTACACAGCTTTGTCACCTGTCTCTTCCACCTTTCCTTCCCAACCTCTGTTCCATGTTCTACTCTAGTTCATATGCTCTCCACATCTGGGGAATTGGACAGTGATTCCCTCTTTCTCTCTAATATCCCTTGTTTCTTCCTTCCTCCACCCACTGAGGCACCTATGACTCTACTTTCTGTGTTCCTCCTCCTCTCACCCTGGCACCTCTGCAAGAACAGAACAGCACTCAAGAAAGTTGTCCACCTCCTACCCCACCACCCCATCCCCCTGCCTTCCCACAAGCACAAGCAGATAGTTGCCAGGCACTTCCAAGTCTCCACCTCCTTCTTTCCACATTTCAAGCTCCTTGCTAAAAGTAGCTGATACAAGTTGGTAGGCACAGCCCTTACAGTATTAAGCAAGCCATGGATACATCTTTAAAAAATGGTTATATGGTAACTGCAAGACTGACATCTGATGCCAGGAGACACTTGGCCTGAAGGACATGACACATGTATTTCACTAACTTTTGTTCAAAGAACTGGACCTTTGGGACTCTATTTTTTTCTCTGATGTTTGTGTTTCAGTGTTGTGTGTGTGCACCTATAACTACTCACAATGCATGTACACATGGTGTCTAAATGTATGCACAAAATGTCTTCATTCACATATGTGGCTACACATGTGTACACAGTGTCTGCAAGTAGTATCTGTACATAGGCACACTGTCATCATGTGAACACACAATGTCTTCACATATGCAGTATCTATATGTACACAATGTCTACATGTCTGTACACAGTGTCTGCATGTGTGCATATAGTATCTGTACATGGGCACACTGTCGCCATGTGAACACACAATGTCTTCACATATGCAGTATCTATATGTATACAGTGTCTACATGTCTGTACACAGTGTGTGCATGCAAACACATTATGCCTCCATGTGTGCAGATGTGTCTCCAGTGTTTGCACATATGAAAATAGTGTCTGCATATATGCAGTGTCTTCACACAGTATCTGCACACAGTCTCACAATGTCTCTGTGCACACCCTAACGTCCTGAATTGTGGAATGTTCATGCTCAGGCAGCATTTTCCAGGAATGAGAGCTGAGCAGGCTGCAGTGACAGATGTGCCTGTGTTCTAACTGGCTGCCCTGTCACAGGTGAGGCTGGTAGTGAGAGGGTTAATGTTAGCTCCTCTTGTCCTGAGCTCTAACTGGCTGCCCTGTTACAGGTCAGGCTGGTAGTGAGAGGGTTAATGTTAGCCCCTCTTGTCTCATCCCCAATATGGCTGACTAATGCTGGTTCAGCTGGTAACATTTTTATTGGCAAGCCCTCTACTTACCCTTGAGATGGGCTCAGCACACACTTAGCCCCAGCCCTTAATATGCCCAAATAGTGGGAGGCAGGGAGTTGTCCATGCATCTCCAGCAGATGAGATCAGTCTATTCCTTTGTCCCACTACAGAGAGATGCTAGACTGAACCACAATAGAGTCTCATTGTGCCACATATCTGCTCTGTGATCTTGAGAACTTCACTGGGATTTCCTGAGCCTTCCTTGTATTGGCTCTCTATGACTGTGACATGGGCTCACAGAGCTTGTTTCAAGATAATTAAGTAAGATAATTAAGATAATACACTCATATGTGGTAAATATTCAGCAAATCCTAAATAAGTCTAAAATCTAACCAGGGCTAATAGTGTAGGAAACTAAAAGCATAGGATTTTCAAGAGTCCTTCAGAAGCCTCACCAACCCCATGTCCCTGGTGTCATGGATACATGCAGCAGTGCTGGCATACACATCTAGTGCTTCCTGCACCCACCAGCTCATATTCTGAGGACTTTAGATAAATCTGCTCAGAAGTTTTCATATGAAGTGATTAGACTTACAAGTACCAGTAACCTGAATCTATCTTAGAGAGCTTGGCGCTGGCTTCTCACTTAGCCATTTCTTACACCACCTCATGCATGAGCCAGTTAGGTAGCTATACCCAGAGAGCACAGGGCTGGCTCAAAGCCCTTTATTGTCATACTCCTCACCAAATGTGGTGGTTTGAATGAAGATGATCTGCCATAGACTCATAAGGAGTAGCATTAAGGAAGTGTGGCCTTATTGAGTCCCATATTGGTGAACGAGAATTGTGTTGGCCAGAGATATGATGTAATCAGCCCTCAGACATCTAGGATTTATTAGGGAAGGTGGTAGCAATCTGAGAACAGTAAGCAACCAGTGAACTCTGAAGCCAGACTCTACATGATGAGATAAACGTTAGGACATGTGCTTAGCTCAGCTGCCTGAGCTGAGCTCAGGCCTTTGTGAGCCCTAGAGGCCAGTCACAGCTGACCACTGCTGGGTACCAGAATTTGGCTCATCATAAGGCTGTGCATCGTTCCCTCAGACCCAGGTCACAATGTCAATGGCCAGTATTTATGAATTGCCATCTATATTTTGGGCAATGTGCTGCCCACTTCACATACATTTGCTTACATAATCCTCATCTAAAGGCCTCTAAAATCTGTTACCACTTTTTAGTTAAAGAGAACAGAGTCTAGAATATAATTTAGGTAACTTAGCCAAGTTACTAACACTTGCAGTTCCTTTATTTTCTCAACTCTAAAATGAGTTGGTAACTCATATTTTAAAGATTACATTTATTTTAAGAACATGATGGAATTTGCAGAAAACACATAGAGTCATAGCTTTCCAGAGAATGAATTCAGTAAAAGCTAGGTCTCAGAGCTGTTGCCTAAATACCTTTACCTCTGATAGAAAGAGCCCTACCAAGCATTCTCAGACCTCACTGGCCTGTAAGTTCCAGCAGCGGCAGTGACATGGCAGTGGGTAGCAGCTGCTCAACACTATCACCATGGTTCTCTGATATAGACCAAGTGCTATATGAACTTCCTTATTTTCACTTAATCTCTGTGTCCTTGGTCCATATTACAACCGTCTTCAGATGGCGGTTCAGACTGCAATTCATCCTCAGCAGATGGTCCACATTGCCATACATTCTGAGATGGTTCATATTGCAGGCCATTTTGAGATAACAGATTATAATCAGCCTGTCTTGATAGGGTGCCACCCATGACAGTTCACAGGAGCCCAAAGCATTCTGGTGTCTCAGAACCCCCAGAACCCACACCTCCATCAGGCATCAGCCTACTGACATTGTGACTTGTTTGGTGTTTTTACCTGTCTCCTCTTGGTTGGATTGTGGACCTTTTGAGAGCAAGGACTGTATTCTTATACTAGGACGTTTACCACTGAAATAGGGCTTTAGGAAAACACTGGTTGCTCATTAAAAATAGTGGGTTACAAAGTTAAAGGTGGCTTTGGCAACACTAAAGGCCAAAGTGATTATCACATTGTAAGGCCTATTGGGCTCCAGATATGACACCAGATCTTTCCCCTTTTCTTGTGCTTGGTCAAACCAGTTCCTTCACCAAAAGGCCAGTCCCACCACTGGCTACTGTCTAGTCTCACTGGGGCCTTTTTTTCCTGCCCTGTGGGTGACCATGCCTCTCCTCCCAACTGCTGCACATAACCACATGATCCTGCTTCTCCGTGGCCTGTCAGTCACTAGTCCCAGAATGCAGTCTCCAAGGTCTGTCCCACTCCTCCTCCTCTCCAGCCTCCAGTCACAAATGACTGCTTCAAGGCAGGTGGAGCTTTGTTTAATGTTCATTTGACTTTGAGCAAAAAGGAAGATAAATGACACTCTGTCTCTTTAAGGTAAAAGAGAGGCATCTTTTAAAAGACTTTTTTTAAGTGGAAAAAAAAAACCCTTCAAGTTATTAGGGGAAAGAAAACCATTTGACTTAAGCAGCCTCTGGCAGTCTGAAAATGCTGGGAACAATATACCTGTCAGCATCTATCAAATTTGGAAAACAAAGCCATCTGCATTTGAGGAAATGAAGGGCTGTGAATGAGAGGAGTCAGGGAATATCTGATGAGAAGTCACATGTGCCCCACACATAGCTGAAAAAGTTTGCACAGGTCCTAGTTTCTATGATTAGTGGCTAGCACAGTTCAGATATTAGGGAGTGTTATCAGCCTGGAATTCAGGATAATTCCTAAGAGTCATAAATATTATTGAATCCATTCAGTTTGAACCCTGTGCCCTCTTGCTTAGGTCTCTCCCTTCCCCCCTTTTCCCTCCCCCACCCCACATCTTCCTCTCCCTCTCCCCTTTCCCCCACCGAAGGCCATAAAAGAAAGGTGACTTGCTTTGTGCCAGAGCAGCACTAAAGTGGGTTTCGGGTTCTTTCTCTGCTCACCTTGATCCTTTTGCTATTGGGCTGCATGTGCTGCTTTGTCTCCTTTCTTCCCCTCCTGAATTCCGTCTCAACCTCTCTGCCCTGAGAGCCCCAGCCTGAACATCAGCCCCAGTCTTCTTTGGCTTCCATGCCCCAGTTCATGTTCTAGGACAGTGACCCTGACCTATCCCCAAGCACAGCCAGGTGCACCCAAAATATGCTTTTACAGCCAACACCAATCTAGTCTGGGATATATCTTTGCCATTTCCAGTATACTTTGAGGTCCAAGAAACAATGTTTAACTTTGTACCAGCAGGAAAGTGGATAGTCCACACTCTTGACCATATATAACCCATCTGGAGTCTAAATTCTCCTGGGCCCTGGAGTCACACTATTACTCAACACATGTTTACCAGTGTTTGAGTATGTGTCATGTGTCTGCATCTGCATTGTGTGGCTCATCATTCCAATCTGACCCCTCCACAAAGGTCAGAGTGGGGGTTCCCACAAGGAGGGCCCATTTATTCCCTAACACAGCTGTTCTAAGACCGATGACTCCATCAAGAAACATAACAGGCCTGAGAGGATAACCCTGACCCTCTCCAGAGAGTTCACTCTACAGAGTACAAGCTAGCACTAGCAAACCAATGGAGAGATAGGCAACTTTTAAATGACCATAAGGTGGAGCCTGAAGTCCATGGTCTTGGGGGAACCTGCCTACCTCCCAGATGTCTCTCCTCTTGTATCTACTGAAAATTCAAAGTCCTGTTTTCATGGCCATGTGTTGAAATTAGACTTATGGGGGTTCTCCGATCTGTCCATACAGGGCCAATTAAGATCTGTTCAAGCTCATTAACGTCTTTGTAACACAGCTTGACATTCTTTTTAAAACCACATTGTTTATCTTCTATCTTTGTTTTCCTTTATTTTATCATAAATCAAAATTCCCCTAGCTCTTGAACTGCTAAAAGCAGTTCAAGACAAACAACAACAGCATTTGATTCACATGTTTGAGTTTTATCCCAAGATAGTCATATGCCCTGGTATGAGGGTTGGTTTTTGTGTTTGATACAAACTGGAATCATCTGGAAGAAGAAGTTTCAATCAAGTTTCAATCTTGGCCTGAGGCATAGCCCACTGAGGGTGGGGCCACCCCTTGACAGGCTGTCCTGGGTTGTATAAGAAAGTTAGCTGAGCATGCCAGGGGAACAAACCAATGAACAGTGTTACTCTATGGTCTCTGCTTCAGATCCTGCCTTGAGCTCCTTCCCTGGCTTCCCTCAATGATGGATTGTTACTTGTAAGATAAAATAAACCCTTTTCTCACTAAGTTGATTTTGACCAGCATTTTATCACAGCAACAGAAAGCAAACTGAGACACTTGGCAGGGCATTTACCTTTCTGAGCTGATGTACACGTCTGCAAAACAAGACTCAGGACTCAGCACAAGAGCTTATGATAAAATTGAATAAAAGGAATAGGGCATTCAGTTGTTCAGTATTTACTGAGCATCTGTCGTGTGCTGGCCATTCTCCTAAAAATTCAGGATAAATCAGAGAACAAAGCAGAACACAGTTGGATGCATTATAGTTATCTGTCTTAATTTAGAATGGTCTGTTTGCTAACCAAAAGCCAAGAATAAGGCTGCAAGTCCATTTTCCTAGGCAGTCCTTGACCCTACTTATGTGGCCACATCTACAGAGGGAAAAGAAGACGGACAGATGTACAAACACTCACAAGTACCATTTCATAGTTAATGTGCTCAGTCTTACATCCTCTAGGTATTGTTGCCCCTATTCTCCTTGAAAGTTATAGGATTTGAGTGAGAATGGCCTCCATAGGCTCATATGTTTGACTGTTTGTTCCCCAGTTGGTGGAACTTCTTGGTAAGGATTAGGAGTGGTGTGCCCTTGTTGGAAGAGATGTGTCACTTGGAGCAGGTTTGAGATTTTAAGACTTGCATCATTTCCAGTGTGCTCTCTCTTCCTCTGCTTGGGGTTTTAAGATGTGAGCTCCGAGCACTGCCTGACACCATGCTTTTGCTCTGCCATAGTGGGCTTTAACCTTGTGAAACTATTAAATTGCCTTGGTCATGGTATTTTATACAGCAATAGAAATGTAACTAAGAAATAAGTCAATAAAGCTCTGGGTTGAGATTCCATAGCTGAGTTTTCTCAGCCAGTGAGCAGCAATGTTAGGGCTTGCACTGAAGTCTTCTGACCCTGAAGACTGCATTGTTAACCTTTCCCAGTGGTCAAAAGCTGGGCTCACAGAAGCCAGAACACAATCTTATGAAGAGCCAGGGCAGGTGAGTAGTTAGGTTCTTGCTGAGTCCAGGAAGGGAAGATGAACAACAGGAATTTCAGTAGGGAATCGATATTTGGGCCTGCTAAATAACCCAAATTTGGATTAAACAGAACATGATCATCATGTTGCACATGCAGCCACTACAGCTCCATCCTTAGAGATGAGAGGTAGATCCATGGTACCCTGGCCTGTGCTCTGGTCACAAACTTTCACTAGAGGTTCTGAGATGCTCTTCCAGGATTAGCAGGTGGGGAAGGAGGTGTGTTATCAGGAAGAAAGGGAAGGCTGGTTGTAAGCCCCTCCCTTTTAGGAGATTCCTGGCTTGTCCCCTCCTTCCTTGATAGGCTTCCCGTCAGCAAGGTCATGCCAGTTCTCGTTAGCACAAATAAATAAGAACCCCAGCACTGGGCAAGGGACACATCCATTGCCATTTAATTATATGGTGCACACTGAGTCAATTACAGGGAATGGCAGCTACAGAGAATGAGGTATGATGGTGTCCATTCAGAACTACTTAGGTAAGTAATGCATTAGCGTGTACTTTGCTAGGATTAGGTGTAGAGAAAGGGTGCAGTTCCCTCACTGTTTCTTCTGCTTGCTTTCCTCATTTTCCTCTGAGCTCTTTTCATTCAGAAACTCTAACAACTCTCAACAGTTGGGACAGTCTGCTTTAGTGATTCTGGGACATGATGTGGTGAGAGAAGGAGGTTAAAATCAGCATCAGGAGATGTGAAGCTTGGAAGTTATATGTAGATTTCCTTTGTCTAACTGATGCTCCCTGGTGACCTAGAAACACATGGAGTCAGCATATACATTCCACCATAGCCCCAAGCTCCCTCTCTATTTTGGGAATTCTCTCTCACTCAGTAGTCCCAGGTGCAGACTCTGCTGTTGTACAGAGTTGAGGGAATACCATAGAGAATTCTATTCTGCTAAGAATTTGAGGTTGTAGGCAGAAAAATGGGTGAGTAGACCAAGTAAGGGAAGGAACTGGAACCAGAGGTCAGCATCTACAGTTAGAAGGGGGAAAGATTCTCTCCTAAGTCCAAGCCAACTGCATCCCCCGCCTTCCTCCAACTCCACAACCCTGTACCTTTGGTTAATTCTTAATTGTCTGTATAAGTCCTTATTTTGTGTTCTCTGCAAACCTCCTTGTATGACTGCAAAACTGATTGGTTTTCTTTCCTTACTCCCAGACCCTTGTACTTTGCCCTTTATTTTTTGTTTGTTTGTTTTTGGTTTTGAGACAGGGTTTCTCTGTGCAGCCTTGGCTGCATAAAGCTGTCAAAAGGTTTTCTAGAAGGTTTCATGTTCCTTTACCACCGAGCTTCATGAACACCTGTGCCATGCCCTCTCAATAGAAAGTGCTGTGGCTGGAGCCATCCTTGTCAGCTCTCTAGCTCCACCATACTGTGTACAGGAGCCATTAAAGCTTATTTGAAGTGATGAGTGAGCTTGGCCTTTCCAGCCCCACCCCCTCTGCCCACCACCACCTCCTAGGAATCCCAGCAGGTCAATAATCACACCTTTCCATCTTTTGGAGGATTGCTCATGCTCAGTGAGTCCCTCAGCCAAATACCCCTTCTCCAGGCAGCCACCTGAATAATAAGCACATAGAGAAACAAATGGGAATAAAACTCCAGAGTCTAATTACTAGCCTCTGAGTTAGTCTAGGTTGCATTTCTCTTTCAAAGTCTTACTATTTTGGTTGGTTCCTTTCCATACTCTACGTTCAACATAAAAATGTACATATCCTTACCATCATCTTTCTTGAATGCTGGGTATGTGTTAGGGGAAGTGGTGAGGATAGAGGCTCCTTTTCAGAGTCTCTTCTTGGATCACTGTATAAGAGGCTGAGTACTCAAAAAAGCAGCCGACACCTCATGGCTCTCAGCTGTGACAAGAAGTCAGTCTGAAGAGACCTTTTTCAGCAATAGGGAGAATAGTTGGTCCTGGTGGGTTTGTCATTGGGACTTAAAGAACATTTGGCAAATGAGACCCAGATGACCTGACCCACATGTGAGAGTATAAAGGCTCATCTGAAAGCTTCAGGTTCTTTTGGCTGCAGTCCTCAGCCTGACCTCAGGCAAGGACATGAAAGCTGAACTTTCCCTCCTCTATCTGGTCCTTATCTCCTGGGAATGGAGACAAATGATCCTATAGCTAGCTTAGTGCTGGACCAGCTCTAGGCCATCCGTAGACAAAAGACTGGCAGCTGGGCCTCTGTAGGATCTGCAGACAGATGAAGTTGAACGAGACCTTACCCTGAGCTAGTAGGAAGAGCCCTATAGGTTCAAGAGAACAGGCTGAGAGACACAAGATGAACTGTAACAAGAAGTTTCAGGGTTCCATGGAGGTCCCCACTGCCTTTTCTGTGGGCAGTCACAAATTCTTAAAAGCCCCTGTTTCTCTAAATACAGAGTAATTACTGAGTAGTAATTCTCACTCCATGGTCATACTGCAAGGCTACAATAAGGACATATGTGGAGTGCCCCCAACACACACACACACACACACACACACACATACACATATACACACACTTCAATGCAAACATTGTTTGAAGTGGGTGTGTAAATTTCTCCTCCTCTAGGGTCCTCTTGCCTTTCCTGAGTAAGAGATATGAAGTAGAAAATAAATCATCTTTGCTATATTCTCCCTTCCTATAGATGCCTATGGCATTCTATCACACTAATGACCAAGCAACAAGCTGTGGAGGGGAAGCTGTGTGACCCAGTTTATGACTGTCTAGTTAGAATTAATTTTTTTGACCACAGTATTTTCTCAGTCATTGGGTAAATTCAAATTGTATGTGAAAGAAGCTGAAGGTCTGGTGGCTTTGGTTCCTGCTCCAGAGGAGTCAGTCTGTCTGTCTGTCTGTCTGTCTGTCTGTCTGTCTGTCTGTCTGTCTGTCTCTCTCTCTCTCTCTCTCTCTCTCTCTCTCTCTCTCCCTCCCTCCCTCTCTCTTTCTCCTTTGTGACATCCCCATGACACAGCCCCTACCTAAGTCTCTTTGCTAACAGAGTATTTTAACCTGCCACCTCCTTCCGCTTTGATGATCTGCAGACAAGGGTCCCTATGAGATAACAGAACCCATTAGTGCCGCTAGAGTCAGGTGGTGACTACTAAGTGCTCAGAGCCCCCTCCTCATAGAGTTGACTGCATGTGACTCAGAGATCTGGGACTAGGCAGGTAGGCTGCCTGGACATGCGCAGTCTGTCCACTTCACTCTGAAAGGCCTTTCATGTTCCTTCTTGTGGCTAAAAACACAATGCTTGCTCTTGTGTTTTAAAGAACCAAATCATCCTGGTTATTTTATTTTGTTAGCGTGTCAGATATTCCCAGTTTTTCTTGTTCTACATAATCCCCTGAGATTTGGGAAGAATATTTTGTGCATGTCAGGAACTGGCTGTCAAAAGAGAACAGTGCAGGAGGCCACTGGTAGTGAACCCCCATTAAAGGAGAAAGCACAGCTGTCTCGCTTCTCTTTTTGATTGGCGTGGGGACAGGGAACACCTCCCAGTCCTGGGAGAAGTCTGGGGCCAGGGCAGGACTCTGCTTTTGTTCTTCCTCTCTGAGGATGGATGCTGGTAGTAATGGAGCAGAGAAAAGTGTGGAGAGTAAGGAAGATATGTGGTAGATTTGCTGGGAAGGAAAGTCAGAGAGCTCTCTCCTGAAGCCTTCAGGGATGACTGTCCCATTCCCCAGTACACTAATACACACATAATCAGCCTCCTCCCGATAAGACCAATTTCCATACTATGCATTATTGCCATCCAGCAGCAATATACAGAAGTGTCAGAATCCATAAGCTGAGGGAAAGTGGACAGGTGAATGTATCTGCTTCCTATATTCTTTGGGGAGGTGCAAGCCCCTTGGGAGATGGTGATGAGAATTCAGGACACACCAACAGACAAAAGAGTGAGAGAAGGACACAGCAGAGATTGAGTACAGGTATTCATCTTAGAAGCATTTATTAGCCATAGATGTGCTAGACACTATATGTAACACTGAGATGAATAGCTCACAGGATGGTGGGGAAAAGGCTGCACTGGAAAGGGATACAAAGTCCTTTCAGCAGACTGAGAGCTGAAACTAAAGATCCAGTGCTATATAGAGGAAGCTTCCTAGGGAGGGGACATCTTGGTGGCTTCTCAGCTGGCCTGTGCATTCTGGTGCAGCTCTCTGTGACTCTAATGTGCATGTTTGAAAATCCTTCCTCGGGCCTCATGGGCTCTCTGCTCATTTCTCTCATCAAGAGCAGTAGACTCCACTCCTGTGACTCCTCTCTTGCTTCTCACCCTCATTGACAGATCCTATCTGTCTGCCTTCTGCAGATCACTGCTAGCCCACCACCCCACCTCCTGCTATACCCCTGTCCCAACTCAAGCTGAGGTTTTTATGATCTGGTCCTGACCTTGTATTATCTCTCCTGTTTTGCCTCCTTCAGGTTAGCTTCCACAGGTTTAAAGCTCTTGAAAGGCTTCCTGCAGCTTTTAGGGTATGGCTCAACTCCTGAGCAAGGTCCTAGTATCTGCTGGAAACCTCCACTTGTTCCTACAGGCCTTTTCCATACTATCTTTGCCATGCTCATGTACCTTTCTGGCTTTCCTGGTATCTTTTTTTCTGTGTTGGGTTCTCTGCTCCATCCATAATCCCCCAAAGCCCTGGATCATGCCAGCCTCCTGACCTCAGCCTAAAAATGTCCCTATCCTTCCAGGTTTAACTCAGGTTCTACCTCCTCAGTGAAGCCTTCTGAGACTGGCCCAATTAGAATAGGTGGTACCCCCAGAATTCTGTATTCCATCTAGTGAAGAGCTACTCTTCTATATCAGTGTCTTCTGTGTTTTTATTTTTTTTAATTTTTCTGCGATGTGAAGTGTTGAGTGTCCTAGACTATGGAGGGGGCTCAGAGGTTCTAAGCTTTGCTCTGTCCATGTACTTGGAGTATGGCTTTGGACAACTACGTTAACTTCTGTGGTTGCCTTTTCTTTCTACATTACAACAGCACTGTCTACCTACCTCACAGGGATGCTAGGGGCTTTAATGTCTTCTTCTTTGTCAAGCATGTGGACAGTGCATGCTTGCTGTTCATTATTCCTTGTTACTTTCTGCCTTCCCTGCTGGGTCATAGCTTCCTTCAGGCTAGTAAGTCAGAGGAATACATATTTGTATGCCCCAGGAGATCCTCCCAGAAAGAAGATAAGATGAGAATGTTACTAAGAACTCATGAGGAGTTAGTGCTTATGTAAACTTGAGGCCAAGAAGAAGCTGAGCAATATATCCAAATCACAAAGGTAGAAAACAAGCCATCAGGAATATACCATGAAGGGTTCTGTCCCACCTTTCCTGCTCATCACAAAGGCTATTTTCATCTCCTCTTTGCAGAATAGATGATCTGTGTCATGTCTCTAGACTTCCTTAGGCTGTCTCTGGGTCATTTCCCAATAAGTCCCACCTTGTACCTTCTGCATTGCCCCTTGGCATTTCCTAAGGAGATAGTTTTCCCTACCTGCTCATCAGATACTGTGCTTAGCATGAGGTGTTATGCGATCTTTAAATGGCTTGCAGGCAGGATTTGGGCTTCATCTGAACACATAGTTCATAGCAAGAAGGGGTCTCCAGTGGGCCCACCACCCAGGCTGCCAGGTTCTCAGGCTGCAGTCAGGCGCCTGCTTTCATTGCAGACTTGATGCAATCTGGAAAGCACATTAAACATTGCACAGAGCAGTTGACATGTAATTAATAAAGTACAGATTTTGGCTGGAAGCCTCAACTTAAAAATAGCATCATGAGTGTACGAAGAGGAAGGGCAGGGAAGGTAAGTCACAAGATGGCAAGGCCAGTGTCTCTGACAATATTGGACCCAGTTCTTGCTGAAGCACACCAAAATTAAGGTAGGAGAAAAATAATTTTTTCCCTTTTTAAAATTTATGGGGTGAAACTGAGGCTCAGAATAAATGCATATCCCACCATGCATCATTGGGCAGAGCTGAGGACCCAGCCCTGAGGAGTGTCTGATGCTTGTCTGTACCCTCCACACCCGTAGGTAGTCAAAGAGCCCTTTCATATATCACTGAGCTGCTCTCTCATGAAGTTGTACATTCCAGGACTGTTTTTAATTTGAGATCTTTCAATAGCATTTTGAGACAGAGTAATTCCTCACTGAATCTCCAGAAAGACTGGAGAGAGCTTTGCATCTTCAAAGAAGGAAGAAAAACAACAGCAGCAACTTCTTTAACAACAACAACTTTTCTTCTGCAAGAGTTTTAGTTTTCAGAGGAGAGGTGAGGAAGTAGAGGAAAAGGGACAAGGGCCTCTGATCTTAGTTCAGATGTCTGCCTTCAGGATCTTTTACCATTGAAGCAGAAGCCCTGCTGATCTTTGCTGTAGATCCCAAACTGAAGTAAAATTCAAATTTCAACACAACTAATCAGTCCTGGCAGGGCACCTCCAGCCTGCTGGGCGAAATCCTTAGAGCATAGGAACACCAGTTCTAGTTAAAGGAAACCATGATCGAAGGATCTAGAAACTCCAACTTCAAACAACTGTAGAGCAGAACTTTGACAACATAGGGGAAACTGAAGAATACCTATCATGAAATTTTGTAGTGACCCCTCATGCAGCTTGGAATGATTAATCCATTTCTCCACAAGGCAAAAAATAAATATGATCTTATTTAAACAGTGGTAAGTGAAGGAGGATATATCAAAACCTGTCACGTCCCAAGGCCTGCTGAGCCTTCTTTAAGAGTCATCAATGTGAACAGGCCCACAGTACCAACTGATATGGCATGATCCATATTTTCTTTGCTTTCATCCCTCCAGAGCATACACTGTCTCCAGCACACAATAGGTCTTCACTGTGTCTGTGGCAAAGTATAACAGACCAAGCCCAAAACTAAACATCCTAAGCCTTTGTGTAGCCATCCACATGATAAATGAAAAGGACACTATGGGACATGGAATTGTTAGGTACTAGCAGAAAACTGTCCCTTGTTCTGCCACTTTCTGCATCTTCCTGTCTCTGTACCATGCCTGGCTTACTACCTGCTAGATGGGTCAGACAATCAGAAGAACATGAGGGGTTTCTGCCCCTATCCCCAGGCTTTCCAGGTAGTCACCCTGTTCTCATGTCCAGAACTCGAACCTATAATATTATACTGCTGCTTCATCCCAGGGAGATATGAGTCAGAGCTCCAGAGCAAGAGGCCAGCTGTCAGCCAGATTCTTAGCCCCAGTCCTTCCTACTTCTGGGAGGTTTGTGTTCCTGAAAAAAAAAGGGACAGAAGAAATACATGCACGCTGTCCCTGGTAGCAAAAGGGTGGAAGCAGAAGACTAGGGAGTGGTGGGTTTGGTTTCACTGGCATTCCACAGCAGGCCTTTGCTAGGCAGCTGAGGGAAATGCCAAGACCAGAGGAGTCTTAGAGTCGACTGTGGGCAAACTTGATAACCCATCTGGAATCCATCAATGACCATGTTACCTCCCCCATACCCTAATCTCATTGATGGAGTTTCAGTGGAGCAGCAGGGTCAGGAACCTCAGCCATTAGGCTGGCTAAATCCTCCAGGTGCCAGCTCTCAGCCCCTGCTTCCCCCTTCTTGCTCTGAGAGCACAGCCCTGATGCACTGCCTCTGCTAGAGTTCCTGCCCCTTCCTTTGTGACCTTATCTGAAGGCTTTGAATAGGGCCAACTGAAGAAGAATGACAACAGGGTCCCAGCCATGCCTACTTATTTAAAGCTTTTGAATGCCAACTCCTTGACATCCAGCAAAAAGTCTGGATAGCCAGCCAATATATTAGCAGTGGGCTTTCAGAACCCACAGGAGTCCACTAGCCCTTAGCTGGTGGCATTCTTAATTTCCCCCATTGGTTATCACCTTAACATCAAAAAGCCCAAATTCTTGACATAGAAAGAGCTGAGAACTAGAGAATGTAATATTACACACAGATTAGGGATGAGGGAAAGGAACCATTTGTTTCCAGTCTGGCACTGGCTCTGCCATGGCTTGTTTTCTGACCTTCTAGGACTATTTTCTTTTGTGAGAGGTTCCCTTCCTTTCAGAATGAACATGAGGCCCATGGTCATGATAATGCAAAAGAAAATTAATGACAAAGAACCTATGCCATGATCAAAACACACCTCAGCAAGGGCAAATAGAACACAGGGTCTGTTACACGCAGCTTTGCCTGGGAGAATCATGCTAGCTCCAGGATATCATCCCTAAAGCCTCTAACTGGGATTTCCCCACTTTTTCCCCCATGTCTTGGGCTGTAAGGAATCATGGCCATTTACTGTCAATTATATTTTGTTAGCTTGTGAACACCTGTCCAACATGTGGAAGTGGGCAAGCCCCAGGGGCTACTGGTGCCTCTTGCAGCAGGGAACAGGAAGGAGAGGATGTTAGGGTATGGCTTGACCTAATGGAAACTAAGCTCAAGCTCTATCATTTGGGGAGATTCTAAAAGCCAAGCAAGCTACCGTCTTGTTGGGAAGCACCATCAGTGAAAGACACCTCAGACCACCTAGAGGGAACCAGGCCCTTTTGCCCACCCCAAATCTCTTTGACAACAAACTCTTTGGGAACAGTGTTTTCACAGTACAGCTCCCTGAATAGTGTTTGTCTAATCTGTCTGCGCCAAATCCTTCTCCAAACACTAAGTTTCCTGCCCAGCATAAGCAATCAAAAAGTTAATTATCTGAGATTAGGAATGGGGGGGTTATCCCTTTTAATTACAGGGAATAATTAGTCCACCTGATGTCAGCAAAGCCAATGAGATTAGAAGTCTAGGTTGGACAGAGGTCAGTATAGGAGG
The DNA here is from genome assembly GCA_028658305.1 of Pachyuromys duprasi. NCBI lineage: Eukaryota > Metazoa > Chordata > Mammalia > Rodentia > Muridae > Pachyuromys > Pachyuromys duprasi. The sequence goes on along the minus strand of CM053759.1, from coordinate 457,662 downwards.
CAGGAATGCTCTGATCTCTGAGGCTGGTCCCTCCTAGTCATGGCTGATGCTGGGGTTCCAGGTAGAAGTGGGTAGAGTGCTCAAAAGAGCAACTTTCTTGGTGATCTAGAAGTATGTGTGTATGGGGGTTAGGGGTCAGAAGAGACAGAGATAGGAAAAGACAGAGGTACACACAGAGAAAGGCAAAAACAAGGGGGCAAGCAGAGCCTCTAGGACTGAGAAGGGAAAGATCAGGCACAGTTGAGAAAAAGAAGCAAGAAATGAAGGTAACCAGGAAAACAAGAGCCTGGTTTGTAGACACTGTCACACTCAAAGCTTTGCAAGCTAGTGTTCCTGTTACTTTTCTTCCTGGAGGGAAGTCAACAAGGGCAACAGAAGCTGCATACTGATTGTCTCCTCAGTCCTTTCTGCCTCCCTCTTTGTCTGTCCCTACATGCTCTCCTCTGATGCCTAGCACACTGACCTGATTTTGCAGCACAAGGTGCAGATGCTGAGTGTTTGAGGCTAGGCTATGGCAAAAACAGGGATGATAGCCTAGCCCTCAATGATCTAGGTAGGTATCTCTTGTGGCCTATAAAAGTGTTTTCTTCCCTGAAGCCCTGATCATATCTCTATGAGAAGACTACCTTGGCTCATAAGTTCTTCTTTCCTTCCTTCTTTTTGTTCTCTCTCTCTCTCTCTCTCTCTCTCTCTCTCTCTCTCTCTCTCTCTCTCTCTCTCTCTTTTGCTTTACAAATAAATGCATCCAGAAATTCAATACTGTTCAAAACTTTATTACTCAATAAAGGCTGACCTATGGTCAGTTTGGAGGCCTTTGTCAGTTTGGAGAGCCCAGGGCAATTAGCTCCAAATTTTAAGAATTCCCTTGCAACCACTCACCGATACTTAAACCACTCCAGGGCCTCATTCAGAAACACCCAATGGGTCAGTGTTTCCCACAAAGGGAACATGCACACATGCCCAGTGCAAAGACCATGACTGCCAAATCCACACTGTAGGTGCATATGCAGCACAAAGGGAAGATGTAAGCATTGTTATTCACACATATTAAACCTCACTTTTCAAAGGAATTAAGGTGACTTATAAGGAAAGATTAGACTTTATCCATATGCATCTTGTAGGCTGGGTAAATTTTGGGTCAAAGTTTTTATAGATAGGTTGGTGTTTCCCTTCCTCCAACTAAAAGTCTTATCTAGCTAGGAGGTGGCCTCTTCAGTCTCCATGACCCCTGATACTAGAAGTCTTAGCTAGAGTCACTTCCTTATCTCCTAGGATCCTATTCTATTGTAGGTCTCCAGCTTTTCCAGTGATGACCCACCCTTGGTTTCTCTTCTCTCTCTAAGTCCTCTGACCCCACCCAAGCTTTCTCTTCATCTGATCCCCACCTCATTTCCCTCTGAACTCCCTCTTCTACCCTGTTCCCTCTCTTCATCCACTTCTGCTGTCTGAGTGATATTTAAGCATCCTCCCTTAGGTCCTCCTTTTTACTTAGCTTCTTTGGGTCTGTGAATTCTTCTAGTATGTTTATCCTACATTATATGGCCCAAATACACTTATAAGGGAGTACATATCATGTGTGTCTTTGTGTGTCTGGGTTACCTAACTCAGGATGATATTTTGTAGTTCTATCTGCCTGCAAATTTCATGATGTCCTTGCTTTTAATAGCTAAATAGTATTCCATTGTGTAGATGTGCCACATTTTCTTTATCCATTCTTCAGTTGAAGGCCATCTGGGTTGTTTCCAGTTTCTGGCTATTACAAATAAAGCTGCTATGAACATAGTTGAGCAAATGTCTGTGTTGTAAGGTGGGGCATCTTTTGGTATATGCCCAGTTAGACCAGAGATTGAGGGAATGTCCAATCAATGCTTGACCCAACCTTAAATCCACCCCGTGGGAGAGAGCCAACCCCCGACACTATTAGCAATACACTGCTATGCTTACAGACAGGAGCCTAGCATAGCGTCCTCTGAGGGTCTCCACCCAGCAGCAGATCAAAACAGATGCTGAGACTCACAGCCAAACATTAGGTGGTACACAGGGATCCTTGTAGAAAAGTGGGACAAAGACTAGAAGGACCCAGAGGGGACAAGAACGCCACAAAAAGACCAATAGAGTCAGCAAACCTGGGCCCGAGGGGTGCATACCAAGATTGAGGCACCAACCAAGGACCAGGCATGGACTGGACTTAGGCCCCCTACACATATGTAGCTGATGAGCAGCTTACTCTTCATGTGGGGTCCCTAGTAAGGGGAGCAGGGGCTGTTTCTGGCATGGACTCCGTTGCCTACTTTTTGATCACTTCCCTCTGGCAAGGCTGCCTTGCCTGGCCTCAGTGGAAGAAGATGCACTCAGTCCTCATGAGACTTGATATGCTCTGGTGGGGTGGGTTAGTGGCGGGGCTCCCCTTTTTTGAGGAGTAGGGGAAGAAGAAGGGAAGGTATGACTGGGAGGAGCTTAGGGAAGAGTCTATGGTTGAGATATAAAGTGAATAAACTAAAAAATGAAAAAGAAAAGATTGGACAACATTACAATAACTAACTTAGAACTAGACTATTCTTGCCCCTTCCTCCACAAAGTCAGGGAGGGGAATAGACTAGTAAGCTTAACAGAGTCGCAGGACTAAGGTTAAATTTGATCTGAGGTTCCCAGCAGCCAAACCCCCCCCACCTTTTTTTTTAGTAGAAGGGCTCACTCCCCTTTTCCAGAAAAGAATTCCCAGAATTTACATTCTATATATAATTTATGATCATGTGAGGCCTTGTACAGAATCTAGGACAAGAGGTTACCATCAAAATCAGAGTCTTTTTTAAATGTCAATTTCTAATATTAATCCCTCATCAAGTGCCAAGGCTATGAAATCCATGCAAGTATTCAAGGAGGTACTTTCATGGAATAACAAACAATAAAACATATGAGCCATAAAGGAAAGTGAACTTTCTGGTTAATATTTTGTAGTCCACATTTGTGGCTTTCTGGAGCTCTAAGTTGATTAAAAATAGAGTGCAATTTTTAAAGTACCCTATTGAGCATGGCACGCTGCTGAAAGTTGAATTAAAATGAACTATATGGATTCAACTTCTACCTCTGGAAATTTGTAATTTAGCTTGGCACTTAGATCAAAACTCAGATGGCAGCAGAAAAGTGTTAAAATGAAAGATAATAAGATGTTAACATCGCACACAAGACGAAGGTAAGCATCTTTTAGGGAGATGAATAAACTGTTTCAGTCCCTTGCTGGGACTGGCTGTCTGTGTGATTTGTGGCCATTTGACTCTCTGCCTGGGCCTCAGGTTTTCATGTGTGACATGGGTAAGTGAGGGTTGGTTTGGTAGTAAAGTGAGGGTTAGTGTAAGGTGCTTGGTGCACCCTTAGCAGCTTTTAGCAATAGAGGAGCCATGAGAAAAATAAGGAGGAGCAGAGCTCTCTGGGAAGCTGAGGATTCACTGCTGTTTCTGAGCCATTTCCTTCCTCATAGTTAAGACTTCTCCAGGCCATTTCTGGAGATGCTTTATAATAGATGGTTTTTTTGGAAGCCAGAACTCATCTCCTCCCTGACATTGGATCAACTTATTACAACTTAATAAGGTATAGACCTCCATCTATTTTCCTTCCTCTTAGAAAAGGCTCAGGCCCTACGTGCTGCTGAATAGTCACTGTTTAGGTCTCTCCTGCCTGGCCAGCCTTACAGGCTACCCAGCCCTCAGCCTTCATGCCCTTTCCCTGCTTGTCCCTAGGTAGTTCTGATATCAGACAAAATAAAACTGTTTATTCCCACCTTTCTTGGGGGGATCTCTGTCTGGAATAGTTGTAGATCAGGGCTCTAAAGATTCCAGGCAACCTCTAAAAGGGCTGGGTTGAAAATCCATGTGACTCCAACCCTTTTCCCAGATACTCTCACATAGTACACCCTGAACACTAGAGTGGCCAGGCGTAGTCAAGACTCAGCACATACAAGGCTCTGCCTCCCTTCCATGCTTCTTTGCAGCTTCTCTGTTACTTCCCAGATCACTGCCAAACTGTCAAAAGCACCAAGCAGCAAAGTGCTGTTCAGTTAATGATCACAGCCCCAGGAGAGGTACAGAGCTCTTTTAAGAGGCAAATGCAGGGGGAGCAGGGGTGTGGGAGGGGCAGAGTGGGATGCTTTAGTGCTTGGCACAAAAGCCTGCTCTTTCTGAGGCACAGATTAGAAGTGGGCAGGTCTATTCCAGCTGCTTTCTTTGTGGGTGAAGGACTAGAGCCACCCCCTCACTTTACTCCTTTTCAGGAAGCAAAAAGGGTCAAAGTGAGAATATCGTCATCTTTTGGTGGGTCCAGTGTTCTGGCCCCCAGCACAGACCTTATGGAGACCCTATCAGCCTATTCTTTCTCCCCCAGAGAAGGCCCACCTCCCCAGATATGCTGGTAGCTCCAACAGCAAATGCCCTAGCTGGGTGCATTTGGCCCTCACTTTCCCTCTCCCCCTCCCAGCCTTCTCTGTTGGAAAGGACAGAGTGGAACAGCCCACTGCATCCTGAAAATTCCCTCCTTGCTTGGTCTTCCTCAAGTTAGTCAAATCTACAACTACAGGTGGAGGGAAGAGCCCCTTTCCCTCTCTTCATCCCTCCCCAGCTTCTCTGACACCTTTACATTCTTCAACCATCTGTTCTGTAGCCTTGCCATATAGGTGACATGGCTTTGTACCTGAGGAAATTAGGAATTAGCACTTCACCCCACCCCAGCTGAGATTGTACCCTGGTCTGATTTCTACCCCAGAGAGTTAAGTTGTAATCTATGAAGGGAAGAAAGCATTTACTGGAAGGGAGGCTGACATATGGGACTTGAGGATCTTGAAAGGAAATCATAAGCCCTGGAAAGTGGCTGCTGAGCCATGTCCTATGTGGTGCAGCTTCCAGCCTTTGTGAGCCCAACCCAGCTTTGGGAAAATCTTAAAGACCTTTTGCTCCATGTTGTCTGTCAAGCTAACACAGCCTCAGCAACAGCCAGCTTGTGGGGATGGTGCCATCCTGGCTATTGAGGCACAGGAGTACCCAGCATCTGGGACAACTGAAGCCTTTTCTTTGATATCAGAAGGACTGGAACAGTCGGAGGGGAAGAGCCTTCATTCTGTTTTACTAACCGGTAAGCTCATATGACATTTGCTAATGTTCACGGAAAGGCAGTGAAGAATTTATTCCTCATAAGGCCAAAGCCAACCTCACTTCTCTCCTATTTACCCCAAGTAAGAACCTGGCACCTGCTGTATTGCATTCTGCCACCAGCAGAGCCTGCCTTATTGCTACTGTGCACAGCAGCTAGAGTATCAGTATGAGGAGAGATAGTGTTGAGGAGAAGGTGTCCAGCAGTGAGGTAATTAGAAGAGGTCTCAACAGTGAATCCAGGGTGCAAGACCATCTGTCTACCACAAAGCCAGATGCAGTGGATGGGACAGTCTTTGCTTGCCACCTTTTCCCCAACCCTACCTTGATCAGTAGGGAAAGCCTAGCAATGAATTAATTAGGGGTCTGTTGTCTGAGGCAGCTCATTATTAAAAGCTCTCTCCTGGGAGAAGAGATGGGGAGTGGTGTGAAGACAGCAGCTACTCAAACAGAATCCTTTAACAGCTGCACTGTCTCAGTCTGCTGTGCCCTCAGGCTCTACCAGGATATCAAATAGACAAGGTACATGGGTGTCCCTGAGCTGGGGACTAGAGATGTAGGAGAATGATGGCTTTCTTCCTTTTTCTTCTATTGTCCTTGCTACACCCTAGCTCTGACCTATCTTCCTGACTTCAAACCTTGCCTTCTACTATCCTTGAGGCTCTGCGGCTCTTTCCATGGCAGTATCTGAACTACGATCTTCTCCCAGTCCACTGGGGACCAGTAGTCATCACCATGGATGATTCTATTGCCAGAGCCTGAAGATCTGTGGCAGGACAAGAAGCCATCTTCTTTTTCTGTTTTGTTTTTAGAGATGGGCAGAGACCTAGGAAAATGAAAGCACAACAGTTCAGACCCTGATTTTCTCCTTCCCAAGACTTTGGGGGAAGTCACCTCACAGATGGTGCCTCAAGTTTCTCATTTATAATGTGAGGATAATGGAGACACCTACCACAGCAGGTTGTTGTGAGCACTGAAAAGATGTGTGTAAAGCATTTCATATGATCAGAGCAGTGGGCACTAATGTTAGCCTGGGTCCAGTACTAAGCCAAAGCTCTATACAGCCTAGTCTCTTCTCCAGGTCCTTAATCTGAGGAAAGACAACTACCTGTATTCACACATGTAACATTCCAGTAGCTATGAGGCTGAAAGGTGCAAGAGGGGTTAGTTTTTGAGTTATATCACCAAACAAATTGTAAAATAAAGGTAGAAAGATAAAAACACTGGGACATAATTGGAAAGAGGTAGAAGATCATGTTAGCTAGACTAATGACTGCGGAGGCTTTTCTATCAATAGGGACAATTAAGGATGGTATGAACGTGTGCATGTGCCTGTATGTGGACATGCATATGTGATTTCTTTCAGTATCTTTCAACATCCCAAAAGTGATGTTCACTCATCATTTTTTTTAAATTGTGAGACTGAGATTAGCAAGAGAAAGAAAATTACAAACATCTGAACTTTAAGGATTTTTGCATACAGAAAAGGCAGGATCAAATACGTGTTTTAAGAAGATTAATCTGGCAGTGGTGGGTAAAATAGAATAGAGAATGAATATGCTGGAGGCAAGGAGACTTCTCAGGTTATTGCAGCTACAGAGATAAGAGACAGTAAAACTCCGGAAGTTAGCAAAGAGAAGACACATACAGCATGTGAATATAGTCTCCATTTCTCTTGGTCACTGCACATTTCCTGTACCATGGTGTACATACTCCATGTATATTGTTTTAATACTTCTTTTAAAATATCAAGTAGTCATCCTGTATCCAGACACAGAGCCTAGGTCAGGGTATGGTGCTCAGAGTCCCAGACTTCCATCCTGCAGCTCAAAAGCCTCCCTCAGTATTAAAGGGAGAAGATTAACAGTCCATATTATGCAAGGCCAGACAGTCACAGACTATGGAAAAGAGTGAGTTAATCTGAGAGGATAATAACTGTTTTTAAGTTCTCTATCCTTTTCTCTATTTGAAAACTGCAGATAGCCTTCTTGCCACTATACAGGAGACAGCTATGTGCCCATTCCCAAAGAGAGCTCTCCAGAGGTCCTCAGCATTGTGTTGTGTAGATACAGTGTCTAGTCCAAGCGAAGTCAGCCTCTGCCTGTTTGACCTGAAGTAAACCAAGACCCCACAGAGCAGCGGAATGGAAGAGACTTTGAGAATCAGGACCAACCAGCTTCAGGTTCTACTCTGCCACTTTGCAGTTGTGATTAGATATAAACATATAACATTTCTTCCTTATAAAATGAGAAGGGGCTACCTCATGAAATTTTGGAGAATATTCCTGTTTATGCCTCCAACGTTTTGCACTGTGGATGAGATAGAATTGGGTTTAAATTAATTAATAAAGAGAGAAAGCTTTTCCAAAGCGTGTGTATGCCCTACGTCTTTTGGAGAGAGGAAACCAGCCTCTCTTAGTATGCCTATTTCTAACCCTGCTGTCCACTCATCCCAACACCTGTTGAGGAAGACTGCCCTGCCCTCCACATGGCCAGAGTCACTCCTTGGCCAAACTGCCTGGGCATCCCCAGGAAAAGGACCCATGTATTTATGGTATTGTGAACAGAGATTCTTGCATGAGCTTTGGGTAAACAAAGACTCCTTGGTCTTGGCAGAGTTCCTCATTACTCTATTAATTTCTTCTCCCTCCCTTCTCATCCCTCCCAACTCTGTGCACTGTGTGAATTATAGTCTTGCCTCTGCATAATGTGATTTCATCTGTGGCTGCTTAATGCTTCGGCTGACTCTTGCTGTGTTTATCTTAACGTTTCCCAGAACACTCTAATGTTTCCTCTTCCTGACAGCTTTTCTTGTTTCTGAATCCTCAGCCCTGCCCAAACCTAGAGCTATAATCTGTTGTATAAGGTACAGAGCTGGGCCCTTATAAGAGCCCCTCAGCTGGATTTTGCCTTCATCCATTCTGTTCTTTGTAGTTCAAACCCACCTTAACAGGGTAGAACCAAGGATATAGATTCTTTTTACTTCCAGATCTTAAAGTCACTCTCCCATGAGCAGTAAGGGTAAAGACTCCAGGCTGGGAACCTCAGTGCTTCTTGAAGGTAGGATCTTGCCCTATGATGATGAGAGCAGAGCCCACATCTCATTCTGGAAGTGGCATGTATCATTGACTGTTTGGCTATTTTCCCTTAACCCAAGAAGATCAGAGAAGACCCAGTTTAGACCAATACTCTGACCTCCAGTGCTCCAGCCACTTTCTTCAATCTTGCCAGCCTATTTTCCTTACTCTCTGTAGTGCTCTGCTCTACCTTATATGCCAAGCTTACAATTTAGACTGTTCCAAGATGCCAGAATCTGAAGAACTATTCTCAGCATCCTAGAAAGAAGCTCATCATTACCTGACCTACCCACCCCCAAATCCAGATGCCTCATACCCTGTGAACCCCTCTCTATACTTCCTATTCTCCATTGACTAGCTAGGGAAGTTTATAACATAAACAGAAATAAAAAATTATATCAGAAAGCATCAGTCTACACTGTAAAAGCCTTTGTGATTGACCAACAAATTTGTGGGGACAAGGACTGTAAGTGTGTGTGTAGTACAGCAGGCTCATGTCTCGAGTGCCTCCTTCTCATAGGCAAGAGGGATCCCTCACCCCATCTTCACTCTTTCTCTTTTCCATTGGCTCAGTGTAACCCACAGGCTGCTGAGTCTCCCACAAATTATCAAAATACTTGTGACCAGACTCCTAGCTGTTCTTCAGGGAGCCTTGGCCCACTGAACTGTGACTTCACACACTTTGTTACCTTTCCAGAGCTCTGAGGACAGAACTAAGACCTGCAAGGTACACTGGGAACTGCTGTCATCTCTCTCTCTCTCTTCCTCCCTCCATCCCTATGCCCTCCCTCTATGTGTGTGTGTGTGTGTGTGTGTGTGTGTGTGTGAGAGAGAGAGAGAGAGAGAGAGAGAGAGAGAGAGAGAGAGAGAGAGAGAGAGAGAGACTGTGTAGGGGGGAAGAAAGATGATCTCAGAGACTGATTTCAAGCTATAAATAATTTGGGTCATGAAGTCCTACAAAAATAAACTTCAGCTTGAATCCTCTCTTAAGGCACTAAGTGCACAGCTGCAGGCATGTGCTCATTAACTCACCAGCGTCCAGTGAGAGCAGCCAAGCACCCACCTGCCTGTAAAGATCAGAATGTGCATATGTGACACACATGAGCACACAATCACTACCTGTCAGATCCACACAGAGCACACATGATATACCAAACACATGCATACCACACATTACACACAGGCATGGCATATGGATGCGCAACACTACACACAGGCACACAGAGAGGCATATACATAACACACAAAACATGCATATGAATACACACACACCACATCATATACACAGACATTCACATCATACAGCAAACACATATACATCAGACACATACATACATCACACAGAGATACACTACACAGGGATAAAAACACATCAAATACACTTACATCATACCAATTACACTATGTACACACACACAAATGCATGACTCACATAACACAGAGATACATACATGCACCATGCTACATACCACCATGTACACACACTCACATGCGCACATATAGTTGCAGATATATCATACACATACAAACACACACACATACACTATCACCAGCACCACCAGCACCCCACATGCATGTACCATCTACCATACAAACTCAGATTTCTGAGCTAGAGCCAGCCAATAATAACCCCAGGACAGAAGGTGCTGTGACTCTGGGCCATGGGCCTCAGTCACATCACATCTAAACTCTCATCCTTTCCTAAGTTCTTAAGTCCAAGAAACCAGATTTTTAAAAGATCTGGGTTCAACCTCAGTGATGCTGCCTTCAGATTTGTAGCATACTTCACATTTTCCACAGATGCAATTCCCACTGTAGATTATGTCAAATGGGTCATTCCTATTTTGAATACTTCCATCTTTGTGGAAATCACTCTCTTGAGTCTAACTCTTTGAGTTTGTGACAGTGATGTGGGCTGTTCCTGTTCCTCGAGTTCTCTAAAGGAATGTAGTATCATTTATCAGTGTCCTCTGTTCCCTAGTGCAGCCTGGCTCATGGTAGGCATGTAATAAATAAATAGGGGACAGTACTGAAAATCTTAGCTAATAATTCTTTTCATTTCCACAATATCCATTTTGTGCTGAGAGAGAAGAGTAGCCATCCTTATCTGGCAGCTACAGAAACTATTACATGCACAAATAAAATAACTTGCTGGAAGCCACACTCCAGTTAATACAGAAGTTGGGATTAGACTCTACCATCACCAGAATCTCAGGCCCCAGCAATGTCTGCCAAACCCAATTTTCTCCATAAATGTCCAAGAAGATCCCTAACCCTACTTTCTGACTAGTAGTTCTTGAAAGCTATTGTGACCATTGCTTCTGCTACTAACAGACTGCCAAAACCATGGACAGGCTTTATAATAGAGTTAACTAAAAAAGAAACTGATACATAGGAGTCGGAAGGACCACAGGTAAGCCAGTCAGTTCTGCATGCTGATCTGAATGGGATGTTTAAAGAAAGGAGTTGTCAGTCATTTCTGTCCAGACATAGCTGTGATTTAGAGAAGAGAAGTAATAGTGTTAAAGTCTTTTCTTCCCTGGCCCTTGCCCTCCAAGAACAGACACTCAATCTCCCCTGGGCCCTATCTCACTCACTCCTATCCCAAAGCCAGTTCTGTTAAACTGAATTTTAGTCTCCAAGAAAAATGCCTCCAATTTTGCCCCTTAGAAAATAGGTTAACAGTCATACTGAGACTGGGGGAGGTCTGAAAGACAAGAAGGTAAGGAACACTTGGATTCCAGGATTTCATCCTGCTTAGCATGTGGTCTCACAACTCTTCTAGCCTCGGATTTATCATTTGTAAATGATAATTATACTAGATTGACAACAGAGGAACCTGATAAGGATAAATTAGTTCATCTTTGTTATGCTTTGAACAGTAAGCAGCACATTGTAAAAGCAACAAAGGTGATAGCTATTAAAAAACTTATCAGGACCGGAGTTCCACATGGAGAGCAACAGAACCAAAAAAATCTAGGCAAAGGGATCTTTGCTGAGGCTGATACTCCAACAAAGGACCATGCATGGAGATAACCTAGAACCCCAGCAGAGCTGTAGCCCATGGCAACTCAGTGTCCAGGTGGGTATCCTAGTAAGGGGAACAGGGACATGAACTCAGTGGCTGGCTCTTTGATCACCTCTCTCTGAGGAGTGAGCAGCCTTACCAAGCCACAGAGGAAGACAGTGCAGCCATTGTCTCATAGGCTAGGGTCAGAGGGAAGGGGAGGAGTACCTCCCCTATCAGTGGACTTGGGGAAGGGAATGGGAGGAGATAAGGGAGGAAGGGTAGAAGGGGATGAGGGAGGGGGCTACAGCTGGGATACAAAGTGAATCAAATGTAAGTAATAAAGAAATAAATTAATTTTAAAAATCTTATCAGGTCAACAGCACCAATCTGAAATTCACAAGTTATGTTGTCCCTTCAGGCAGGGTTACATCTAAATATGAAGCAAACTGGGTATTGTGCATTGAGAATCTGAAAAGAAAAGCCTAGACTTGGTGCTGTTAGATTTCTACAGTTAGGTGTCCCTACAGCAATGATTATTACTGAAACACCCTTCAGTGTCCTTGCATGAACTGTAGTAAACTGAGTATTAAGATGTATGAATTCTGAGCCTTGAGCAAGCAACAGAGCCTGGTAATGTCTTCATGGCCATTGAGGTCAAGCTCTCCCAGGAGAGAAGTTGTACTGCTAGAAACATGCTCAGGTGGCTCCATGCATCTTTCCACGTTACCTCCCTCTTCTGCCTCATCTCAGCTTCTTCACTCATGGGATGCCAACATCTTCTTGTTTTCTCCCTCTTCTGATGTCTATCCCATTTGCCTTTCTGAGTGAGGTTTGAGCATCTTAACCAGGGTCCTCCTTCTTCCTTAGCTTCTTTAGGTGTACAGATTTTAGTATGATTATCCTATATTAATTGTTTAATATCCACTTATAAATGAGTACATATCATGTGTGCCTTTCTGCTTCTGGGATACCTCACTCAGGATGATCTTTTCTAGTTCCCAACATTTGCCTGCAAATTTCATGATTTCTTTGTTTTTAATTGCTGAGTAGTATTCCATTGTATAAATGTACCATAATTTCTGTATCTATTCCTCAACTGAGGGACATCTGGGTTGTTTCCAGATTCTGGCTATTACGAATAAAACTTCCACGAACATGGTTGAGCAAATATCCTTGTTGTATACTTGAGCATCTTTTTGGATATATGCCTAGGAGTGGTATAGCTGGATCTTGAGGTAGTGCTATTCCCAATTATCTGAGAAAGCACCAGATTGATTTTCAAAGTGGTTGTACAAGTTTACATTCCCACCATCAATGGAGTAGGGTTCCTCATTCTCCACATCCTTTCCAGCATGTGTTGTCACTTGAAAGATTCTACCCAGCAGGGTATCGAAGCAGAAGCCTGAGACTCATAGCCAAACATTGGGCAGAGTGCAAGGCATCTTATGAAAGAAGGCGAATATAGAAAGGCCTGCAGGGGACAGGAGCTCCACAAGGAAAGCAACAGAACCAAAAAATCTGGGCAAAGTTTTTTTTTTTTTTTTTCTGAGACTGATACTCCAACCAAGGACCATACATGGATGTAACCTAGAACCGCTGCACAGATGTAGCCCATGGCAGCTCAGTCTCCAAATGGGTTCCCTAGTAAGTGGAACAGGGGATGTCTCTGACAAGAATTCTGGCTGGCTCTTTGATCACCTCTCCCTGGGGGGGGGGGGGGCAGCCTTACCAGGCCACAAAGGAAGACAATACAGTCAGTACTGGTGAGACTAGGGTCCTGATAGGATAGGGTCAGATGGAAGGGGAGGAGGACCTCCCCTATAAGTGGACTGGAGGAGGGGTATGGGAGAAGAAGAGGGAGGGAGGGCAGGCAGGATTAAGAGGGGACAAGGGAGGGTGATACAGCTGGGATACAAAGTGAATAAATTTATAGTAAATAAAAATAAATTTTAAAAAAAGACAAACCCTTAAAAAAAAAAGATCTTATGTGGTCCACTCTGATTGGGTTAAACTTACAAGTATTTTTCTGGTCATTCAATCCTAGCCCAGGGAATACAATACTGAAGAAAGCTGCTACTTATGGGACACCACAGAATAGATCCAATTCTTGGCTTTAAAAATCCCACTTAGGGGTCCAGAGACATCAGCAGTTAAAAGCACTGGCTGCTCTTGCAGAGGATGGAGGATCATTTTCCAGCACCCACAGGGCAGATCATAACCACCTAAAACTCCAGTTCATGGAGATCTTTTCTATCCTCTTTGGGCACTGCAAGACTTGGATGAACAGACATCCAGGAAGACAAAACCCTGTGCATGTAAAATACAAATGAATAAATATTAAAACCCCACTTTTGTACATAACCTGTGATTAATATAAAATAAAATGCTTTAAAAATCCCACTTTTGTCCTGTCATACCCCAGAAGTTTCCTTCTATTAGTCATCTTGTGCCTGGGACCAATGGAGTGCAACTCTGTAGGTCAGAGTCCCTGCTTGCATTCTCTGTATAAATGTTTACATCTCTTTTATAACTGGCAAGGCCCAGAATCTTGAACTTCTGAAGGTAGTTGAGAATGTGATTCTCTTTAGGTATACAGATTTTTAGTATGATTATCCTATATTATATGTCTAATATCCACTTATGAGTATATACCATGTGTGTCTTTCTGCTTCTGGGATACCTCACTCAGGATGATCTTTTCTAGTTCCCAACATTTGTCTGAAAATTTCATAATTTCTTTGTTTTTAATTGCTGAGTAGTATTCCATTGTGTAAATGTACCACAATTTCTGTGGTATCCGTTCCTCAACTGAGGGACATCTGGGTTGTTTCCAGATTCTGGCTATGATGAATAAAGCTGCTACAAACGTGGTTGAGCAATTTCCTTGTTGTATACTTGAACATCTTTTGGATATATGCCTAGGAGTGGTATAGCTGGATTTTGAGGTAGGGCTATTCCTAATTGTCTGAGAAAGCACCAGATTGATTTTCAAAGTGGTTGTACAAGTTTACATTCCCACCATCAATGGAGTAGGGTTCCTCTTTCTCCACATCCTTTCCAGCATGTATTGTCACTTGAGTTTTGATCTTAGCCATTCTGATGGGTGTAAGATGAAATCTCAGGGTTGTTTTGATTTGCATTTCCCTGATGACTAAGGATGTTGAACATTTCTTTATTTGTTTTTCAGCCATTCGATAATCCTCTATTGAGAATTCTCTGTTTAGCTGAACCCCATTTTTAATTAGATTACTTGATTTTTTGCATTTTAACTTCTTGAGTTATTTATATTTTCTAGATATTAGCCCTCTGTCAGATAAAGGTTTGGTGAAGATCCTTTCCCAGTCTGAAGACTGTTGTTTTGTTCTGATGACAGTGTCCTTTGCTTTACAGAAAATTTTAAATTTTATGAGGTCCCATTTATTGATTGTTGATCTTAGAGTCTGTGCTGTTGGTGTTCTGTTCGAAAAGTTGTCTCCTGTGCCAATGATTTCAAGGCTCTTCCCCACTTTTTCTTCTAACAGATTTAGTGTGTCTGGTTTATATTGAGGTCTTTAATCCATTTGAACTTTAATTTTGTGCAGGGTGATAAATATGGAACTATTTGCATTTTTCTGCATGTAGACATCCAGTTAGACCAGCACCATTTGTTGAAGATGCTGTCTTTTTCTATTGTATGGTTTTGACATCTTTCTAAAAAATCAGGTGTCCATAAGTGTGTGTGTGTGTTTATTTCTGGGTTTTCTATTCGATTCCATTGATCCACCATTCTGTTTCTATGCCAGTACCATGCAGTTTTTATTACTGTTGTTGCATATTATAGCTTGATATCAGGGATGGAGATACCTCCAGAAGATCTTTTATTGTAGAGGATTGTTTTAGCGATTCTGTTTTAGTTATTCCATATGAAGTTGAGACTTTTTCTTTCAAGGTCTGTAAAGACTTGTTTTGGTAATTTGATGAGAATTGCATTGAATCTATAGATTGCTTTTGGTGAGATGGCCATTTTTACTATGTTAATTCTGCCAAGCCAATCTGTACACCTAAAGAAGCTAATCAAAAAGGAGGATCCTGGGTAAGATGCTCAATCTTCATTCAGAAAGGCAAATGAGAAAGACATCAGAAGAGGGGAAAAAAACAGAGAACAGGACAGGAGCCTATCACAGAGGGCCTCTGAAAGACTATGCCCAGCATGGTATCAAAACATGCTGAGACTCATAGCCAAACTTTGGGCAGAATGCAGGGAATCATATGAAAGAAGGGGAAGATAGAAAAATCTGGAGTGAATAGGAGCTCTGCAAGGAGAGCAACAGAACCAAAAAATCTGGGTACAGAGGTCTTCTGGGAGACTAATACGCCATACAAGGACCATGCATGGAGATAACTTAGAACCTCTGCACAGAAGGAGCCCATAGTAGCTCAGTGTCCAAGAGGGTTCCTCAATAATAGGACCAGGGACCATCTCTGAAATGAACTCATGGGCTTGCTCTTTGATCACCTCCACCTGAGGGGAAGTAGCCTTACCAGGCCACACAGGAAGTCAAAGAAGCCAGTCCTGATGAGACCTGATAGACTAGGGTCAGATGGAAGGGGAGGAGGATGTACCCTAACTTTGGACTGGGGCAGGGCCATAGGAGAAGAAGAGGGATGAGATGAAGGAGGGGGCTACAGCTGGGATACAAAGTGAATAAACTGTAATTAATACAAATTAAATAAAAATTTAAAAAAATGAATGTGATTCTCTGGGCCAGGTACTGACTAAGCAGTTTGCTTCTTCTTGTTGCTCATAGAAAAATTTCACTAGGTCTCATGGAAGTAACTCCCCCTAAAAGTATACCAAGCCTGAGGAAAAGTCAGAGGGAATTACTCACGTCCAGAGCCCACTCTTCCCACTCCCTGTGCCACATCCAGGGGAAAGGCCTCTCCTGCTGACTAACCTCCTACCTCCAACAAATCTGCCCCTTTTCCCTTGTTCTGGACTCCGGCCTCCTCTGAGTATCTTGGCAGTTACCTAAGCTGTGGCAAATAACAGAGGAGTATTTAAGGGAGTGCTGACTTCTTGACCAAATACTTTCCTTTCTAAAATTTAGATAGAATGCAGTATTGCTTAGTTCAGGTGGTTGCCCAGAATCTTCTGTTCTACTTTTGTTTTTGCTTTGGTATTTGAGAGATACACAGACTTGATTCTGTAATCTGGTTCATTAAATGATTGTGGTGGCTGACAGAATTAAAGCACGCACTGTGTCTCTATATGGTGGAAAGGTAAGGGACTAGTCATCATGGAACATAGCAGCATGTGTGATGTTACTTGTTCTTTGTACAGCCCCAGCTTTGTGTGGTACTACCTGGTCTCTGGGATCACAGAGGGAGGGTCTGACCTGTTGTATTTATTCTTTCTTCTGACTTTGTGTCCAGACTTTGCTCTGGGCTCCTAGACTATCCCAGATGAAGGTGACTGTTCTAGCTGACAAATGGAAAATCAGCTTCCTGAGGCAGGATATCCCAGGCCTGGCCTAAGGGAAGGGACTTCTTCTGCAGCTCCTGCATAGAACTAGAGCCTTGAGGAGACACCTCTTTTTGAGAGAAGAATTGGTGTGGCTGCTGAGAAATTTTCCATTGGATATGGCACTGTGTTGACTCAAACAAGAGCCAAAGTCAGACTACCTGATATCGTGGAGACAAAACTGAGCCAAGTCAACAGGAAGCACAGCCATCATGTCTTTCCTCTGGCCCAACAATTTCTGTGGCTAAAAGCTACTTTATTTTTTGTGAAGGCTTTTAGAAATTTAAGCCTGTTGATCCAAAAAGGTTCAACTGGAAATCTGACTTGAATGGCAAAGAGGCTCCTTTTAGTTGTTGGGGGTGATACCTGCTTCCTTCTGCTTAAACCTCTGGGGTAGAAAGTCGATGTTTCAGCCTGAAACATCATGGCTGACTCATAGTGCTTTCCTCAATCCTATTAAAGTAAATGCTCATTCCCTCTCTGGAAGGAAAAGCTTTGTAACGGTTGTCAAAGCAACTGTCTTTAATGCAGAGAAACTACTAAGGAGATAAGGGTAAGAGTGGAGCTTAGGGGAAAGAAGAATCAACCCGCAGGGAAAGGACCATGGATAGTAATGGCTAAAAGAGTACGCTCAGTTCCACTGAGCTAATCCCTGAAATTTCAACCTAGAGCTCCCTGGTCACCTGCCAAAGCAGTGAGAACATGATCTCCCAGGCTAGGTCCTAACCCCGTTCCAGTCCTTAAGATCCAGGCACTGAGACTCAGGCCAGTGTGTACCCAACCTCAATATGCTCATAGTCTGTTTCCCCTTACCTCCAGCCCATCTCAACAGTACACCATGACTAATCTTAGGCCCCTTCATTATGCCACTCTCAGGTAGTGCAGAGGTGGAAATGGTAGTTTGGGTCCCAGTCCTTCAACTCTGTAGTAAATATTGCAGTTGACCCTCTCCACCCAGCCAGGCAGAACTAAATTCTCTGCTCACTATCTTCCCAGGTTACTATAGTGTCAGGCCAAGGTGGGCCGCTGAGATAACTACATAATGGCCTTTCATGCGTAGAAGAGAAGTTCTCAGAGTATTATTAGGACTAGGTGAACAGAGGGAAAAATAGTGAAACAAGAGAGAATGGAAAGGATGTAGGGGACAAGGCCTTCTACCTATGTTAGTAGAGAAAATAGCTTGTGACCTCACTAAAGATCCCTGAGTTCTCTATCAACTGATTCATAGTTCATATCCATTCAAAGCTTGTTTCTCAAATAATCCCTTGTCTATTAAAATCTGTGTTACAGCCTCATGCAGGTCCTCAGAGAGTTACAGGAAAAATAGAAAACACATATCCACCTTCACAATGCTAATGACTCCACATATATCAGAAGCAATTATAGAACAATTCAAATAGTAAGTCAATATGCATTAGCTAATACATATACAATGAGCAAATCAATTGATTATAATCCTAGGATACATGTCTAATAGAAAAAAAGGTGCTGGCATATGTAATTAATTATTAGGGGCAAGGGGCTTCCCAGAGCAGGTAAGACAAGTCAGAAGGAATGTAGTAGGAGGGGAAAGGGAAGCTGGAATAGGAAATGGGGTAGGGAGTGAATGGTGAGCTGCTGATCTGGAATGGAACTATGATTTGAACCCATTCACACCTGGGAGCCCTTGCCAACAGCTCCGTACATGAGGACATGTAGGGCTCATCCAGAGTAGTCCTTCTCCACACCTCTGCCGATAGCCAAAGAGGTGTAAATAATCTAGGCCTTAGGCTGGCCTGGCTTCTGGGAGACAGGTGGGGCTGAATTGGGGCTCTGAAAGGAGATCAGATCTTGGCCTAAGTCTGAGATTGGATGCAGGATGGAGCTGGTCAGTTCTGGAAAGCTGAAACTACTACAGAGGTTGAAGACCTCACAAGAGATGCCTCAATCCTCTGCTAAAGTAGCAACTCTAGGATTCTTAAACCTGGGAATCTCCCACCAAAACAGAGGCTAAGGTCTGGCTCAGTCACAAACTTTTCATCCCCTCCAGGCAATTCTAGGGGCAGCAGGATTAAGAGCATTAGGTTATCTTGCTGCTTCACAATCTTGGCTGTGCCTTTGCTTAGGGAGCTTTTAAACCACGTGACAATGCCTAGACCACACCCTTAAAGATTATGATTCATGGGTCCAGCTGTGCATTCAACCACAAATAAACCACCACTAGGAATCCCAGACCCAAACTGGGCATTGTGATGAATGGTGCATGTCTGTAAACCCATAGGTGGAAAAGTTGAAGGTGGAGGACGATGGGTTAGAGGGAAGAGTGGGTTACATAGTGAAATCCTGGCTCAAATAAATGAGAGAAAGAAAGAAGAAAAGGGAGACAGGGAAGGGGAAGAGAGAGAAGGAGAGGGGAAAACAGGGTAGGAGGATAGGGAGAGCATGAGCTCTCAGATCCTACATACTGAAAGTGGGTGTGAATGGACTGGAGAGTTTAACATAAGTAGCACTTCTTTCCAGAGCAATGACCTAAAGGAATAGCAACTGACTTTTATAAGCCATCCTTCCAAGTGGAAGCAGGTAGTCCATGGGAAGGCTGGATGTCAATACTAAGGGCAATTTGGGTTTCTTGCAGATTCGAGCTGATGGTCCCCCCCATGGTGGGGTCCAGTATGAGATGGTCTCTGTGTTCAAAGATGGGAGCCCCATCCTCCGGGACATGGCCTTCTCTATCAATCAGTTCTACCTGTACGTTATGTCTGAGAGACAGGTAAGTGCTGACATACATCTCTCCTTTCCAAACTCTAGGAAACCTTTGATAACCTGTCACCTTTGATCAGAAGTTGATCTAATCTACAGCAGAGACTCTGAGTTTTCTGTGCAGGGGTTCTGAGAAAGGTAGAATTCTGTGACATTTACAGAGAGATAGAGGGAAGCTACCAGGGCAAGCCTCTTCCCGGAGGCTTCTTTCTAGGCCACAGCCCCTGTCTGGGTGAGTGATGAAAAGCCCTGCAAGAAAGAGCTAGGCTGAGCCCTGCAGCATGGTGTGATTAGGAGGTAGATTTACTGCTCCTGGGCCCACAGAGTTGGCTGCTCATGGGAGCCAAAGAGGTGTAAATAATCTAGGCCTCTAGGCTGGCCTGGCTTCTGGGAGACAGGTGGGGCTGAATTGGGGCTCTGAAAGGAGATCAGATCTTGGCCTAAGTCTGAGATTAGATGCAGGATGGAGCTGGTCAGTTCTGGAAAGCTGAAACTTACAGAGGTTGAAGACCTCACAAGAGATGCCTCAATCCTCTGCTAAAGTAGCAACTGCACAAACCCCATTTTCCAAGATCCAGCGGAAGTTTACTCTTCAGCTCACATTTTATCTACATGTATTTGAACAAAGGGAACTATGGGGAAGGAAGGAATCAGAGATGATGGGATTTACCAGACACCCTGGAGGAAAGAAACTGAGCAAATTTATTAGCCATGGCTAGCCATTCTATCCTGCAGAACCAACCATGGTTCTGCAGTAGCCATGATAGTATCCTTTTTCTGAGGATAACAAAAAAGAAAGACAAGGATTCTGAGGGTGTCTCCGAGCTGAGGATGCTGACTGAAACTGAAAAGACGGCTGAGCTGGAGGACCCACCCCTTCATTAGGTGTCTCCCAGTAACTGTGTCTTTCCATGAATATTCCTCAAAGACCCCATAGCCCCTGGTCAGCTTCATGATTCCCAGTTCTGTGTGCTCGCATTTCAAAGATATAGAATCTGGATCAATGGATGACAAATAAGAGACAGGCAGGAGTAAGGAAAGGGGGATGGGTGCATGATGGCATTAAGGAAAGCAGTGATGCAGCTCTAACTTGAAAATTACTTCTTGAGAATAGATGACACAAATCATATGCTAATTGAATGCAAATTACATCTAGGGTCTCTTGAGCCCACCTGTCTTTTCTACCTTTATTCATATGGCCTCTGCAGTTGAGGCATAAACAGATCCATTTGAGAACTTAGTAGAACTGACAGAAACTTTGCAAACCAGAGTAGGTAAGACAGTCTTAGAAACAAATATTAGCCTATTAGCCCAATAAAATAACCAGTGGATTTTGGAAAAGTGTTACTGGACAAATAATTATTGGGAACATAGTATAGGGAAAATATCAGAACAAATGAGGTTTGGTTACTGCCCTTAAATCGATTACAATCTAATGAGGGAGACACATGCCCAGAAATCTGTACCATTGGATAGATTCTCTAGGTGTTCTGCATTTTTCTCCTATTCTTTTTGGTTTTTAAGGCAGAAACTTATTTGTACTATGGGGGATGCATTTGTATATGGGTGTGTTGTATGTGTGCAGGCTAGAAACCAACCTCAGACATCAATCCCAAGGCACCATCTACTTTGTTTCTTAAGACTGAGTCTCTCAGTAGCCGGGAATTTATTCAACAAATACACCAGGCTGACCAGCAAGTAAGCCCCAGGGTTTAGCTTGTCTCTACTCCCTACTACTAGGACTTTATATGTGTGGCTGTATTTTGTTTCTATGGATTCTAGAGGTCCAACGCAAGTCCTCATGACAGAGCCATACCCTCAACTCCCATAGAGTTATTTTTAAACAAAGACGATAGATGCTTACTCCATAAATTCTAAGCCCTACATTTTAAGAATAGTCACAAGTCATCAAATCCTCATTTACAAAATATAACACCCTACTGACATTTGGTCAACACATAACTTCTAAAGAACTACCTACAGACAGCAGGATGAGGTGGCAACTATGGAGCCAGTGAAAGGGTGATCACACAGGATGAAGAATCTATGCTTTGGCAGTATTTGCAGATATTCTGTATGCCTATGGACCAAGCAGACCACTCTGGGCAAGAACTTCCTCTTTGGTTCCCTGAGCCTATTAAAAATATAAAACCAAGAAAAACCTAGCAGTAACCAGTGAGAGCTAAAGGTGAATAAGAAGATGGCAGAGCAGCATATTCTCTTCTTGGATGGGATGCTTTTTGAAAATGCATTCAAAATGTAGGTAGAAGGGGATGTGGTTCAATAGCAAAGAGCTTGCCTAGCATGCTCAAGCCCTACACAGATGGCAGAGAAAAGGGACTGGGTCAGAAATGAGAACTGCTGAGTAGGCTTCAGGGTACATAATGAGCTCCTAGTCAGTATTTGAAAGCATCAGCCCTAGCCACATCAAGTGCCCAAGTATCTTGTTTATAAATATTCTTTCCATTCACCCGTCTTTTGTATCAGATGCCCTGTTCTTGTAATAGTCAGAACCAGACAGATTGCCCAGCAGCCAGCCATGGGAAGCTGAAATTAGAATCCTTTGAGTTTAATGCCATGGGGCTGTCTCTGGTCAAGTAAGATATTAGTAGGCGTTCCCCATACCGAATGGAGTGAGGCAATCAGGAGGCTGAGTCTAATGGGGGATTTGTGGTGGAGCTCTGAAGCCTGTCCCCTGGGAAACTGCAAATCATGTAGAAGAGGTAGTTAGGTGACTTCAGCAGGGGTGATCCAGGGCTGATGGCCAAGAGCAGCTCATAGGGTCTATCTGTCTGAGGTCATGGAACTGAGTATTGATACTCAGCATGGCCTCATAAAGGACACAGTTTAATGTGTGCCAGGGGGATAGTCAGTAAGAACAAAGTCAGGCAGCCTGTTTTTGCTCCCTGTGTTTGCCATTATTGTTCACATGATCCCACAACCTTAGCTTACTCGTTTACTAATTAAAGGATATGAATCAGATAATGAGCTGTCTCTGAAGCCCCATGTCCTGAGTCCTGTCTCATATCTTAGAGCTGAGTTACCTTGAACAGCCATTTAATCTCAGTGTATCTCACAGACGGAAAGCACGAGAACAGCTGAGACAACAAATGAGGAATTTCTTCTTATTCAGCATCAACGACCATACTTACCATGAACACTCTATGTAGCCTCTTTCTAGCCCTTGCTCCCTATAGTCCCATTACTGGATATGTAGAGGTATGTGATTCTTGGGATGAAGATAACAGCATGTGATCCGAAGATCTAGCCCTGCCTGAGCTAGGAGGCCCAGGTCTTGGAGCCTCTAGTCCTGACTCCACCAAAAGCTGTCTAGAGTCCTAGTCCCTTAACTCCTTGGGGACTTGGAAAGGCAAGCTTCCAAGACAGAAATGGCAGTCTAATTCCAGCATCTCCCAGATCTTAGCAAGACTTAGCAAAGTCCTAGGTTGGGGCTTTTAAAAATAATATTGGCAATAAATGTATTTTTATTATTACTGATTCAACAGTATAAAATTGTCATTGATACTTTAATCTGTGTTTTCCTTACACTTTCAAATATTAATTTTTCCCTGTTCATCTTGGACATTTCTTGAACTGTCAAGTCCTTAGGAATAATCCTCGGGTTCTGGTAATTTTTCTTTGTTTTTTTGTTTGTTTGTTTGTTTGAGTTTTACTCAATTTATAAAGTGTCTATATCAAGAATGAGAAATGATATTTTTGTCAATTATTTTGTGAATTTTGATTGATTGTTTTTCTTTTCATTTAACTCTGCAGTCATTTGGGGGAGAGAAATGATATTCTAATAAGTGGTTCTCAACCTGTGCATTGTAGCCAAGCAGCCCCTTTTCACAGGGGCTGCCTAAGACCATCAAAAAAGCACAGATATTTACATTATAGTTCATAGCAGTAGTAAAAGTACAGTTATGAAGTAGCAATGAAAATAATCTTATAGTTGGAGAGCATCACAATATGAAGAACTGTACAACATTAGATGGTTGAGAACTACTGTTATAATAGATGAAATGACCATAATTAGATTATTTGTCATAAAGTGTTTCTTCTGCTACTTAAAGTATCTACTGAAACATACATTAACAATTTTCTAAATGAATTTTCCAGATAGCTTCATTTTAATTTGAATTTTATTGTCTCAGTTTTGGAACACATTTGACACATAATTCACTTTTCATGTTCTCTTACAAATACTGTACTCAGTAGCAGCATTGGTAAGCTTGACATTAGACCATAAGACCTTTCTAGAGGAAAGATGGATGCAGCCAAGTGTTCCTATAAGTACCTTCCCTGAAACATGATTACTATGCAGAGAGTAGGAATTTGTTGATCAGTAAGTATGTTCATGGGTCAAGGCAGTATATCTGTTTTCCATTATTGTAACAAAATATTTGAAATGAGGTAACTTGTAAAGGGAATAGGTGTGTGTGGCAAAGTCAAAACAGTATGGTCTAATCCCCGGTAGGGACTACTTACCTGGGTCACAGTGTTGTAGGTATCCATGAACATGCTTGAGGAGGGGAATAACATGATAAGACCAGAAGCAGAGAGGTAGGGGAGGAGCTAGATTTGCTCCTTCTTAACAACCCTTTTGTAAGAACTAACCAATATCTTCCCAAGGACAGAACCTTCTGTGATCTAATTACATACCAGTATCTATCCCCCTTAAAGGCTCTACAGTAATTTCCAGATTGTGAGGTTGTGGGTCACACTCAAGCCATATTCAAACTTCATAGGATACTATGGTAAGGATTCTTTCTGTAATTTCACTTTATAGCATACTACTATGGACAGTGTAATTTCATGTCTTCCCTCTAAGCTTCTGTTTCCCTACCCTTTGCCAAAGATATGGTACCTCTTATATCCTTAGGACCATGTGAGAGTAAAATCAGGTTTCCAGTTCTACCTGGAGAGTTTTCCATCTCTGCACAAAGCTAGAACCTTCCAATCTAGCACTCAGATCTCCCTCTCTCTTTCTCTCAATTAACTTAATGTAATTAAGAAATAGTACTAGTAGGAAGTGTTGGGTCGTTAGTGCCACTGCCTAACAAGTCAATGTTAATGTACTCTTAATGGATCTTTGGATGCGCCAGTCCCAGGGGGAAACTTGGACACAGAATTCCTGTCCTACTGTTAATTGCCCAGGTGCTCCATCAAGAGAAGGCTGGCTCTTCCCTAGAAAGACCCCGATGATGTCAGCAGTAAGTTAGCAGATGTCATGAACATGAATACAACTTGCTCCCAGACCCTCAGTTCTAATGGAAGTCAGTCAGCGAGTACTGGGAAAGTTAGGCTGGGAGCCAAGTAAAACAGCAAGTAAGAAGATGAAAAAAAAAAAAGAAGCAGACTGATTCCAACCCAGCTTGTCGAGCTGGCCACTCCCAGAAAGGGAATACCACTCTGTCCTCAGGGTAGATGGGAAAAGAGTGTAGGAATGGAAGCAATTATTCTATTTTATACTTTAATTAGATTGAATTAACAGAGGGAATAGAGGCATAAAATGATCCAGTGAAGGGTGAAATGGAAAAGGGGAATCACTGTGCAGAATGGCTCCATGCAGGCTGGAGAGCCTTGGGAAGAACAGAAGGCTGGAGATAGAGGGTGGGGGCCTAGTCTACTCTCCATTTGGAGGCTTAGGGAGGATGAATTACATGTTTAAGATCTGGTATGTGTGATTGACACCATTGCACAGCCACTTATTACGTAACTTCAGAAAATTATCTCATTTTTTTCTCAGCCTCAGTTGTTTCACCTGTATAATAGATCTAATAAAGTAGTGCTCTGAGGTAAAAGAATAGACATAAAGTGCCTAGTATGTGTCTAGCACACAGTCTGGGCTTCATCATCAATGGTATTATTAGTCCAACTTCCTGGTACCTCAGAGAGGACCATAAATTTCTGTTGCAATCTGTAGCCAAAGAATGCCCTGCTCTCAAGAATAGCTTACATCCTGGCATTGCTGCTGCAACCTGTCATCCCAAAGGATTAGCCAGAAAACTCTGGCCTGGCTAAACTGGGCTGTGTGCTCATAATCTGGTATTTATTTTAAAAATCCAGCAATGTACCCAGTAGACTAAACAGTCCCACTCTCTCAGAACACAGAGAGACAGCCCCTAGCACATATGTGAGGCCAACAGGCCAGAATACAGACATCTGTAGAGAGGAGGGAAGGGACTTCAAGCCAGGTCGTCCCCATGCCATAGGCCACATGTATGGGCATCTGGTTTGGAAAGGACCCTTCAGGGCCTCTCCAAGTATGTAACCAAACCCCAAGCTCAGTGACAAAGACAGGATAAACGTCTTCTGCCTGTGAAAACTAGACATAATCCTAGTACCCTTATGTATACACTGTTTGTTTGCTATATTACAAACAACCTCAAACTTTATGAACATAACACAGATATCTTTTCACAGCCTCAGGGAAATAACATGAACATCTGGGGTTACCAGAATGATGGTAGGAGGTATGGAGAGATGACTTAGCAAAAATAGTGTAGTGCACCTGCAGAGGAATCTGAATTCAGTTCCCAGCACTCCTGTCAGTCAGCTCACAACCACCTGTAATTTCAGCTCCCGGGGCTCTGATACTGTCTCTGACCTCCATGGGCACTATACACAAATGCACATACCTATACCACCACCACGCATACATGAAACTTAACAGTAAACAAGGGGCTAAGACTGGACTTTTGACCACACTGATAACCAGTCCATGTGTGTTGGACAGGCTTACAACCACCTGACAGTCTTAACACAGTCTCTGATACAGTCCCTAACATGTCAATCATGTTATCTGTGGACTCTGAAAGCGAGACACACACACACACAAATAAGACAGAAATTAGATTGGCTTTGGGGGTCTCCTCATCCCTTTTACTTGCCTCTTCACTCTAGTGACCCCCACTCTGAGAGGCTTATGTGTATCTAGAGACACAATTTAAGACATAAGGCTAGGGAGCAAACAACTGCATGGTTCCTTGTTTGCCAGGAATAGGCCACAGAACACCAGAGCTGGCCAGGACTTCAGAGATGGCACCTCTAATCCCAGATGAAAAATATTCAATGGGCACTTTCAGCACTGCAAGGATCCAGAACTCAGATCCAGGGTCAACACAAGTGTGTGAGGACACACCGATGGTTTTCCTTGAGCTGCTTATTGGCTAAGGTTGTTTAAGTCCCCACAAAAAGGGCCACATCAATGTTGTCAGCCCTGAAAGTACCACTGGGAAATGGACTCTGTCAGAAACAGGTCAGCCCAGGGACATTCCCTGTCAAAGCATGGGTCTTGCCTTGATGATATTGTCCCAGCTCTCAGGCAAAGCTCTCCCTCATGACACAGACAAGTATTCCTCACTCTGCATAATTGCTGGATATAAGCACATTTACCAGCTTGTCTTAAGAAGTTTACAAGTATAGGACAATGAGAACTTCAGCCTGGAGTCATCAGACACATAGATTATGAAGCCCCTCCTCCCACAGTCTCCAATGGGCAGAGAACTAGCTCCCCCTCCTTTTGTCTCTCTGTCTCTATCACTGTGTATCTCCATCTCTGTCTCTGTCTCTCTGTGTGTGTCTGTCTGTCTCTGTCTCTGTATGTGTTTGCCTTTATCTGTGTGTGTCTCTGTTTCTTTGTCTCTGTCTCTCTAACACTCTCTCTCTCTCTCTCTCTCTCTCTCTCTCTCTCAATCTCTCTCTCTCTCTCTCTCTCTCTCTCACACACACACACACTTTTCCCTCTGTGGCTGTGGGAAAAATGGGGAGGTCAGACCGTTCTTTTGCATGATGAGATGCCAATACCCAGCCAGCTTCACCAGAGAACACATTTTGTTTTCACTAGTTTAGTCCCTTTGAGTACTTACTAAACTGGATCTAGGACCAAAAGCAGAACCATTTTAAAAAGGGCTAGTTCACACCTGGGATAATAAGCCTGCCACCTGTAGCCAGCTACTGAATTACTAAGACCCCTAAGTTACATGATGACATTGTAGGGGAAACAGATAATGTGAAAAACTACACAATTCCAGGGTCATAGGGTCTTGCATTCTGACACCTCAGACTGTTAGTTTTGATTGTGGATGTTTGTTTAGTCCAGGGGAGAAGACTTTCCCAGTGTAGACAAAGCATGTCTATATGTGTTTTTACAAGGCAAACGGTGTCTGTCACAGGCACTCCCCTTTTCTGGCCTAGGAGCCTTAGCCCAGGGGACACAAGAAGGTAGGGCTGGGGTAGGCAGAGGGTTGAATATGAAGAACTCGATGAATTATGGAGGTTGAAGATTAGGGAAGTGAGGATAAGGGGGTTGCTGCTGTACTTTCAATGCAAGCTGTTGGTGCACATGTGTTTCTGGTTAAGGCCATGGAACTCTGTGTGGCCCAGGAGCTGATTCTCATTCAGATCAGTGTTTTTCCAAAGAAAGGGCAGAATCCTTCCTCCAGGAGCACAGTACAAGGAGCCAGCCATGGCTTCCTCCCACCAGGTTTTGAGTTCCCTCATCACCAGCATTAAAGAGCCCAGAGGCTGACCTGGATCATTGTTGGCCATTAATATTCTCTTGGAGCATTTTTTAAAAAATAAATGTTTTCACCTGAGGGAAAAGAACTGCTAACCTACTCTATTAATCAGACACTTGGATTACAGTATTTTAGAGAGAATTCCAGCCTCTTATCTTAAAATTCTTTGGTTTGGAAAGAAGTGATTGAACACAATGCTCAGGCTGGACAGACTGATGCCAAATACCCTCATTGCTCTAAATGGGCTTTAAATGGGGACTCTACTCCAGCTTTGGCAGGGGCTTTGATTTTTCTTTCTAATAGCTGCTGAAGACGAACACCCTGACTGCCCACAGTGATGTTTCAAGGATAGGATGATGGGAAATTACTGGATCTTAATTCAAGATGCCCAAAGAGGAGCTCACTTGACCTGGCTATAATCTGTGTCATCAGGAGAACCAGGGATGCTCAGACCAGCATTCTTTCCCCAACTTGACTGTGGCTTTGCTCAGCACAGGCAAAAGGAAGCAGTGATTGTGTGTACAATGTTTTAATTTAAAAAATTTAAAACAACCTAGGCCCCAGAGAGTCACTGAAGATGTTCCCAAGAGTCAAATTAAACTAGGAGAGATTTGCATATCATTTGCATATATAGCCTCTTTCATTCAGCAGACCATTAAGTGTCTACCATGTATAATGCATAGCTTTGTCCACTGGTAACTCATTTGCATATGCAGATTTGGACAAGGCTGCCTTTCTAAGGAATGGTCCAGCAAATATCTTATAAATAGGTCTGCCCTGGAGATAGTCTCCTTATGATTTCTTCCTGCTCTTTTCACAACAACAACAGCACTAGTAAGTGTGGGCTTGGTGTAGAGATAAAAAACAGGAATCTTACCCTGGGGAGGGCCATCAGATTCTGCTGGTGGAGTTGGAATGTAGGTTATAGAGAGAATATGGGCAGGGTGCTCAGTGACTGAGGCAACTGGAACTCTCCAGGAAGTGCTCTCACTAATCCTTTCAGATTTAGAGTCTCCAGAAAAGGTTTCCTCTTTGCCTTGGTACAGGAATCCAGGGCTAGTCAGCCTCAGAGATTATTTCCAGAAGCACAGCCTATTGTTTTACAGAAAAGGGAGCCTAGATCTCAGAAGTAACTTTGAAAGCAAAGAGAATACCTTGAAAGAGGCTGGCAGTCACCTACTATGAGCAGTTAGCATCAAGAACCTGGTCAAATCAAGCTCCAGGACTAACTACAGTGAGACATTGGTCAAGCTGCTTTACCTCTCTGCTTCAGTAGCCTCATCTGTAAATGGGCATACTCGTGATCATGCTGTAATGTTTGCTGAATTAATTCAGTGAACTAATGCCTTAAAAGCACTCAGAGAGGCACTGGCATGGCATGCCTGCTTAATATATGTTAGCATTGTAATTATGTTTTTATGGTTATGTCCTATGCCTATCACCAGGCCTGCAGAGCAAGACTCAGCTTATAACCACACCTACAGTATAAACTCTACGGGCTCTCTGGCCCCTCCATTCTGCTTTATTTAAGATGTGTTGAAATCTAATATTTATGCCAATGTTTTTCTTCTTTTAGTTTACAAACATGACCTCAGCTAATGAATATTATTTTCCCAGCCTTTTCTATAGATAAGAAAGTTGAAATTACGTCTGGCTTGCTAATTTGCCCAGAGCAGCAAAACTGGCAAACAGCAGGATTGGGCCTTTGCACCAGGCTCCCCAGCCAAAGCTCCCTTCCTAACTCTGAAAACAGTGACCCCTGCTGTGCCTGCTCCCACCCTGCAGTTTCTCCATTAAGGACTCCAGGCTCCAGGCTCCAGGAAACAGAGGCTCTCCTAAACTAGCACTCCCAAGGAAGTGGCAGTCTGTTTAAAAACCCAATTAAAGAATGCCAACACTTTTTCAAAACCCAGACTCATTCAAGGGACAGTAGAAGAAATGCCTGTAATCAGAAAAAAAACACAAAAAACAAAAAACATTCTGCCAGAGAAGGTTGGTGCCACTGCCTTGTGAACTATATAGCAAATCAATGTTCTACCAAGAATACTCTCTCCTCATTATGGGAAACTGAGAGACAATTAGTTACCCATGTTAGACCAATAGGGAATGTGAAGCCCCTAAAGATTTAATGACCTAAAGAAGTGTTTGTAGGGCTCTTAGGAATAGAGCTATGAGTGAGATTCAAGTCCAGGCAATGACAAACCTTCCTGCTCTTTCCACTACCACCAATGCCATTGAGAGACCCGAAGGTGATCTCATGACTCCCTTGTGCATTTCCAAAATGGTTTACTCAACAAAGACAATACTTGCAAGGAGGGCAGGAACAGAAAACAAGAAACATTGCAGCTTCATTCAGCCTTTCGGGTACCACCGAGAGTGAACCTAGTATGCCAGGATTAATTCAACTGCTGGTTCCAGCTAGAGTCCTAAGGATCAGGGAGGCCTTACCAAGACAAATGGTAGGGCAAGTATGGAATGACATTCCAGAACTCAGCCTCTGCCTGCTCAGCCTTTCCTGACTAGCACTGATGCTAGTGCTCTCAGTATTTAGTTTTGGTAACTAAATGTATTTGGTTTAGACCATAACATTTAGTGCCACTTTGGATTTCCAATTAGGCTTCAGTCAGGCACTGATAGTCTGATTTGTTTTGTTTTGATCAACACAAAAGAGGGCAACATCAGAGGAGCTGTCACAGAAAACAAACAAACAAAAAAAACCCACTTTATTTCTATGTGCCAATGACTGGGACAGTGATGAGAAGATACAGTTTTCAGAGGTGTTGGGAGAAGCATACTTATCAGCCAAGGAGAGAGGGAGGGGAAGAGGAAGAAAACTCTTGGGAAGAGGTAACATCTACAGTCCAGGGCCTACTCCAGAGTAGATATGCAAGCTGTACATAAGAGGACTGTGTAAAGATCAAGGACAGGAACAGAAGGACAGTTTACCCTACAAGCTTTTCATTCAAAATGATATGGGCACAGAAACACTCCTAGAACTTTGATCTAGGCACTGTGAATGATACTCTTAGGAGGTAGGAAACTGATCCCTTGTGAATTCTTCAAGCAATGCCTCAACCCTCCTCCAGAAGTGGCCAGCTGTACAGGTTCACATAAAGACAGGAGGAACCTGTCTTCACTGTGAGTTTAGCATACTGCTTACACGCTCATGCCAGGCAGTGATTCTCTCTATGGATGCCCAAGTAAGAATGTTTAGGGTCAAACTCAGGTCTGTAAAGAAATTCAGGGGAAGGCAGGTAGAGAATGGCAGAAGATGATGCAACTGCTTTATGAATCATATGGGTGACTGAGTCGAGGCTAATTGCAGCCTGAGTTTCCCCATTGTGAAATTAATTATTTCAAAGGGCCCTGTGTATTCTGTGCTTGGAAGTGGACCTGGGTATAAATGTGCATTGTGGTGGGCACCAAGTGTAGGGCAGTAAGTATCCCTGCATGGATGAGGAGCAATATCTGTCCTAAAGAGGCTTTTTTCTATGATATTACAGGGAGAAGTGTGAGTTGGTACTTCTTTTCCAAGACTTGGCTTTTGTTGTTTCAGACTCAAACTTGATTGCATTTTTCTAGCTGGTCCTTTGCTCTTTTTCTGGGACAGGTTTAGGAACCTGGGATCTCTACTTGCTTCATGGTTTAATTTCCTGAGCATTTGCCACTACGACTCAGGTAACCCTCCTTGTCCATACCTGCCCGATCTCCCCCCACTCCTCTTTGCAAATAGGTTGGAGTTTGAAATTGCCACCAGATGAAAGAGTACCCACTGTCATCAGCTGGTGGCAGCTGAGGAAATAGCCCAGGTTCAGCTTCCATCATTTGGGTAATGTGTAAAGATGAGAAGTCCAGGGTGGGTAGACACAGTAGATGGCAGACAGAAAGGGAACCATGGGCAGAGGTGAGGTCAGCCAGTCAGGGCTCAAATGCAGCACAATGCTTATCTGCACAGTCACACATACACAAAGAATGATATGTGACTGAGGTGTGTACAGGGCTGGGAACACAACAGGGTGCTTCCAGCTTTGAATCAGAGAAGGTTTCCTGGATCAGGGAATGCTCCAGTTGACCCATAAAAGGGGAGAGTTCACCAGGTGGTTAAGTTAAATTAAAAAAGAAAAGAAACCTTTGGAGAATTGAAGAATGAAATATCAGAATATTTGAAATGAATTGTATTTCCACAAACTTGAAACTGTTAACACTGGGGAAAGATTGGGAAGTGTCAATCCTTAAGAAACCACATTGCATATAAGTGTACAGCCTTTCAATCAGTTGAGTACCATTCCCAAGAGAAAAGGGGTCGAACCTGGAAAGAGGGAACTTCAGGCTTCCCAGCCTCAGCAGCATAGAATGTAGGAGGAAACAACCATGTACACAGTATATGGATTATCACTAGAGTTGTCCCCTAGCTTAAGCCCTTCATTCCTTCCACCTTTAGGCTTCTAGACATGTCTTGGGTCCCAGTGACATCATTAAGAGACAGATACCAGTATTGGTCCACTACCTCCTAAGAAAGCTTTATTCCTTACTGTATGATAAGGGTGGCATCTAGCCCTACCAGTTAATGAGATGAAGATAAAGCTATTTCCCCTTAGTCTTTAGTTTCTTATCAGTGTTGTTGATGATTAGTGGGACCTTGTCTGGCTTTTGTTTCCCCAGGACATGACGACGTTCAATAGTTGTTGCATGCTTAATAAATACTTGTAGGCGGAGTGCCAATGAGACAGAGAAAGAAAGCTGTTATGTAAGAAGGCTTCCTAGGATGGCAGCAGGGTTCTTGTAGGCAGGTCATCCTATATCCAGATCTGGGCTCTACAGTTCTCCTTTGCCCTAAGGCCTGGCTTAGCCTCTCTAAGTATCAGTTTTCTCTTCTGTAAGGTGAGGACAATGATAATGGTTACTATTTTGATTGCTGGAAAAATTAAATGGCTGATCCATATAGGATTTTGAGACAGCAAGAACTCAGCCTATAGAATGAATGTAGCTCAACCCTGGCTGTTTCCCTGGTTCACTCCTGAGCTTCCTCTTCTCTGGCACTAAGCCCCTAACAGCTAACAAGTTGCTAGGTTTTTGTTTGTTTGTTTGTTTGTTTTCCTGAAGTCACCTGCCAGTTGCATCTATTTCCAGCCTACGTCTTAGGAGGCAAGAAAAACAGAAGCTCATTTGCCAGTTTGCAGAGCCTGCAGTCAGCAGAGCTCTCCTGCTCCATCTCCTGGGGTGCCAAGAAAAAATCAGCCTGACCTCTGATATACTGCTAAATATGGGTCTCTTACTTCTGGGTCTGTCTACCAGTGCCCATCCCACCCGTGGCTTCCCATTCTTCAATAGCCAGGTCCTCTCTTCCTGAACCCTGCTCCTTACCAGGTTGCAAGGTGGGTGACCTGTTCTGTGTCCTCTGAGCATCAGTGCTATCATCACTAGACTCCTAAAGCCAGTGGGTGTAGAACAATTACACCAATGTCAGTGATCCTGTCCCACAGGCCATTTCACCCAGGATGCAAAGTGAGCCAAAGGCTAGTAAGCCATGTGCTCTAGCATTACTCAATAACTCATCAACCTTGTTCTAGTTCCTCCTAGCCTGCATCTTGGAATTTCTCTATTAAGATTTACAGATCACCCACTCCTCATTTGTGTTCCTTCTACATCTACTTCCACATCAGTTCCACATCTAGCTGGCCTGCTGTGGCCAGCTACTTTTTCTGCTTTTTTGTCTCTCTCTTCCTTGAGCCAGCCTTGCTTTCTCCAAGCTACTTGGACTGAGGTGTACAGCCAGGGACCACACAGTAGAGAGTGTCTGTAGAGACAGTCAGGGTGTCAGGAACATGAAATTACAAATATACTAACAAGAAAACATGACATACAGGTTCTCAAGAGACCAGGAATGAGCCAAACAGACCTGGCTGCAGGAATTAGTAGTGTGTGTGTATATAGAGTGTGAGTGTGTGTGTGTGTGTGTGTGTGTGTGTGTGCAGAGTGTGTGTATGGTGTGTATATGTATGCATGCAGTGTAGGTATATAGTGTATATATGCATATGTGTGTTATGTCATTTCCTAATCAGCTTTAAGAATGTTTTCCTAGGAACTCTGTTACTCTTCAGGCCATCTACCTTGATCTTCTCTTGGCCTCTATCACTGGTTTTGGCAAAACTTCTGTCTTCCCATCTGGGAAAGAGTTTTAAAGCTTTTGTGCAAGTCAGCTTCAGGATTTTCAAGTTTCTTTTCTGAACATGGCTGTGAGCATCAGTTTTCTACAGGGAGTGATTTAACCATCATTTATTCATTAATCGCCCCCCCAGCTTCATTAGGGAAGATTTATAAAAATGCTGAATTGGAAAGGTCAGCTGTCCCTGGGCTCAGAACAGGGCCAGGTATGCCTGTAGCTTCTCTCATAAGCTTCATTCTCAGGACTCATTCCTAAGATTGGGAGATGAAGAAGACAGCAGAAGTCATCCTTGTGTTAGGTATATGTGATTCCTGCCTCTGCCATCCCCAGGTTGCCTATTAGATTCAAGGGCCCCTCAAAGAAATTACTGATAGAAGCAATTGGTAAATGGCTCCACCAAGGACTAACAGGGTGATATAAAGCATACCCTGGGCACAATGTGTAGCATACAGCAAATGGAAGAAAGGGTAGATCTTATGAAATGCCTCCCTCTGTCATGGACAAGCCCTGGAATAATACCCTAGTCAGTAGGTCACTATCTCCAAGTGGCTATTTGCACAAGTCTGTTTGACATCACCAAACCCACACATTCCATATCTGATGCCATATATATAACCACAGAAAACATCTCAGTTCAGGAAGGACTGGAAAAATCAACTGTCACCTTGGTGAGGTAAAGGTTGCTTCAGAGACCTAGAAGATTCTGCAGGGCTTCAAGCTACTCTCTGTTGTAACCATGTCTCTACTTCACCTTACTCAGAAGTCACTTATGCCTTGCCTCAAGTCCTGTGTCTTTTTCTGTCACAGTGGCTGATCATATTAGCTCATGGAGTTCTCTCTACCAACTTTTCTGAAAGAGGAACAATAGGAAGTAGACTGAAAAATGTACAGAAGCTTTAATCTTGTGTAAAGGCAACATGCTTGCTACTTCTTCCCTGTCTTTTGCCTCCTGGGCATCAGGTAGAATTCAAAACCATTCCAGTTCACTCCTTGAGATAACCACAGTCTACCAGCCTTCTCTCTAACATTGATGCACTTCTATTTCTTCCCATTTAAGCTCTAAGTGAATAGGGGACCAGATAGGCCAGGGTCCCCAATTTCTTACATTGCCAGCTGTACAACCAGACTCAATCAGAGTTTGAGAAAACAATTTCAATAAGAAGGCAGGTGGGCAAACCTATTCCATGTGCCAAGCTGAGACTATTGGGTTTTAATATGGTCACAGGGGATTATAAAATTTAATTTTATTTTATCTAATATTGTACAACCTGGGGCTTCTGGGATTCAGCATGCAAATTTGTGCTCCCAGTGCAAATTGGAGCATGGCTAGATTAATGAAGAAACTGTTGGCACCCTCACTTTTTCCAGAATCCTATTTACCTTATAGGATTACCTACTTATTTGCCAAAGATGCAGTCAGGGCTAGATTTCCAGAGAAGGAGGAACTCTGGAGCAACAGAAATCTGACTGGCATCTCTTCTAGACAGGGTGCATAATGGAGCCACTGGATATTGATGACAGCCTTCTGAGCAGCCTGGAGACTAAACAAGGGCTTCTGTTAGTGGAAGGAGGCCTGTGCTATTCCTCCTGTGGTTCAGCAGTGAAAGAGAGGGGTGAGGGTATTTCTCTGAGATGCCAGCATAATGACACTCAGGATGTAATGAGATGGCTAGGGCCTTGTTAATCATGCCTAACCTTTTTATATCACTGATATTGTATTTTTTCCATTTCATAAAATAAGATCATACTCCAAAGGCCATTTGATATAGTTATTTTCATGTTTTTGAAAGGAATTTGCTTCTAAAAATTAATTTGGTTGTGAGACTTTCATGAAGTTCATTAAGTTGACTGAAGGTACTAGCCATTGAACACCCCAGATAAGAAATGACTAGCCGTCATCAAACTATATGCTCACAGGCCATTTGCTGAGTTATTTCCAGTTCTCTACTGTCATCCTGCCACAGCCTCCAAGCCACTGTGACTGGTGGCACTATCTTGGCCTAGCTACCAGCAACTACTTTCCCTATAATTCAACCTAATCAATATTGAAAATTATAGGAAAGAAAAATGGCCTCACACGTACAGGAAACATATTCTCAACTCTCTCAACTCTCTTTAGTTGGGTTTGCCTAAGGCATCTATATTAGTCAGTGGAATCTCTGGTTCCATTTTTCATATTTTTCAGTTTCTTTTTACCTGTGGCCCTAGACTAACATCTAGTGGCCACAGGGAAGTGCTAGTAGACCTCATAATGGAAAATAAGACTGCGCACAGCCAGTAAATGTTTCCCATCATACATGTCTGTCAACTAGATGGAATAGATATCCTTCCATCCTTTAATTCTCGGGACAGAATGAGCTAAGGGACAAGTTCATGCCACTTCCATTACAGAACAAGTATGATCCTGATCTTTTCCAGCTAGTTACTGAGGCCTTTCTGAACCATGATCCAGGGCTATTGCTTTCTGCTTCTTTCATACTGAAGCTACAGTTTTAGCACATAAAATTACTTTAAACATAAACAATGACAAATAACCATTAGAGGAGAATCAGCCTTTACACTGTAAAAATTGAGCTGGGAATTGTCACTTTTAAGAGCTAAGAGAGAGACATATGGACAGAATATCAAGAGAATTTTATTTGTCTCTCAATATTAAATCTAATCATGAGCCACACCAGGCAGTCTCACATTACAACCCACTTTGCTCTTTCTTTGTGAAAAGTGTGCATAGGCTATAAACATCCCACTCAAAACACAATCATTTCACAGTGCTGTGGTTTCCCCTTTCAAAAATGAAAGACCCCCTCCCCCAACTGTTGGATCCCTAAGTTGGCCAGTTAATGACCAACCTTGATTCAAAGGTGCTTCTAGGATGAACAGTTGGGTAGCTTGCAAAATGAAAATTACTCATATGTGGGTCTTAAGCTTTTTTCCTGCACTTTCTTGGCTTTGAGTTAAATAAATAGTTACTAATAATTACTAGAACGTGGCTAAAATTCTATTTTTATCCAAAACACTGTGCTAAGTGAAAGAAACCAGTCACATGTTGGATGGTTCAACAAATAGGAAGTGCATAGAATAAACAGACAAAAAATCAACCAATGGGTTTCCTGGAGTAGAGAAGCTAGAGATACAGGAAATGGAAGTGACTGCTCACAGACAAGAGCAATCCTTTGGGAAAGTTGTGAAGAAAAGTATTCTAAAATTGTGTTATATTGATTTATTCACAATACTATGAATATACTCAACACTTTGGGTCATATACTCTTAAGGGTGTAAATTTGAAGACAGGAGAATATTATATCAATAAAAATCCTTGTAAGTCTTAAGAGCGCTATACTCTGTCTGGCTACTTGATGGCCTCTTCTGGATACTCAATGACCTCTTCTTCCCCTGGTACCCTTTGCCTAGAGGATACATCTACACTATGGATGGGCTACCTCTATGGTTTCTGCTATCCTGAATTTCTTTCTCTTTCCTTGCTCTCCTATTCCTTTTCTGTCCCATCTCCTTTCTTCCTTATTCCCTGCCAATCACACCCAATGTGTAAAAGCCATGGATCCCCATAGCTTCAAGAAGCTGAAGAGGAGAGAGATGATGATAACGAAAATTAAAGGTACCCATAATAATAAGTCATTAGTATTGTTAAGTTATTATCATAGCTATCTAGGACTTAATCCAGTCCTCACAACAACTGTTTTACAGGAGTAATCCGCTGCGCATACAGAATTATAGACTGCCCTAGATTTAACAAACAAACTCACATAACCAGTTCCCCCAGGGCAAGAATGCATCAAGCCTTCTTGCTGACCCTCAGTGAACATTCCTCTGAGGCTCTATTGACAAGAAGCATTGGGTTGGGTTACATTATTTATTGAACCATTCTAACAGGACAATTTGATGGAGTTCAAAACAGCAGTATCTAGGATGCCATCTGTTAGTCTGATATTTATGGCTGTTTATGGAACACATCCTTATGGTTCTTTTATTCATTGTGGCTTTCATTAAGACTTTAAGACTGTTTCAAAGTCTGTTTATCATTTTAAACTCCGCTGTTTAATCTTGGTCAGTCCAATCCTTCTTCAGGACAAGCCGAGGGAAACAGCTCCTGATGGCTTTTCTTCTCACAGTTGTATGCCTTCATGACAAGGTGGAACAGTTACTCAGCACACTAGTATGTGCTGAGTGTGTGACATGAATATGGGTGGATTAAGTCAGTGTGAGTGTGTGCTCTGAGAGTATGTGGATGTATAGTATGAGTGTGTGATAGGGATATATGTTTGTATACCAGCTTGAATACATGGGCTATATCTGTGGATATGTCAGAAGCCCTCACACATGGTAACCTTTCTTCAGAAACATAAAAATTCTTGAATGAATACCTGACTATGTGCTTCCAAAACATAAAGGTTGTTTCTGAGCTGACCTTACACTGTGTCTTGACATCCCCTTGATTCATGGAGGATTGCAGGGAGGGGGACATGGGTAGCTGGGTGCTAGAGGGCCCACTGGATTTCAGCCCCACTCACAGAGTATCCAGAGCTCCTGATTAGCTCTGTAGAGATGGACATATCCATCCCAACATGCTGGCTTTTGCACACCTTCTCCCCGACACACACACTCCTCTTCTTTGGACAATCCTGGAATTATTCATGTCTTTGATTATTACTTGAAGGAACCAACAAAAAAATAAGTCTAAATGAGGGCATCCTTTTTGCATCCTCCTGTGCCCAGAGCACATTTCACATCTCATTTTCACCATGGCCTCTAGTGTTTTCATGCTTAGAACACTTTGAACCCAAACCCTTATTACATCTAGCCTATTCCATGGATGCTTCCTTGCTCTCAAGTCCACACTTGACGCTGACTCTATGCACATCCTAAATCTTTCTGGAAATTATAAAAGGCATTATAATATTTAGTACTAAAAATATTGCCCCTGTGTCAGTGAGGTAGAATCTCTGATATACGCATCAACTACATTTCTGTCTTCTACTTTAAAGGTTTTAGGATTAAGGCTGTAAGATATGATGGCTCAGATTGCACTACACAAAAAATTTGGCTGATGGGGAAATGATGGCTAAAAGCAGACCCTTGCTTTTTGTAGCATTTAATATACCTAGAGGGTCACCTTTATTTAACTATGCAAAAGTGTCTTGTTAGTTTGGCGGTGCTCAGTCAGCTAAAGCAACTGTCTCAAACCTCCGCTAGCAGCCAGGGGAATACTTAGTGAAAAATAAAAAGAATGATATCTACTCCAAGCCTCTACAGATGAAGTCTATATCCCCTACCTTGTCTGAGTAAGTGCCATTTTTCCTCTCTGATTAATACTACCCACTGACACTACCCCTCTGATTAGTACCCCCAACTGTTCACTTCACCCCACACTGACCACCACCCCTTTTCTCTGGTTACTCTAATGACTACCTCTACAATTAGCATCATCCCACTCTAACAGTTGCCACACTATCTATGATCTCCATTCAGTACATTTGCCCTTTTTAACTGTGGTTTAATTTTTCACCTTGTAGATCTACCTTTTAAGTATTCCAATCTTTTTTTCACATCTGTTTTGTCCTTTCATTTAGTTAGCATTCTTCAGAAGAGAGAGCACATTTCTGCTTCCTTTACTTTCAGCCACCCTTCTGATATCTTCAGAGGATCTGCCACAGGGATCCTATCAGTTCTGGTAACACTCTGAATGGCATGTCAGCTGAAGATGTAGGTGCCCAGGCTCTGTGTTCAGAGCCTGGTAACCAACCAGAGACCCCTTCTCCCACAATGCCAGCTTCACCAGGTATCTAGAAACATATGGGCACATGCACAGAGCTCCCTCCAGCTCGACTTCATTGTGAAAAATGTCTCTAAAATTTAAGGAAGTTATAGAGAAACTGATCCAAGTGACACAGAGTGTGTTACAAGAGAAATAAGAAATAGTCAGTTTTCTGACATAGTAACCTCGTTGTAGCTGGGTGAACAATGGATTCTCTGCACTGTTCACTGTGGTGCCATGTTGAGTTTAGGAGAGGTAGTATATGAGAAGGCAGCACCAGAAATACAGCCTGTCATATAGTTGTGATACTAGCTATTGCTCCCCTTAGAGGAGTGTGTTCAATTTGTTTCAGCAAGTGGTGGGTCTCTCTCTCTGCCATTACAGATGTCAATCATCACCACCACCTTTTAGCCTTCCCAGGTCCTTTGCTTGCTCCAAAATTGAGTGCCGCGCAGTCACTACATAGCAGGAATGGTACTCCAGCCTCTCATGCCCAAGAACGATAATGTATCACCCGTGGTGCATGGCCAAACCAAACCTGATTACACTCGGGTGGTTAAAAGTCCAGGTCTAATTAGAGTTCCAGGGAATCAAGTCATTGTATTATTAATGATTCCCTGGCAATGTTCTGATTAAAACAGTAATTTTAATAAGCACAGCTCAATGTTAAGTGTTCACTGAGCTCCTAATTATATCAGTTATGACTCCAAAATTATTTAAAATTCTTTTTTTCAACTATATCCTACATGCATCAAATAAAATACTCAGGTGATTCAGTGATTATTTTCTCCAATTAATATCCTAAGTACCTGTACATATTTTTGTAAGAGGGTATCTTTTGTCTTCCTTCCATTTCTCCTAAGCTTCCTTTATTCCTTGTGATCCCAAGAGGCTTGAAAACACAGATTACAATTCAAGCAGCCATTGACAAAAGTCAGGAAAGCAATGAGGAATACATAGATTTTTGACTAGTTCCCACCACCAAGAGATACATGCAAATTCTCACCTGTGATCACACACCTTACCTGGCTGCATGAACACTGGCAGCACGCAGAAGGCCCCTACCTCCATCAGCTCATCTCAGCCTTGCTTTCATTTTGCCAGAAGCAGGTATCCTATTGAAGGGCAGCACTCACAGCTCCCAGAAGACTGAGGCGAAAGAGACAAGAGGCCACTCAGGATTGGTTCTGAAAATCTCTTGAGTCACGTTAGTGAATAAAGACTTTAAGCCTTAATTCCAAGGAAGAACGTGTGGTCTTTAAAGGACTGGGTTTCAAAAACAAATGGGAGTTGACACCCAGAACTTTGTTCAGTATGAAATAATTTTATGAAGTTACCAAGCAGCACCCAGAAGTAACAGCTCTTTCTGCCTGATCCGTGATGCAAGTCTGGTACTGTGCAGTGCTATGTCCTGCTGTAACTCTCATCCCGCGGCTCTCCTGACCATATGAGTTAGGAGCAGCAGTCTTGGCATTGTTCACATGCCACCAGGTATGCTGTGAGATACATCTGAATGTAATTTTGTTTTACTCCCACTGTACCTTCAGGGCCTGTCTTAGAAGAGTCATATAGATCTCCAATAGGACTGAACATCAAGAAACTCACTCTGGGGTAGTAAGGTATCCTTAATCCTAGGTCTGATCTCAAATGCAGTCTGTTCAGAGTTAAGATGGCAGTTCCTGACCAGAAGTAAACTGCTTGATAGGAGCTTAGATTTGCCCTGTTCATACCACCCTGGGCCTGAGCCTCATGCATGTCCCCTGCCTTCCTGCCACAGCTCTTTCTTGCACCTTACTCTTACTTCTGAGCTGCTTGTCCTGATCCTTCCAGAGAAAGGGTCAGGGAGAGGTCAGGGAAGTGCACAGCTGAGTCTGTCACAAATAGCTCCATGATCTCCAGATGGCCAGTGTCTTTGATTCTTTCATGGCTGGAAATTTGGTGACTGTGGGGATATCCACAGCATCCATAACTGCAGATCCCACCAGGTGGAGATACGTTTCCTGCTGGCACACTTCCTCTGGCCTGATTTCCTGGAGGTCTGCTTTGTACCACCTTTAGAGACTTCTTCGACAATTTATCAGGTGCCAGGCCAGCTTTTCTTACTATGGTAGCCTCTTCCATGTGGGGGAAGAGAACTGTGACTTTTCAGATTCCTGTTGTCACTTGAGTCCCTGCTACTAGACTCCTGTCCCCTCTGTCCCAACAACCCAGGACATGTCACTCAAACCTTCCAAGTAGTCCTATTGAAGTGTTCCCAGGCATGGAATTCCAAGGGCTTCCTTTAAGAGCTCATATAATATCTTCCTTTTCATTTTCTCTATCCTTTTATGTTATTAGTCTGTGTCAGGGGACCCTCGGTACGGGGTGGAATCATAAAACTGGATTCTGAGCAACTGTAGAAATTATGCCACCATTATTACCTTGATAGATGTTTTAATCTTAGTATCTAGTAGTATTTACAGATGTGGAAACAAAAACTCAGAGAGGTTCCGTGACTCGCTTAGCATGGACGAGCATATGATGAGGCTGAACAAGACTGTTCTGTGACATGTGTTTCCCTTTCATGACAGCATGAGCTTCTGTGTTAAAAACACTGTCACTGTCACCTCATGGATCCTATGAAAATTCCAGGATATTTCAGCCAGGATATGTGGTCCTTAGCAAAAAGTATATACTTGAGGGGATTAAAATAAAACCTAAATTGTTGGTCACATGTAACTCACTTCTCAGCAGGTGTTCATATACATAATTCCAACATATGAAAAGCTAAAGTGGTCCATTGGAAATGCCTCAGAGGAAGATTAAGGCAGTACAGCCCCATGCATACAGGAAATCTGTGACTTGTGATGGGTTCATAGATGCACCAAACCAAAACTGCAGGTAATCCTGGGCATTATGGTTCTACCTGTAATCCCAGCACCTCAGAGACTGGGACAGGAAGATTACTCACAGGCTCAAGACTAGTCTGGACTATGTAGAGAGATACTGTTTTCTCTTTGAAAGAAAGAAAGAGAGAAGGGGGGAGGGAAGAAGGAAGGAAGGAGAAAGAGGAGGTAAAAGAGGAGAACAAGCAGAGAGGACAATGAGGAAAA
The DNA here is from genome assembly GCA_028658305.1 of Pachyuromys duprasi. NCBI lineage: Eukaryota > Metazoa > Chordata > Mammalia > Rodentia > Muridae > Pachyuromys > Pachyuromys duprasi. The sequence goes on along the minus strand of CM053759.1, from coordinate 414,646 downwards.
AGAGAAGGAATCAGATCCTAGATGTCTACCTTAAATGTGCTCAGGACACCTACAGAGCCTGCACTTAGGCAAAAGCCTTGTAGATGGCGCATTAAAGAGCCATCTTGTAATGAGGTATTGAATAGTTCACGGACACGCAGATGGGTGTTTTTGTAGATAGAATAAGGGGTTTTTTTGGGGGGGGGTGTTGGTTGGTTGGTTTTTCAAGACAGGGTTTCTGTTCCTCTCTGGATGTCCTAGAACTTGCTCTGTTGAACAACCTGACCTTGAACTCAAATACATCTGCCTGTTGCTACCTCCTGAGTATTGGTGTTAAAAGTGCGCCTTTATATTTATATTTAACATATACTTTTAAACCACTAGTAACATAATCCATTGTGGAATATTAGTTGTCTACACTCAATCACATCTAACTGGAAACTTCACCTTGCTGCCCTATCAAACACTGTAAGACATTTTCTCTACAGCACTGGTAAAGCTAAGATTAAATTTGGAAAGTTGAAAATAGTGTCTGTTGAGAGCCCCTGCTTCTATACTACTATGAAATTAGACCATCATAAGTCAAGAGCCATTCCTATTTAAAAATGAACATGGAGGATGGATGGAGACTACATTAGAGTCCTGGAAGGCTGGACTAGAGAAAAATATGCTTCCATCCATATTATATGGTAGGACCCTCTTCCTCTGTTAAAACAGACTAGGTGTTGGCCTCCCTGTTCAGGTAGAAGGACATCCGAGACACAGGAGCCCAGGAACCACACAGCTCTGAGAGGGAGCCTCCTCAGCAGAGGTGTTGTAGCTCCCAGGCAAGGATATTCCCAAATGAGTTCAGGAACTTGTGAGCGTCAGCCCCAATTCACTTCTTCATTTATTCTCTTCATTGCCTTTTGGCTTCTTCCAATGACAGAGTCATACTAGGTAGCAAACCTCATAAAAGAAATATATTGGGAGGGTACAGGGTGTGGAGAGACAAATCTGGGGTTGGCTGCCCCTGCTCCTGGGAGAGGATAGCAGGGAACAAAGGGCAGGGCTTATGTAGTATTTATTAGGGGGCCTTTCAAGACAGAGATTTCCAGAATGAGGAATGGTGGATTTTCAAGTACTGAGCTTGGGTTGCTCAGGGATTGGTGGCTTTTTCTCACCCATTTTTTTCCTGCAGCAGGCCCATAGGTTAAGATGCGAAGACCTTCCCAACTGCAGGTGGCTTTGGCTGAGGCACCATCACTACCACTCCAGGAGTTTGGAGAGGAGTTGCCACCATGGTTGACAGCTCCTGTGTTGGCAGAAAGCAAGCTGAG